>JAIUCV010000278.1:0-600000 GCA_026724425.1 Erythrophleum ivorense
ATCAGAAACTTGATAGATGCCAAACGGTAAATCTGGCAACAAAGTCTGCAGACCGATTTGCTACAATCTACTGGTGCTGATTTTTAACAATTGGTCCGAATAATCTAGTACGGGTCCATGAAAGTGCCTGCAATGTTGCGGGGGGAACCCATGGTATTGTATGAAATAAATGAAGGCATCGGACTTCTACAATTAAGAGTTGTAATGTCTGTATCTTTTGTTACAGGAATGTTATTCATGTTTTTTTCCTTGAATGTCTTTTTTGACAAGGAAAATACCTTCCTCTATTTTGGATTTTAGTTTATGACAAGTATTTACTTGACTTGAGAGAAAAAAAATTCCTACCTTATTGCAACGTTACTATGCGTTATGTACTTCTATTTTGTACAATGGTAGGGTTATGTACTTACAACAGAGCTGATAAGTTTTTAACAGCTGGGAAATCTTAACATTACTGGTAAGTAATGTGATTTCTGGAGCGAAAAACGATCATCTCCGAATCTATCTACAAAACAAACCAAGAGGCGGAGGGGGGGGGGGGGGTGTGGGGGAAGGGGGTATCATGCTTATGTTATTCATTATATTGGGAACTAGTTTCTTTCTATCTTTCTTATATCTTTGCGCATTTTTTATGCATTAATGCTCACGATAGTATATAAACCAAAGGTGCATATTAAAAACCCCATCAATCTTCCCTGTTTGGTAACCATTCACGCAGATTGATGCCACAGAATAAGCTTCATATTTTCCATTACACAGAATTATAGTGCCATACACTTTAGCAACAGCATTTTCATCCTAACCTTGACCACAACAGTACAAGTATTTTTTTTTTTTTTGGTGTTGGGGGGTGGGGGGGGGGGGGGGAAGAGATAGTAAATGGGCAATGCGGTAGACGTTAAAATAGAATTTCTACATCTACAAGGGGGGATATTTGGGAAAAGCTGGTATGCTAATTCCATCTATTGGTTTCATACTTTTTCTTCAACCTCCCTAACGATTGAAATCATAAATTTTCCACTTTTATTATGTTTAGCACTCATACAAGCAAAAAGGCTAGGAGAAAAAAATGAGTTGACTCAAGGAAAGGTTAAGATCGAAAAATTACAGAATACCGCATCAACCCATCAACATTTCCTGCAAGACCCGGAGCACAATCGCGTGGGGTTCTAGCTCAACTTTCAGGTGACACAATCGGCACAATGAACGCATCAAAGCCTGAGAAAGAAGTCAATAAACGTGAGAGGAGAATCAAAACAACTAGCGTGTTACGTTTGTTACCTAAAAAGATTATCAACTATGATGTTAGATAAGTCAAGACAGCTATTATGTTGTAAATATAGTTCTGTAAACCATGTACAGTATGGGGTAAAAAGTACCAATTCCAGTTCAAGCAATGTCAATCCTCAATTAGAATTGAACATTTTGCACAACAATTTAACCTACCTCTTACACAAGATAAAATTTGGGGCAAAATCTTAAGCTAACTGAAATCCACCAATTCCAGCACTTAATCTACATGATAGAACTAGAGAAATTATAGTCATTCCCTATTACAAGAAGATATAGCTGATACAATTTTTTTAATTATATATAAAATTGTACACCAACAATCTATCAGCTCAGTTAACAGTTAAACATAATATATTATCAAATCAATACAGCTGTAGTCTCAACTGTAAAATTATATTTTTCAAGGGAGAGGTGAGAATTACCTTATAGTAATGTGTATTCAAATTTTGTATTAACTGAAATCCACCAATTCCATCACTTAATCTACATGATAGAGCTAGAGAAATTATAGTCATTCCCTACTACGAGATATTGCACTGAATGTAGCTGATACAATTTTCTAATTATATATAAAACTGTCTGCCGACAATCTATCAGCTCAGTTAACAGCTAAATATAACATATTATGAAATCAATACTGTAACTGTAAAATTATATTTTTCAAGAGTTTTACATGGCAGAGTTGATAATTACCCATAGTAATGTGAATTCAAATTTTGTATTCATTGACACGCATCCATTTGGTGCATGACCACTTATTACCCTTAATCACTGGACAACCACCTGAAAAGCATCAATAAAACAAAGTATGTTAATTTATCTATCTCTAAAAGTAAATGCTTCTTGACACATCTAGCAGGTCAAGTACAAAATATAGTAACTAACCATGCAAACTAGATGGATCTAAAGTTGCATCAGGCTTCATGCTCCAGAAAAGTAGAGCATCACCCATCTTTGGCTTAATTGAAAGTCCTCTTTTTCCACATTCAGAAAGCTCATTCCACCATGGCACAGAGCTAAAGTTCCCCTTGGCAGCTGGGAACACTGTCTCACCTCCTTCTTCAACATCTGTACTGTATCATTAAAATACAAAAAGTATACAAAATGAACACCTATCCTCACAATCAAGATGAAATAACGTTAAGAACACTTAGAGGAGGGCGCTTCATGCCACTTACAGATACATAAGTACTGTAGCTATACGCTGACCCCCATTCTTAGTGTTAAACTCGTCGAGAAAGTAGTCATAGTGAGGCTCATACTTTTGTCCAGCTTCATAGTGGAGAACTTGAAATCCTTCGCCATGCTCTGTATATTGTGAGACATAGCTTAGGTAATAGTTGTGATGTATATGATGTAATATACTATCAAAGAATCAGAAACAAGTAAGCCAGATGGTAAAGGCAATTAAGAACAGTCCAATCCTGTTCTTACTGGAAAATCAATTTTAATATATCCAAGGAATAAATTGATATCAAAACTCGAACTAGACTGAACAGGCTTCTCAGAAATGAAGTGAGGCTACATCTAATGATGACACAGTAGCTGGTAGTTCTTTCCATAAAAAAATTGGAAGTAAATGTGGAAGAATAACTGCGTGTCTAAAGGAAAAAACAAGAATTCAAGCAAATCTTAGAGAAACTAGGAGCAGGGGCTAGCTTTATAGATATCTAAGTAATATTACAATGTTAAAAAATAATTGCCAAATAATATGGGTTTCAATTTTTTATGTTCCCGAAAAAGAATTTCTTTGTATTGCAGTTCTTTCCATTTTTTCATACACAAAACACATGCACACAAGAGCTTGTACTTTGCAGGCAGGACGATAGAGCACATACACATTTCCTTCAATTCCTCAAAACACAACTCCGCATCCACATAAGCCATTCTCATGCTGACTTAGTACTCGCTACATTCACTCAAGAAACATATACAATATATAACATATGAAGTAATTTCCAACATATATGATGTAAAGTAGTATACCATATCACCATTTGAGGATCAGAAACCAGAGAGCCAGATGGCAAAGGTAATCAGAAAAAGTCCTATCTTATCAATTACCAAAGGAAAATTGATATAAAGATTTTAATTGATCTGAAATAGTTCCTCCTACATAAAATTATATACGTCCCAGCAAGCCAGGAAGTCTAATATTGTTCAAATAATTTTTTTTTATGCCTTTTATTTCTTTTTCTTTTTTTTTTTAAAGAAAGCACAAGGATATGAAAGCAGGATTACAGAACACATACATGTATGACAACTCTAATCACTCAAAATTCTTAATCACAAGCTAATTTCCACTAGCAATAGTATGGTATATAAACAATAACAATTACATATAATTGTTGACTAGACAGAACAAATTACATTTTAAGGTAAGGTGCACTTGATTAATTAGCACCAACAAGGAATACTATATTTTATCAACAAAAACAAAAAAAAAGCATAAAAATGAAGAGGCTCAAAGTACTTACCTACAGGTATAAAAGTAAAATCAGAAATCCTTTTCTCGATATCCCTCACAATCTTATCACGTCCTCTGGGTAGAAAAGTTCCAGAACTTGTACGTACTCTGAATATTAAAGAATGTGTAACGTTGATGTTTTCCAACCCAAAAGGGGCAAGGCCACAAGGGCACTCAATAATGCAAAAGACATTCATTTCCAATATTCAACTCAAAAGACATTTCATAGCCATGTATAGAGAAAAATCTGACCTGCTATCTTTACTCTTTCCAGTTTCGCTATCAACAACTGTTGACTTCTGCATATGAGGCTTGGCTAGATTGATTAGGTATTCACATTCCTCCTTGGTCTGCTCATATTAAGAAACTAAAATTTAGTATTTGGATAGTGAAAACTTTAAATTATAATCGTACATCATGTTCATGCTCCAGCAGAGTATAAACTTTAACCAATTGTTAAACATTAACATTATCTGGTGAATGGATAAAGAAAAAACCCAACTTAAGTCACATTCTAACTTCATAAGTACATCATTTGTATGCTCTGTTAAGCATTGTTTAGCCAAGGAAAATACTGAAAAATAATTTCATGATAACCTAACCTCCTAACCTTCTAACCACAAAGATAGTGGTAGAGAGAGGTTTTCACCAACAAAAACATACAACTAATCAGAAGACTCTTGCTTAGTATCAGGATGAAAACTCGGTGCTAAATTATTCAAATTTATCCCTATTTATATTTCCATTCATCCAATAATATCCTAGTTGCACTCAATTCTTTACATACAACGCAGTGATATTAGCAAATGCATTTTTTCTATAGCTTTAGGCATGTTATATGATATAAGTAGTATTCCAATTAAGCATGTGTTTTTGTCCATCATTTCCAATCTTTTACTTCTTTCTCATAGACCTAAATTATATATACGTTAAACAAGTCTTTCATCTTTGACAGATCCCGTCCAATTTGAAGGAGTCAGATAAATCTGGATATGGAATCAATACTGATTAATTTCCATGGACTCTATAAAACTAGATTTTAGGTAGCACAAGCATAAGCTTTTATTTTTTGTTCATTGTGTTTACAAGTGTAATTTCTAAATTTGCTATTAATTTGAGAATTCAGTTTTTCATACTCCATCGATCTCCCAACAGTAAATACAGACTGAAAAATAGAAGGATTAGACATAGATGCAATTCATTATCTTTGCTATTATCTAATTAAAATATAACAAATATATGATTTTTCATTTAAAATAAGACAAACGTACATTTTAATTGGGAGACCATAAAATTACTTGCAAATGCTATACACTTATAATGTTATTAGAAAAGCTATATACTTATAATATTTTAATTGGGAATCTAATCACAAATATTTTTCCAAAGCAGAACCCAGCCAAATGCGAAGCAATTGCACAAAATAGAAATTCTGAGGAAGAAATATTAGAAGAGAAAATCTATAAAACACACCAAAAAATTATGATAAACAAAAGCTCTAGGCTCCCATGATATCAGTTCAACCCATTGCTCTCTCCTGTCTTCACTCTTGCTTCTGCTCAGTGGAGAATCAAAATAGAAAAAATCACCAAAACAATTGGAAAATTCAACCGAATAAGTAAAACAGAAGCGAAATGAAAGCGACTTACCTATCAACAGTGCTCCGAACAATGGAGTTCAGATCGTTGGCCACGTGTGCATCACCACGGGAACTACTGGGAAGGGAGAGGATCCCAAGGGATACAAGAATGATAAGGAGGAAGGCGAACACGAAAGTAAAGGAGAGGATGAGCGTATAGGAAGAAGATTTGCGAGGAGGTAGGCGAGAGTGCTTCGGCTTTACCATTGTGAAGCTGGAACGATCGAATCGAGAATCCGATCTGAGAAAACAGAACACTGCGAGAAGAGAAGTGAGAGGCGGGAATTGCAGAGCAAGATCTGAACGGAAGCTACTGGACGAGACGACTATGTCGTGTAAGACTTTTCTGCGAGAGGGAAAAGAAAGGAAAGGAAAGCAGATTCTTGTCTCACTTGGTACGCAGGATTTTTTTTTTAATGAAATAAATTTTTTTTTAAATGATAGAATATGCTTTTTTTTTTTTTGATAAATTGATAAAATGTGTTTTCCTTATGTATAGATAATATTTTTAGATAATTAAATTTTTTTAATTTTAAAAATAAAAAAATAAATATAAATATTCTTTTTTATTCTCATTTTTTTTTTAATTTTTATTCCTATTAAAATTTATTCTATATACCAAATGTAGCCTTAATACAACTGCAAGTAAGGCTAGGCGCGTTATCTTTTCGCCCAAAAGTCTTCAACTCTCATGCGGGCTCGCTTTACTTTCTTGTGTGCAATTTCTTCGTTCGCCTCCGTCGTTAATTATCTTTTGTTAATTTTTTTAAAATTAATATAAAATTGATTTTCCATATAAATAAAATTCACAATCAAATCTACTTATGAGAAGCGCAATTTCTTCGTTTATCGAATAATTAAAAGAGAAAACCAAATTTTTCTTCAGTTTATTGTACTAATTAAAATCTTATTATTTATTCAACACAAATTGACTTATTTGCCAAAAGAAAATGGATAAAAATTTTACAATCACTCATGTTTGTTTGGGTAAAAGTTAAAAAATTCTGCATTATAAGTTCCTATCCATTAATTTGATCAATTCTGAATGTTATAAGTAATGTAGTGAAATTATATCAAAATTGATAAGATTTGGTAGCGATGGAAACCATTTAAAATAAAAAGGAAGTATTAACTTTAAGAATGTGATTGTAGTATTAACAGCTGTATTAAATTTCATCTACTTAACGTACTATTTAAAAATTAAAATTTAACTGGAATTTGTTAGTATTTTATAGAAAGCACAAAAACTCTGTTGAGAATACAAGGCCCTGTTTGATTTAATTCTGTAGAATAATTTTTTTGTTTTCAAAAATAAAAAAATAAAAAAATCTGTTTGATAATGTGTTTTTAATAAAGTATTTTGTAAAATAAAAAAATAAAAATTTATTTTTAAAAACAAAAAACTCAAAACACTTTTTAAGTGTTCTGTAATTTTTGTTCTACAGAATCAAGTAAAAATAAAAAATAATTATTTTTTAAAATAATGATTTAAACAAATTTTTTAATTTTTTTGTTTTAAAAAATTTGTTCTTAAAACATATATTTTGAAAACATTAAAACAAAAACAATTTTAAACGAGTCCCAAATATCTCAATTTCCCGTAGAGATTTTAAATATGAGTAAAGAATAATTCAAAGGCAATAGTGAGGTGATTAAAAAAATATTTTATAACCATACTTTTCTTTATCTTTTTTTTCAATTTTAATTAATAAACAATTGCAAATAGCTTGGCTGTTGCTTTTCAAACCATGTGACAAGCTTAATTAAATGTAGTTTTTTATTATTATTATTTGGACGTTAGCGGAATAGTATAGTTTTTGAAACTTTTATTAAAATAAGCTGGCAGAGCAGGTTTTATTTGACAAATATAATGCAACTACACCGACACCATGCACCTTATCAGTCAGTATAGAAGGACTAATGGAGCATGTCAATCATCTACTAATGAAAAAACATATCTATATATATGACTAGCCAATTCCATGAATCTGCACATTTCCTGTATCTTCAAAAACTACTCTCTTTTTTTTTCTCAAAAAAAAGAGAGTTCAATGATTTGTACATTTCCATATATCTATAAATCATTAATAAGAATTTCCCCTAAAATTCAAAGATAACGTGAAAGACACCATTTATTAAATATTACAAAAAAGTTTTATTTTTTAATTTAAGTGGTGTAAAACCCATATATATATATATATGTATTGGTAAAATAAAAGTTTGCTTAGGGCGAGGGGAGGCTGCTCCATTCCAAGGCAGAGGTGTGCCATAAGCCTAATCAAGGGTAACAAAGTGCTTCGATTTTTATCAACTGAACCAACCCCGGTTGGCTTGTGAAACCTCATATGAATCATATATATAAAAGCAATTCATTTTATTTATCTTTTTTATTTTTTGAGTTTTCCCTTCCCATATGATCGTCTTTGCTCTTAAACAATGGTAATGTAACAAGACAAGAGCTTCAATGCTCAATAATCCCACAACAGGCACATTAGCAGGAAACGGGGCATAACAGAAAAATACATTAACCGTTTTGATATTTCAACACTTACAAATCACCACATGAATGGAATGTCCTAGAATGCTTATTTAAAAGAACACACCTTCCAATGACAAATATAGCACATGGGAACTACTAGGAGCTCCATGCCTCACAAGGTTTAAAAGACACCAATGGAGGTGGGATACACAGGCTTGGGCTTATAAGACAGACAATTGGGAGTATAAGAAGAGGCTCGTTTCTTAGGAGGTTCCATGGAATCTATGGCTGGTTGGTTCAAATACGCGTACTTGCTTTTTGTCCACCTGCACATCTCAAAGCATGGCCTGTTAGGATTCTACCCAAAATTTAAAATGCTATTAATTTGGAGAAGAGTAGGGTGTTGAAATGCAAGCAGTGAAGAAGCAATCCAATGATCAAAAAGCTATATTATTACCGTTTTAACTTTATTGTGATAACCAGGAGTTTAGAACCACAAGTAATAAAATTTAATGAAAAAAATGTTTCACTGCTATTGGCGATATATATTTAAATCGCTTTCAAGGTTAACTTAATTAGTTCTGGTGAGTTTTATTTTATTTTTTCGTTTTTCAAGTTTGTTTTATGTTAAATTAATTTTTAACTTTTAATTAATATTATATTTATCCTAAATTGTTAATTCTGATAATAGATATATAAAACAGTGCTGATCTGAACATTGTAAGTCAATGAATCTAGGAGACAGAAGCTAAACAGAGCTATAGACTAATTTAACCTCCGAATTTATAGTGTAATTTATCATATGTATGTAGAATTGAGTGTAGATGAAGTAGGGGAATCTAAAACCTTTTTCTTTTTTCCTTCACTCAACATTGAAAATGAAGCTACTTTGTAGTTTGAAGAGCAGAGAAGTTTCTAGCCTTCCCCGAAAGTGCAAAGTTTTACTAATGGATAACATTTCATACTCAAAAGTCATTAAGGGATGGGCTTTACTAACCAGTCCTTTATTCCCACGCGCACTTCCTTGTCCTTCACATCAGTTTTGCAGCCATCAGTGACAATCAGCTTTTTCCTCTTGTCTCCCTCGAGATCATCGTCTTCGTCTCTCTCATTCTCCAAGGACTTTTCGAAGCTCAGGTAGTCTTGCTCCTGCATTCCAATTTTCCTTAAAAACAATTAATCCCACCACACACAAATAGGGGTGGGAGAGGAAGAATCATGTATGGACTATATAACATACTAAATTGATCGTGTGAACTAAACATCATGAAGATTATCAGTGGAATAAATAAGAAGAAGAGAAAGATGGATCGTTATCGAACCGTGAGATTGCGTGCTTGGAGTCTAGCTGCTGCTTTAATAGCTGCAAGGAGGTGGTCTTCTTCTTCAATCAGCTTCTGCCTCCAAAACTTGGCAATTTCTCTCTTTGTCACGCTCTCTTCTACTCTTGGCCTTGAAAACACTGGGAATTTTGGAAGTGGAGGTGGGGGGAGGCGGTGCTCTTGGAACAACAACGACCTCCTTTGTCTTTGATTCAAGACAATCGCTTTCTTCCTTTCTCTGCTTCATTTTCTAACACCAAAAAGGCACGTTATTCACTTTGCTGTTACAACTCACAACTTCTTATATCAAGAAAAGATGGGACTTTATGAGCATTAAATTGCATCAAAATCCACTCACCCTAATCAATTGCCAGAGCTACCTCTCCAACCTACCTTTCCTTCCTTCCCCTTATTATACCAATGGATAGAATTCGCTTGCATATGGAATCTTTTAGTCAACCACAGGATCGTTGCGCGTGCAGAGCAAAAACACCCAAAAAAAAAAAATTGACCGATTGTTGCTGCTTACTTTAAGAAGACTGACCTGTGATGGTGGATGAATAAACTGAAAAAACTTATAGAAGGTTTCCCCCTCTTCACTGGGGACCTTGAATGACCATGTGCAACTTGTGATTAGAATAATGGAAAATTATATTTAAAGATTTAAACTTTGTAAAATTCACAAGAAAAGATTTTAAAAATTAAAATTATTATCAAATTTTGAGAGATTTATTATTAAAATTTTAAAAAATTATTATCAGTAACTTTCTTAAACTCTATTAATAAATTTTATTAATTTTGATCTTTGAAAATAATTTTAATTTTTAAAATTTTTTATTATAAATTTTCCAAAATTTAAGTCTTTAAATATAATCTTTTCATAAAATAATCTTCATGGTACCATGAGACATACTATATGTAATCTCATTCATCCTTTATGGCCCGACCTTCAATTTTTTAATGGGAGTGCATCATGGTTTGTTAAAAGTCATATCGTTCCAAGAACTAGACAAGCTCCTCCCAGCCCTTCCCCAAAGGAAAAGTCAATGCTGCCAAATATTAAACAGATCATAATTACGTCCCCATTACGATTTTTTGGAGAAGATTAGGTAGATTTTTATATATTCTAAGATGAGTAGATTGTACGTACATCAATATCAAACTTGTCAACTTGTTGATTAAAAAAAAAAAAAAACTGTCAAACTGAGAAGTAGTCTGCAGGACCAAAACTCTGCTTTGATATAGGGCAGAAATAAGAAAGAAAACAGACTAACAATGAAATGCTTACCATCAGTAATCCACCATACACAGAATAGTTCTGCAATTTCCCCTGTATTATCTTTTTTGAGTACAAGTTTCAGAGCTTATTGAATAATTTATCTTTAAAGAAAGTGGCCAAGCCTTCGTTAGTCACTTGCAGTAGACCCCTAGTTGTGTGTATAAATATATTTTAATGATGATTCATCCCTTGAGAGAGAGAGAGAGAGAGATCACATATAGTACAGACATTTTTATGTCCCTGAGGCCCTGTCCGGGACCAAGAGTTCATTGCATTTACAATGCACTTGCAATAGAAGAAAGCCCACAATGAGATGAAATAAGACCATCATATGATGAGAGCAAGTGTTATGCTATGCAAATTCTGTTACCAAAATATCATGGTAATCTTGCAATCCTACCGCATACAGATCTCCTTTGGATTAATTAAATTAGATTTAGATGTTCTAAATTTTTTTTTCAATTTTTTTTTTATTTTGATGTAATTAAAATATAAAATAAAAATAATTTTCAATAACAAATTGAAAAAATAATGATTTAGATTAAAAATAATTAAAAATAATTAAAATTTTAAAATTTGAACAATTCAAACCTCATTTTTTTAAAGAGAAAGTAGATTCCAATCCTACCTGCCCATTAGTTATGAGGAGCCAGAGAAGGATCCAAGTCAACTCAATCGCAAACCGGAAAAGTTATAGTGAGACAAAGAACACAACAGATGAGATGGAACAATACTTAATATAAAATTTTAATGATGAGAAGATCAACAATACAACATAAAAACTAATTACCCTATGAAGGCTATTGTTACTACTTAAAGCTACAGCTTCACAGTCAGTCTGGTAATCTGGAGTACGCATAACAGAACGACACCTTAGACCAACACAAATATCAAGGAGCTTTGCTCCAGTGGACTTTGTACGTTGGACATGAATCTTCAATATTCAATCTCTCAAGTTTTGTTGTATAACACGAATTCTTCTTATAACGGAAAACAGCTTATGATTTTGAGTTGTGACCAAATCTCATAATACAGGATAGGAAATACATGGCACTTTTTAATTTAACTTTCGAAACTCGATATTGATCTTTGAAGAAAACCAAAAATAACAAGAAACGACGGGTTGAATCTTGAATCTCCATACGGAAAGATTTCTCTTAGAATAATGTGTATGAATTTGCAGCTAGTTCTCAAAGAAAAACAGTTCAACTCGGTAATATGCACCAGTGACCCTTATATTAACTATCTTTAGAACATAGCCAGAAACAATTGATTACCTGCCTCATCTAACCTGCTCTTTGGGATTCCCATCTTTAACGTAATGTAAATTGGTTCTCTAATTAAAAGCTGGCAACGAAGGCTTTCAGCAGACTTGTGAGTCCAAATTTCCAATAGAGTGCTGTCACCCCCACGCTGGTTAATAATCATTCACTTCTTCCTTTCAACCTACAGTCCTAAGAGAGGCAAAATAGTGAGGGATGAAATGATAACAAAATCAAAATAAGATAAGCTCCTCAATCTTCTTTGCTTCAGTTCCTATAGTTTCTGGTAAATCTGGAATCAATTACTAATTTGTTTAACTGGTTTAGGTCGGACCACTTGTAACACGTGCATGGTTGCCCTAGCAAGGAGTATAATAGATTCCAAAATGTTTTCCCGAATTCACTATAATTCTGTTAGTACGACGACACCAACAACAAGTTTTTTCCCTTTTATTCAATGAAGTTAGTTATATAAATCAAATCATATCATAAAATTTTAGTGTGAATTATATTTTTAAATAAATTATTTAAGTCTAAATTATTTAATAACTTTATCTATAATTTTTTTAATCTCTCTTTATCTTTAATTACTAAACCACTTTTTATTTGATTTATTCCTTTTACTAGAACTTTTATAAATCATTTTTATATATATCCAAATAATTTAAAACGTAATTCTACATACTTTTTTTTGTAATAAGTGTGATTTCAACTTTTTTTTAATAGATTAATTGCTAATTTTATCTTATTTAATTTATTTGCTCATTCAACACAACATTCTCATTTTTACAATATTTATCTTATTCTCTTGTTAATTTTTATTATTTAACACTTAATCACATATAACATTAAAAATATTATAATTATACAATAAAATTTAATTTTAAATTTAAGTAATATCTTTCTATTATAAATAACACCTGAAATATTCTCTCATCTCATTTATCTTAGTTGAAACTTATAATTTATATTTTTTTTCTATTTTTTTCTTTTGTGCGATGAATCCAAGATAATTATATCATATGACTTATATTATCATATATTCTCTAATTTTGATTTCTTCACTAAAATTAATATGTTTATTATATTTCATATACCCCGCTCCATGTGCTTCTTAAATTCATCATAAATTGTAAATTAACAGAAAGTGTGAACATCCACACAATTAAATCACAAATCACACACAGAAGGACAAGGCATTATAATTTGAAATGACATGCAATTCCTGGGCATTGAAAGCACGAAATTGATAAGGATGATTCATGATAGCCAGCTGTCCCAACATGACAATTATAACAAGAAGCAGAGAAATCAGTAAAAACCAAGAACAAATTTATTTGAAAGAAAACAGTGAAACATCACCTATACAAGATCTATGAACTATTGAAAATTTGTACAAGTAAGATCTAAAACCCTTCCACAAGTATAGGCAGATAGAAAATCCCAACCCATCTTTTTCCAAGACAGATACCTAAAATCAGGAAACCCCTCTTCAACTTTGAGATGTAATTCGAAGGGCTTTGGTCTTGAACCGATATCTCGGTGCTCTAGGAATCACCTGGCTAGGTCCAAGGTGAAATTGACCGGGACTATCTGTAAGAGGAGGACCATCGTCATAGACATAACCAACTAAACGACCACAGCTATTGCACTTGATCTTAGTTCTCTTCCTCTGGATTCCCCAGTAATTCACGGTCTCAAAGAAGGGTCTGATCTTGTCCTCCTTCTCGAATCTGAATTTGGTGGTGTCGACCATAGAGAAGGAGATCGTGCCCTTGTTTCCGGCCTCAAAGTAGAAGTCCGGTGGATATACATGAACAGAGTTAAGATTAAGGTTCGATCCGCACTCCGTACAGCTATAGATGGAAGCCATCGTCGAAATTTCAGACAGCGAGGAAAAGAGAGAAAAGGGCTTTATGTAAGTTAGGTCATCCCGGCAACAGGAGCCAGATTTGTCAAAACCGCGTCGCGGTGGACCCTTGGCTTGCCTTCCGCGACGGCAGAAACTACCAATGAGGTTCCAGTCTCCTTTTTATTGTTATTATCATTATTATTATTATTACTATTATTATTATTATTTTCTTTTGCCAATGTTTGATTTTGTTGTTTGCTATTTGTTTTTTCATTAGAAATAGAAACAGGAATACTAAACCCAAAATTGTCTCAACTAGAATGTACGGACCCTTTAAAAGTTACGTGGCTCTTCTAGGAAAAGAATGTCAAAAAATTTATTTAAGCATTGTAAAAAGTTATCATTCTTTATATTTATATATATATATATATATAATATTTAAATTTCTCAAAATATTGTCACCAAACAAAAACAAAAGATTGTGCAGAACCGTCATTGGACTCCCCGATGCATCTCTCATCGTATACGCGAATTTTACAGTCTGTCCATCTCTATATTTTATTGGTCAAAATTCAATCCACTTCCTTTGACATTGATTTTTTTAATTTTTAAAATTAAAACTCTTTACTTCTGAAGTGTTGAATTATTCATTCTTATAATTTACATAGAATAATAAAATAGACCAACCCAGCCGGTCAAACTTATGCATCAAACTATAGAATTGATCTAATTGACTTTTAAAATTAGTTAAAAAATGGCTGAACAAGTAAAAATTTGATAAAAATCAACTTGTAAAAAAATGGACTAAACTAATCAAATTATATATATATATATATATATATTAGGATTTTCATCACCAAGAAGTCAAGGAAAATAAAGACTAAGCAATATAAAACCAAGAAAAAAAAAAATAAAAAAAGAAGGACGCTAAAGAACTATTAAAACTTATAATCATTAATGATAGTCATGTATTTGTATATATTTGTATATTATATTTTTAATTTATAAAATTGAAAAACATATATCTAATTATTATTATTATTATAATTATGATTAAATCAATATCTCTATCAATTTATTGATTGATCTAGTTTTTAAAATATTAATAATTTATTTAATTTTTAATTTAACTTTGTTTTAAAATATAATTAAATTTGTATAGTTCAAACATTTTTATTTAATCCCTATCATTAATTTTTTTTTAAATTTTAATAACTTGACCAATTATCTGTCCTCTATGATTTTACCCACGTCATCCAAGTCATTTAATACAAGTTGTATCATATGTTATGCATGATGTATATGAGTTAATTTTAATTAATTATTTATTTTTATTCTCCTTATAGATATAACTTATATATTTAAAATGTTAATATGATAGATAATTGGTCACATTAATAAAATTTAATAACAGAAGTTAAATTTAAAATTTTAAAACTATAAAAATTATATTAAAAATCATTAAATTTTATGTAAATTTATACAAATTTATACTAAAACATATAGCCTTGATGTTAGACAAGCTCCTTCCACCCCTTACCCAAATAAAAAATACTAGTGCCGGGAAATATTAAACAAAATATAATTACGTGGCATTATAATTTATTGGAAAAGATTGGTAGATGTTTTTATATTCTAAAATGAATAAATTATTATACATTGCAGTCTGAGGAATCTGAGCTTGTCGGCTGGATCAATTGACCCAGCGTCGAAGGCAAGAATTTTGGGATGGGGCTGACATAAGCAAGTAAACAGAATAACCATGAATTGCTACCAATATCAGTACCAGAGCATACACAGAATAGTTCCTCCAATTTCCCTTGTATTTTCTGTTTCGACTAAAGTTTTTAGTGCTTATTACATAATTTATCATAACTTTTATAGACACCATCAATGAATTTTTTAAGAAAGTAATTGAAAAAATTTATATGTATTTTCTTATATTTTTATTTTCAAAATTTTCAATTAAAATATAATAAGCATATAATTTTTAAATTAAATTATTTATCATTAAAAATTATATATTTCTTACATTTTAATTAAATAATCTGATAAAAATATATAAAAAATTAATTGAATAATCCGATAATAAATATATTCATCAGTCACTTGCAAATTTTTCTGGCACTCGCAATAGGACTTTAGTTGTATGTTTAAATATATTTAGATTGTGCACCAAATAGCTTTAGCACCAGATATATTCCATTGGAGAATACAATACTGAACGAAACATCGCTGGACCCCAATTTTTCTAGTAAAGACCCTCTTTATTTCTCTCTTGTCAATTTTTATTAATTTAGAGAGAGGAAGAGAGAGCATCCTAATTCCAATTTTCTTTTATTATGTTATTACTTTTTTCAAATAAAAGGAGAAAATTTATGACCCCTACCAGCCTCGTAAACAGCTTCATCCCTTGAGAGAGAGATCATTTATAGTACAGATATTTTTATGGACTAGATAGGTTTTTTTAATGTTTGATTATCTAATAACAAAATATATGAAAGATATTCTTTGAAAAATTTAATCATGTAATATTGAGTTAAATAAAATTATTTTTTATTTTCAAAAAAATTAATAATAAATACATAAAATTGTTTCTAAAATTTCTTCATAGGAAACATAAATTTGTAGGAAACTTTTATTTTTGTCTGAGTTTTTCAATTTCTATATTTTTATGACAGTTTCTCTTAACTTTTTTCTAACTCACTGGTAATTTCTTCAAATAGTTTTGACTTGGTTTGTGGACTGATTTTTGCTGATTTTCTGTTGTCAATTGTTATTTTTATATCTGAGAGAGGCCCTGTCCGTGTAGAGTTTATTGCATTTAGAATGTATTTGCAATAGAAAAAAGTCCACAATAACATGAATAAGACCATCCTGTGACGAGATCAAATG
This sequence comes from Erythrophleum ivorense, assembly GCA_026724425.1. Taxonomy (NCBI): domain Eukaryota; kingdom Viridiplantae; phylum Streptophyta; class Magnoliopsida; order Fabales; family Fabaceae; genus Erythrophleum; species Erythrophleum ivorense. The sequence goes on from JAIUCV010000278.1 coordinate 16,489, forward strand.
TCATACTCTGCACAATTTGCCCCCAAAATCGAATGGTAATCTTGCAATCTTAGCAGCACATTAGTTACACAGAGAATCAGTAGGATACAACAAACAACTCAATCGAACACCAGAAAGCTTACTATGAGAGAAAGAGCACAAGAGATAAGATAAGATAAATATAATATATATATATATATATACATGTATTCTAAATATAAGAAAGCAGATCAATATTACAGAATACAGAACTGGTTACCCTATGGAGTTGAAGTCACAGCATCATAGTCTGGTAATCTGGTGTGTATGCATAACAGAACCATTACTAGAAGGTAAGATTATTACACCGTGAACTTTGTACTTTAGACATGAACCTTTCATACTCAGCCACTAGCAGTTTAGTAGTTGTCAGGTTCATTCATTTAACACTTGTTCTGCTTTATGTATCCTATTTGGGTAGTAAAGTCCAGGCGCATAGAGGGACTCTCGTAATATTAGCTCACTCTATCTTTACAACGATTAGAAACAAATATAGTAGAAACTAAATCCCATAAGAATTTAGTTTACTTATATCATAGAACGACTAATTTGTCGAAAGAAGAGAATAAGAGAATGCGACGGTTAAGTGAATTTTCTTTCACCTTGTTTGAGGAAAAAGCCTTCTATTCCAAAAGGGGAGAATATAAAAGAAAAAAAATAGATGAAAATCTTTTATCCTCCTTCTTTCCTTTTAATAAACTCTCAAACAAAAGAGAGGATTTAATAAAATCTTCTATCCATACATTCTCGGGAAAAAAAACAGTCATGAGACCACATCAAGGTGGTGTTGTAAGAAATTCTCTTCCGTACTTCAAACTGCGTAGTAAGAGGAATGTGTGGTGCCCATAATCCTTTTTCTCATAGTAACTGCACGGTATGCAATAGGAAGAAAATTTTCATTCATGATAACATATAATTTTCTTGGTTATATATATATATATTTTGGGCCAAACTGCTCAATACTACTGACACAAATCAAGGTGCATATAAAGGGTCAACATCAAAGAGTTGCAAACAGAACTAATGGCAAATATCGACTGTAACTTAAATTGTCAATTATAAATAAGTAATAAGCAAATGAATGATCAAAAACGTACACCACAACCGGCTCGTGATATTCATGTCTCCGGGGGAATCGGAAGGGTTTCCTTAGACATGCCAAGTTGTCAAGTCCCATAATTTGTGCTTTGAGAAATGCCATCAAAATGTCAAAAAGGACTGACAACGTATATCAAACGATTGAACTGTGGTTAATGGCCAACACAAACAAAAGTTGAAGTTCGTTTTACAATGAATTAGTAAGGAATCGTGATGTTGTCAGCTCCAGTTCCACGCAAAATTTGACCTCATCGTCTTCACAAGTCCCATCCGTTTTATGCAGGTCTACATAGGAAGGGAGAAGAGACATAAGAAAGAACCAATTTATTTCAAACAAAATAGTGAAAGATCAACGACACAAGATATACGAGTTTCACCCAGAATTGATGTTTGCAAATTAAATTTTTAAAGTTTCTGAAATTTATTTTACAAAATATTTAAATATAACTTTTAAAATTTTAAAGTTTATGGATCATATATATCATAAACATTTCTATCCATGTATCAACCTCGAAGATGAAAAAATTGTACAGGGGAAGTAAAGCTCTTAAACCTTTTTAGATCCTCTAAAATTTGTCCCTGTACATTTCTTATGCAATTTGAAAGAAATAGAAACAAGATATAAAACTAATATTTTAAAAATTAGTTTTTTAACGTTAAAAAGTTTTATGTCTATTTCTCTTCATTTTTATACGAAATTTACATGTCATTCTAATTTCAGAAGATCCAGAGTGCTATATAACCGCTTAAACTATGTCTAGTAAAAACAAGCTTGGAAATCTTTAACTTTTAAAGACAGTCCGACTCAAGAGTTTAGTATAATTTACTAAAAAAATGTGAATTAATAAATAGAAACAAATAAGAGAAATAGAAATAATTTGATAATTCATAATTGATATGTAAATAAAAACTATATAATCAGAGAAATCATTTTTGAAATGATTAGAATGCATGAATATTAATTCCTTATGAGATCATTGTGAACAAATCTCTTTTTTTGGGGGGGGGGGGGGGGGGGGAGAGGGGAACATAAGATATCTTATTTTTTATTTATCTAGTATGTGTCTTCCTGTTAACAATTAGATAATTAGGTAGAAATATCGGTCTGAATATTACGTCCCCGGACCCTGACTATACTTTGTGTCTGGTTATTGATGTATCTATTAAAAGGGAAAAAGAAACTTGTTAAGTAGGGAACCCATCTTCTAGCCGGAAATATTGGCGCCAATTTATATCATTCATAACATATATTTATATATATATGTGTGTGTGTGTGTGTGTGTGTGTGGCGCCTGCAGGAAGAGGTTAGCATGTAAAGCCAATTTTTGACTTACCTATTCTGGTTCAAATTTTAGCTTACGGCAGTTTGCTGTAGACTATATAAGCTTTGTTTGGCTAGACCATTGAGATGTCTAATTGATTTGTTCTTGAGTGTCTTGATCACCTGTATATATCATTTGTCGAACATGATAGTTTTTTTGACTCTTGCTTTTGTAATTGATCATTTTGCACCACCATCACACGTGGATGAAAACATCTTATGTTTGTCGGTGTAAAAATGTCCTTTTGTGACAAATACTACTATGGAATGGACTGTGAACGATATTGATATATCATTGCTTGATTCTACCATATTACACAAAAAGGGTTATATATATACACTAGTTTCTTCTCCTGCAAGATGTTGAAAAGACTTCAAAAATATCGGTGGGCCCCATACAAAAAAACTCAAAAAAAGAAAAAAAAAAATTTGTGAACAATAATCATACAAATATACATTATTCATGTACGGAACATTAACAATCTTAGCACGCAGTCCAAGAAAATCACACTGTTCACAAGTCGGAGTCGCACTGTTCTTAAATTGAAGCTCTCACACGGGTATTATATATATATATATATATATTTATATATATATGTATATATAGATATTGATATTGATACCATGTTTAGTCTATTTTTAGACTATGTTGAATTAAATTGCGTTCTCAATAAATTGATTGATTCTAAAATGCAACTTATATTAGACATGGTAAAATGTTCATTATTGAGTTGATCTAATAGTGATAGATTAATTAAAGGAAGGAAAACCTAAACATGTTGCCGAAGAAAAAAGAAATATGAAAAAAGTTTATTTTTAGCCCTACATAGTATTAAATTTACATAATAATAATAATAATCCTAAATGACTAGCTAGAACAATAATTTTTGGGCCTATTACATTAAATTTTTTAGGATTTAATTAGGAACAAGAAGTATATATCAACAAAATAGAAACAATGGATGCAATTTTCAGTAACAGTTAGCTGATGGATTTGTATCAGAGGATTATTGCTGGATGTTGTTGACCAAAAATATTTTCATTGATGCCAAGGCTATTTGTTAGTTTATGTCTGAAAAGTAGAGTCGAGTTCGGCTTCACATATTATTTGCCCGAGAAACAATTAACCAAATACTCGAAAAGTGGTTTACAAGGACTTTTACTAACAAATTGTATCCAAATTAAATGTTCCTAATTAGATATAACGAATATGTTGAAATTCTCTCATAAATGAGAATATACTGATCAATTATAGATAAGAAAGACTTCCATTGTTGAGGAAGTGTCGAAATTACAATAGATAACCTAAAATCCGACGCCATGACTAATTGAAATTTAATATTTCATTATTTTTGATAATTTTTTGCAATATTAAACATTATGTTTTGATTACTTTTGTAATTTATGTCATGATGATTGGGTATTGGAAAAATTATTAGTTGTGTGATCAACCTTCACATTAATTTGTTAAGGTCTAATTCAACAACACGTGATTACATACACACGACATAAAACAAAAATTGAATTGAAATCAATATATGTTTGCGTGGTCGTTTGATGTTAGTTTAGCGTAGTTTATTGAGTCACCCGCCTCCAACAGGGGACAAATATAAGAATTAGGATGATATGTTGGTGAATCTTAGCATGTAGGTATTTGTTTTCTATTAGAAAATTTGAATATAAGATATATATATATATATATATATTATTTAAGATATTATAAAGCATAAATTTTTATATTTTATATTTATTATACTCAAATATCATATAAATAATTTTTTGAGATATTCGAGAAACTAATATTTTTACGTGTATATGAACTGATCTATTCTAAGTCAGTCTCCACTAATGTCTACGGTTTGGGGCAAAAATTTACTTGGTTGTCTTTTTTTTTTATTAATCCTTTATAAATAATTGTAGATGTTCAAATAATAAGGTGCGGGAGTCAAATAATCAAATCATCAAATCTCCAGTCTTCCTTGAATCTGATCAAACCTCAGGAAATTATGTATAAGACAATGTAACAGGTAAACCACCGACTAGCAAAGTGTCCATCGTAACTTTTATAGTCAAGAATAAGAATGCGATGAAATACTATGAAATTTCATTTTATATGTTATTTTATTTTTCAAAGTGGATGTAAGGAAACTTTGTCATGAATCATAATACATATATATATATATATATATATACACGCACACATTAAGTATTCTGCGTTACATCAAGCAACACAAAAAGATCTTCACACAACTATAGCCTTTTCATACATGCACATCCTCTCATTCTACGAGATTCTAATAAAAACTTTGAAGTTGGAATTCTCATGATTCAAGATTGTTTAGTTGCCCAAATATTACTTTCAACAAGCCGCACTGGGTCTCACATATAGTATTAGCGGACTCAAATAATGCGCAAAGAAGTCTTAAGTTTAATTTTAATTTGTGTACACTCGAATTCCATGAGAAACATTTTAGACTTAGAATTCTGAATGTATCAAATAGATGTTAGAATATATACTCTTAAGATAGCTTAAATTTAGAAAAGATTTAATCCAGACAAAATTTGAAAATAAGTTTATTTTTATGTATTCTTTTTCTTAGATTGAATGAGAATTATTTTAAATTTAAAATCCTAAATGTATCAAATGGATGTGAAAGAATATATACTTTTTATAATAGCCTAAATTAAGTAAAGATTTAATTCAGATACAATTAAAAAATACTTGATTATAATAATAAAAAATATCCTGTCATGTTTTAAAAAAAATGAAAATTACCTTCAACACTACTGTAGGGTCACAATGCCGTATACATCCAAGAAAGGAACCAATCCAAGCTCCAAATTTTTATATATTGTGCCGGCAACTTGCGCATCACCATTCACGTTACTTTTCCCACCACGCCATGATCAACGTCAATCATATTCTTCTTTATTAATCGCTCTGTATTCTTTTTCTGAATTAAGAAAAATGCCCAATTATTTCATTTCTTTTTTCTCCAATAGTCTCTCTCTCTCTCTCTCTCTCTCTCTCTCTCTCTCTCTCTCTATATATATATATAGCTTCTTTTGTTGTGTAGCAACCATTAATTCCAACACCAAACAAACTAATATCCTTCTGAAGAGCCATTAGCTAGCTAGAGATGGAGAAACTTGCTCAACTGAAGAGAAAGTTCTTGAAGTTTCTGCCACGACAACCCGTAGCTTCAATGGCCTTTCAGATTCAGAACCCAACTCTGAGTCCAAGCGGGAGCGTCGCCGGAAACCGAAGCCCAGGTCACACCATTTCCATAATCCCAAAGGAAGCTCGAAGAAAGCTCAGAAGCTCAAGCTTCAGTGCACGAGAGCCCTCATCGCCTAAGGTCTCGTGCATGGGTGAGGTTAAGTGCATGAAGAAGAAGAAGAAGAAGAGAAAGGCTCGCAAGCATCAAAGTACTGAAAAAGCTGTTAAGAAGGAGAAGATGTTGCTTTGGATTTTCAAGGGAAGTGGTGAGTGTGAGAGTCAAAAGCAAAGTGGGAAAGCTCTGGTAGTGGAGTTGGACGAGAAAAAGAAGGCACCACATGACACACAGAATGTTCCTTCGTTGGGTACGATGAAGAAATTTGCGAGTGGTAGAGGAACCTTATCTGATTTTGACGTTGATTAAACTTGCAGAACTGTGAAAATTAGTGGGTGAGCTTTCTGAGGTAGTGTGAGTAGTGGTTAGTGCATATGAGCTTTCTGATGTCCATATCTTGTAAAGTTCATCAAAAACTATTATGTCAATTGAGTCAGTTTTTAATTCACAGACTTTTGGATTGCAGAATGCGTAGTTTTCTTCATTTTTATATCGAAGTTTTATCAAAAGATTATCGATAAATAAATATAAAATTGAAATTGTGTGATGAAGAAATTATATTTCTCTTTTGTTAATTTATATAATTTGTAGGTGTAAATAAGTATATTTAATTAAAACACAGGTTATAACTTGATCAAAATTCAAGCTCAATATATACATGTATTCAGTTGATTTGAACATACTAATATTCGGGTCAATTTCAGCTTTTAATTGCATAAGTAAGAGATTAACAGGCAACGATTCTCAATTCCAAACCCTTTTTTTGCGACGTAACAGATATTGATTTGAATTCTCTCTCTCCGCAAAAGAATTATTCTGAGGACTAGGATCACTACAGCACTTTTTTTCGTCTCTTTATGGCTTTCTAGAAGATTTAAAGTTTTGTTGGGTTTAGGGGTTTGATAAAAGTTAATTTTTTAAAATATATTTTTTATATTTAATAAATATGAACGTAAAAAATAATTATATATACGTAAAAAGGATACGCCTAAGACAGCAAAAGAATTTATGCTAAACTCCAATTCCAGGATTCCATGTGAGTTCCTATTTCTTACAGTTCTTGGGTTCCTTCCCAAGTGGAACCGCAATATCAGATTAATGCCAATTACCTACAATTTTTTTTATCGTTAAGTAGAAAACAATGATATAGAGCGAGGAAATCAGCATCATTATTAACGACTTCGGTCCAAAAACAGTTTCTAGCCCAAATAAATCCAATAACATGGAGAAACCGTAGTGTGCAATAACAACTCCACAAATAATGTTAATCATCATTAAACACCATATAAGATGATCCAACAAAAATACCGAAGGCCCAAAATAGTATAACAATCATAAGTTTAGCCCAGCAAACCATATTTTTCAAAAATCAATTTATATGAAATTTGTTTAATTTAATAATAATGGCCCTGTGCTGCACAGATTTCATGCTTGATCTATATTAATCTATAAATCAATCATCCGAGATCGCAATTCCGTGCGGCCGGATAGGGAGACACCTCCTTGTTTTTGTCCCCGACAGTCCTTGTCTGTTTTGTCCTTGTTTTCAATTCTCCTCGTAGAAAAACACACAATCTCATCTTTCTTTTTTTTGGTTTCCCGCACTCTCACGAAGATCTACAGGCACCCAAAATATTAAGAATAAACTGTAAAATAAAGTTTAAAAAAATAACGATGATTTTAATATTCGTTAACCCAAATTCCAATAAAATTCAAAAAAAAATGCAAATTCATTATTTCTAATCACTAGCTGGGAGTGATTTTAATATCTCAATTGACTTAAATTTGAAAGAAAACTTGAGAACAAAAATCTCCTCTCTTGACGTAGAGTCCCAACTTCAAAGTAAATGCTATGGACAAAGTTATTTGTTAGAGCAAAAGGCATACGCTCTTATTGCACTCATCCTTTTTCCTGGATCAACGTGGAAAAGACATATTTGAACCTTATTAACTGTACGAGATACCCTTTAACTTCCATTATGATTTCTTTTACCTTTTTTTGTTCTGTCATACTAGAGAAAAATGAAAATTAGTTGGTTTGATGGGGTCCGAGGATCTGATTCGTGAATATTTCTGTGGGGAGAATAGCGGTGCAAGTAAATGATTTCTATGATTGGCGTAAGAATACGGCTAGGAATCCGTTCTAACCCTCAATTCCAAGACACCCTTCTTCTCCACTTGCTCATTATCCCACTCTATCTTGTTCTCCCCTCTTTTTGTCCCTTCCGAGTAAACAACTTCGTATCCTCGGTACCAGACTATTGAGACACACCTCCAAAAAAAAAAAAAAACTATCATAGTACCATAAAAAAAAGAGTATTTGTGCATATTTGGATCAATTTTTTTTTTCATTAAAATGTCGTTTGACCAAAATAATAAATTATAACTTTTATATTTTGTAAGTTATAAACGTAATTTTTTATCTTCTTCAATGCAAAATCAAACGAGCCATTAATAGTCCAAGGCAGGATAAAGGACGGTTCATGTCAATAATGAGCCTTGAAAGTTAGAATGATGTTATCTCTGGTGAGGCATAATAGAATAGAGTAATATATTATACTTTTTATAAATATATTTTTAACATTTATTAATTTAGTTTTTATAAAAAAATGTATTTAATATATTCAAAATATATATTTTAAACAAATTAATTCAAATTATTAAATCGTCAATTAGTCTCTTATTTAATTCAATAATTAATCTAATTTTGTAAATATTGTTTATTAATATACTTTTCTAATTATGGATCAGTTAAAGAGTCGATGTAATGTTGTCATAAAATTAAGTTTGGAAAACTTGTCCTTGTTTTTCAAGTCAACAAAGGAAATTAGACACAATTCTCTTAAAAAAAATAATTCATTGAGGTTTTAAATGTAGTTAAACTCTAAATTAGAGTCTTAATTGTATGTGAGTTACAGAGTTTAGACAAGTTTATGAATAAAAGGTTGCATTTGTATTAATGAAAATAGAATGTATAAACTACTGGATTGATAATAGAAAGACATTGAAAAAAAAAACTAAACACAATTTTGAATGAAATTGGATTGAAAGTAGTAAATAAAGCAATAAATAAAACTAATAAATAACTAAAAAGCAAAAGACAATTGTAAAGCAAATTTTTTGGGAGGATTCTGTGTGTCTTGTATGATGTTTTTTTGTTTTTAATTTATAGTATCCTCTATGTCACACATTCTTCCACTAAGCTATCCATTCTTCCATAATGTTTGTCATTTCACTGCTCTTGGATGTTGCTATTTTGTTAGTTTCATACCTTCCTATTTTCATGGAATTTTGTTATGCGCAACATGGGTTTTTGGCCGATGATGACAATTTGACCAATAGGAATGCTTTAATTACTCTGAGCTGATTTTAAAAGGATGAAAATTTTTCAATGAGACAATATTTAGCCCCTTTTAACATATTCTGCTACTACTTTTATTAATGAATCCTTGTTATTTTCTGAAGCAAATTAGTATCCTTCCATTGCCATGAAAATTAGTGTGGACGTATGTAGTTTTTTAGGCCAAGGAATGCACTGAGCATTTTCGATAGCAGTGGGTGAGACAAAAATATAATTTTTAAATATTTTTTGTTTAAATTTCTTGATAAAAATATTAAAAGTTAAATTATTTATGGTTGAGCATTATATTATTGAATTTCACCCCAAAAAAATAATTCTCATATTATATTTTGATTGAAAATTTTAATAAAAACAACTTAAATTAAAAAAAAACTTATGCAATTCTTTATATTTTTTCTATTAAAATTTTCAATTGAAACATAATAAGTGTGTGAACTTTTAATAATAATATGATAAATATATTATTCTTTAATTGTTTTCCTTGATGAATAAAAAATAATGGTCTAGAAGTGCCGTGAAGTATGAAATAATATTGTCTCTAAAACTTTTAAGAACTATATAAAAGTAAATAAACATATTTGCATTGCTTTATTGGAGACAAAATGTAGAAAAGATGTAGACCCTCTTTTTTCAAAAGTTAGATTTAATAATTATGTTTGTTACGAAGGACATGGTTTTGCTTGAGGAATTTGGCTTGCTTTGAAAGAGGAATTTGATAAAGTGCATATTATTAATAAGCATCCTCTACTCTTTTAGGTTTATGTCAAGGAAGTTTTGAAAGGTTAGAATATGATTTTCGTGTATACTAGCCTTTAGTTTATGTTAGAGTTATAGAATTATTTATCTCATATAAAAGACATTTCTTCTAGTCTTTCGGCTCTTATAGGTGATTTAAATAAGATAATTGACTCTTTAAAGTAAAAAAAGGGGGCTCCTTTTAATCCAAACAAGGGGTTAACCTTTGTGAATTAGATTTAAGATTGCCACCTTATTGATGTGTCAGCTCAAAGGCTTGGATTCACATAGAAAGGCCCTAAGCTTGATGGGTACGATGGAATCTTTGAGAGATTGGATAGGTTGCTTTGTAATTCTCACTATAGAACTAAATTTAGTAATGTATTAGTTAAAATTTATCCTTGGATCTATTTTAACCATCATCCTATTTTTCTTATACTTTACCTTCTTAAACAAAACAAAATTGTGATAAACCTTTTAGGTTTGAAATGGCCTAGTTAGATCACTCTAAATTCAATTTCTTTACTTAACAAGCTTGGGGTTGTAATGATAACTAGGAGCGTGATGTTGACATTTTTCATAAATAAACTTAAGTTGTGGAACAAAAATGTTTATAAGCGTATTGGTAAGGGAAAAAAGAAGAAGGAGACTTTTGTCTCGAGTTAAAAGTGTTCAACATGTTATATATGTTCAATGTAATGCCCCTTAATTATTTAATTTATTCCATTTAATTATTATCATTAATTGATTAATATTATATATAATAAGCAAAAGCTAAATGTAGCTAATTGGACACAATTAAAAGAGGTTACATAATGGATTAGATCTATGTTAAACTATTTGCATGAAGTGAGATTTATTAGCCCACTTGTCAAAAGATGTTTAGTCATACAGTCCTAATACAAAACATTATTTCACACATAATGTCATGGAGTTAGCAAATATATACAACCCAAAAAAACTAAAACCCCATGATCATCTACATAGCTAATCAAAGTGATGATGTGCATATGAATAATAACTTGTACCAACCCTATGGCTACAGGCTTTTTGAAGTATCTATACACATTACCACACATGTGAGAATCATACAAAATTCTTAGTGAGACAATAGTAATTTAAAGCTGATAATGATTCAATTGCTATGTCTATAAAAAATATTTTTTATTTTATCTCTTTATCTATATGAGAAAATCATGTATTCAAATTCATACCTCATAAACATATACATGCAAACTAATAGCAATTAATTATTCATCAGATAATAAATGTCAAATATCAATGGGATTCTCATGACACATACTCAATACACAATCTAGTATAATAAGCGGTATCGTATAAATAAAGACTAATCAAACAATATGATAGGAATAGCATATGTTATCACAATCATAAGTTAGAGACAAAGGTTATCAAAATAGTTATCATTCCACTTATAAGCTGTGAGTAATATGGCCTAATTATTAATTACAATCATTAACATCATCAGCCAAACCAATAAATATACTTAAAATCATACAACTCAGTATACTCAATATATCACTTTAAAATCTGCACATAAATCATGAGAATAATAATTGCATATTAAAATAGATCCATAAAATAAAATAATCAAAGATCATCTCTTATAAGAAATTTTATCCCGATAAAGAACTATATTTATATCAAACCATTTCTTATAAGGATCTCTTGTCTTAATAGAGAACCCTATCTATATCAAATTATCTCTTATATAAACCTTTTGTCTCAGCAAAGAACCCTGTTTATATTAGATCATCTTATATAAAAACATCTTGTTTTAGCTAAGAACTCTGTCTATATCAAACATCTCTTATAAATACCTATTGTCTTAATAGAGAGCCATATCTATATCATCCAACCAAACAAATATAATACTCAAGTATTTGAATAGCAATTTAATATCTTATATGCATAGGAATCTTACAAACAATAATTTGAATAATAGCCTTATAGATTTTACTAGAACCTGTATTATCATTTGTTTTACTGTTTTTCATATCTTCTATATTTTAAAGTCCTTCAATGATCATTTTTCCATGTTATCCAAATCTATCATGTTAGTACTCTAAGCATTACTCATCTATATATGGTTATTAATTCAAGTTCAATCTTTTGTGTATAGGAATTAAGACAATTGAGATAATCATGGTCATCCAAGCATAAGCAAGTATAGATTTTGTCTTCCATGCATAGGGTCTAAATATGTATATTATTATTATTATTATTATTATTATTATTATTATTATTATTATTAAATTAATGGCAAAAATTAGTTATTTAAATTTCTTAAGGTCTTATAGAATTAATATTGACTACTTATTATGAATTATATAGTTTTGCTCCCTATTTATGTATGAAATTTATACTATTCAATAAATCCCAAAATTCAAATATTTACATACTCAATAAATTATAATTTAAATTAAAACCTTCCCAAAAATTATTTTGGAGGACTAATATGAATTATAAGAATTTACATGGTTCCATAAAAATAATGTAGGCCACTTAGTATAAATCATGCAATTATTTTTTATAAAAAAATAATTTTTTTATGAACAATACCCATGTACTACACATGAACAATGTGTGAATAGTACCCATGAATGGTGCTGTGAACAATACCTATTAGCAATTACCTTCATCCCTTACTATTTGCAACACATTTTTATTGTTCATCCTATATTCAACACTCATTTTTTATTTCTTTAACACAATCCAAACACATCATAAGCTTTTATACTTAGCAAAAATATCATTCAAGCTATAAAATAGCAACAAGTGAACAAATCTCAACTTTCACTATTGATGAGCATCAAGCTCCTAAAGAAAAAAGATGATGAGGATGAAAGGAGATAGAGCATCTATGGTTCTTAATAAGACAAAGGTCCTACCTTAGTTGTGAGTATTGGATTTTGTTTCAACTTATTCTCTTCTCTTCTTTGGTTCACTTTGCTTCTTATCTTCTGTCTGTTAGTTTCCTTTCTCTAAGTTTCATTTCTCTCTTCCTCTTTTTATTATGAAAGTTAGATATTGTAAAGAGTAGATTTAGTAAGGGTAAGGGTTTAAAAAATTTGGCCCTTAAAATCTCTTACAAATCTCTTATATTTCCTACATGTTTCTTCACTTAATAAAGAAGTCAATTGACTGACTTACACTTATGGTAGATAAAATTATATATATATATATATATGTTTAGTACTAGGTATAAAAATTATTTTTAATTATGAAAAAGTGTATATTAAAAATTTTAATTTATTGTGCTTGTAATTTCTATAGCTTAAGAAAAATTACTTTTAATCCAAACTAAAATTGTACTTTGGTTTTGGTCAAAGTTATAAGTTATAGTTTTAAATTTTCAATAATTATATTTTAATCTTAAAATTTTACCTAAAAAATTTTATTTTCAAAAATGTATTTCTTATATTTTTAAGGTATTTTTGGTCCTAAGGCTTTCTCAAAATTATATTATGAAGTATTTATTTTTAAGTTTTGCCTTAATTTGCAATTATCATAAATTTTAAATAATTTTTAAAAATTCGTATTAAACTTAAGAAAAATTTTAGAAAATTTTCTTTATGATTTATAAATTTATATCTCACTAAATCTTCATTATTTGGCCATTATTAAATCTTTTAAATATTTTTTAATATTTGTTAATATTTTATTTATTTATTTAAGTCTTATCTAATAAATCCCATTTAGAAGGTGAATGTTACATTCAAAATAATATGTTTCTTGCGTAATTAGAAAATAACCTTCTTGAAGAGTTAATTGACATGCTTTGTCAATAAGAGATTTTGTAATTTCAAAAGTCAAGGAGACATTAACTTTTTTCAAGGGGACAAAAACACTCGCTACTACTATACCAAAATCATATCTAGATGTAAAAAGAATAAACTCTATATGCTTCAAGATCATGAAGGGAATCAAATTGAAGATGAAAATAGAATCAAAGATATAACATTATTATATTTTCAAAAGCTTTTTAAAGAAGATAACCACTATAAGAGAAGCATCCAATCCTTTGTAAATTCAAGGTTAATGATTCCTCACCCTATTATACTTTAGGTGCTGAAATAAATTATGATGAAGTTAGACAAGTTGTTTTTCCTATGAAAGGATCCAAAGCTCTTAGTATTAATGCTTTTCTAGCTATCCTCTTTAAAAGAAATTTGAATGTGGTAAAAAATAGTGATATGGATGTTATCAAGAAGTCCTTTTTTGGGGATTTTGCCTTAGAGATAATTAATCAAATGCTTATTATCCTTATCCCCATAATTGAAAAGCTAGAATTTATCAATCAATTTTGGCCAATTTCTCTTTGTAATATCATATATAAATGCATATCCAAAGTCATTATCAATAGATTGGAGATGGACATGAATGAGTAGGCATCTCTTTTTCAAGTAAGTTTTCAAGCTCAGGAAATGCTTCACTAAATGGGTTTAGTTAAGATTTACTTATTGATCTCAAGCTACTAAACTCTTTTCGTGAAGTTGGTCATGCATTGTGTTTGATCTACCAATTTTAACATCCCTTTAGAGCAATATGACAAAGAGATTCTCTTTCTCCTTACATTTGTTGTGTTGACTTGTTTGATTGAGGAAGTTGTGCTTTTGAAAAGGTGGAAAGCCATGAAAACTAGTAGATCAAGTTCTTTTATCTCATACTTGCTTTTTGTGATATTCTATTGTTTAATGCTTTCACCCCATATCAAACTAAATGTGTTATAAGTTGTCTAATAACTTTCTATAAGGCTTTAGGACTACGAATTAATAAACAAAAGACTAAATTTTTTTTTAAGAATGTTAGGGAGGAAATTATAGAGAATATTATGAAAATCACTGGTTTCTTTAATATTGAACCATATAATGCCTTTTATGTATGGTAGACATAATAAGGAGACTTTTGCTTTTTGGATTAACAAGGTCAGAAATTGTTTAATTGGTTGAAAAGTTGGTTCTCTTTCTATTGCATGATGTAACACCTTAGCTAAGTTTGTCATTTCCTCCATTTTTACTTTTGTAACGCAATGTACTAGAGTTCTTAAAGGTACGTATCTTGATATTGAGAAAATCCAACATAATTTCATTCAAGGACATTAAGAGAATACCTGAGAACCTCACTTAATCAATTAGACACCCTTTGCCAACTAAAAGCTTATAATGTAATTGTTATAAGAAACTTTCTATTATGAATAATGATTTTCTTATAAAGATTTGGTGGAAGCTAATAATAAGCTTTAAGATCTTTGTTCGATAGTTCTCAAAGGCAAGTGTTGTAGAGGTTGCAATTGGCATACAAGTATGATCTCCAAAAGCCAAGACATTGTCTTTTGGAAAGAAGTTTTTAGACTCTATAGCTCTTTGTATGCTAATATGAAGTGGGTTATTGGCAATAGAGAGGAAGCTTGATTCTAGTAAGATATTTAGGGTTCAAGACATAAGCCTCTTTATTTAAACACTTGCAAAACTATTTCCAATGAAAGTTTTACCAAACAAGTTAATTTTTATGTTAAGGACAATAATTAATGGAATTTTAGAATGTTATCCCAATTTTTAAGTGATGACAATTTTGATTGGCCTCAGTCTGAAGTGGTTCCATGCTTTTTTAGAAGTCCTAATCTAATTAGATGGGGTAAGGAAAGTAATGAGGAATTCATTATCAAAAGTGCTTACTAGTCTCTTTTCTATTACAAGGGACAAGATAATTCTTTATGGCTCAAAGTTTGGATGTAAAAGGTCCTAGAAAGAATAAAAGTTTTTATTTGGCAAATTCCTCATAGGCAGCTTCTCACCAATGCTCATTATAATAAATGGTCAGGAAATAACTTATGTTGTCATGCTTGCTTTCATTTGATTGAGGACATCATATATGTGTTATGTTAACCCTATGCTGATGCCTTATGAACTAATTTAAGAAATGGGGAAGGATTCTTATAACTATTGGGGGTGGTCTAGGCTGTTAGAGTTTGGAAATTTCAAAGGTGAAAAAATAAGCTTTCAAATGAAGAGGGGTACTCCAAACCTTTATCCTTATTATCATAGATCATCAATTTTCTTAAAGAGCTTGCTTGGCTTTTAGTTGATGTTTGGCATATGATAGTGTCCATGTCTAGATCGAAGACTCATATAAAATGGGAAAAACCCAATAGTGGTTAGGT
The DNA here is from genome assembly GCA_026724425.1 of Erythrophleum ivorense. NCBI lineage: Eukaryota > Viridiplantae > Streptophyta > Magnoliopsida > Fabales > Fabaceae > Erythrophleum > Erythrophleum ivorense. The sequence goes on from JAIUCV010000278.1 coordinate 32,541, forward strand.
TAAACTTAATATGGGCAAGGCAGTTAGAAGCATTACAAGAAGCATCATTGAATCTGAAGAGATGTTCGATTCTAAAAGCTAAATGTAAGGAGCTCTTGAAGGACTCAGGCTGCACAAACTTATGGCTTTAACAAAATCATCCTTGAAAATGACTTGAAGCTCTTGGTGGAAGGAGTCAAGTTCTAATCTAACCACAATGCTAATTTACACAATACTTTTGCCATTTTAAAGAATATGGTTAACAATAATTGAAAGGTAAAAGTTTAGCATAAATGGAAAGAAGCAAATATGTATATGGATCATCTTGCTAATTTAAGCTTCACTTATGACCTTGATTTGATTCTTTATAATAGTGCCTTTAGTAGTTAGAGGGTGTTCATATGGTTTGGCAAGCCCAATTCTACTAAGCCATATTGCATTAGGCTAGGTCAAGCAAAAAAAAAAAAAAGCATTGACTTGACCTTGGTGGCCCATCTGGCTCGATTTTGCTTGGTCTTTTGATCTTTTTTTAAGGGCTTATATAAAAAATTAACGTATATGAATATTTTAACTTTTTCAAGACAAATTATAATTTTATAAAAAATTATATAAAAATATTTTTAAAGCATCAATGTATACATTTTATTAAAAAGTAAAAAAAAAAGAACCTAACTTGAGTATTAAGTTAGGCCAAAAGTTGACATAATTCAACACATGTAAATTCTTCCTAATAATATTTATTCTTATTTGTTTGCTAATATGATGATGACATGTTTACTCAATATAACTTCTTGTTACAAATTGTTTGGTACGATGTAGGAAAAAAAATTATTTTTAAAAATTTTGTATAATATTTATTATATCATTTTAGTTATTATTTAACAATTTCTATCATTTTTTTAAAGTAGAAATACCATGATCATTTATTTATTGTCAAAATAATTTTTTTACTCAATTTCTTTTCATTATATATATCAAGTGAACTTTTAATATTTTGTATTATAGGTCTTTTAACCCTTTTATTTTACAATCATTTTTTATATATAAAAATTTGTATTATTCATGACATGGCGTGATGGTACACTATTTATGCATTATTTTTTATTGTTCATAGTTTTGTATTGTTAATTACTATTTACTTGTATTATTTTTATTTTAATAAAAAAATTTTAATGGGACTCATATTTTTTTTTAATTTTTTGATGAGACCTATATTTTTTGAAAAATCTCCTGAATCTTCTGCTGGTATATATAAAACAAACTAGTGTAATCCAAAATTTTATTCAAAGTTATCGTGCAAATGGATAAAGCATCTAACAAAAAAACAAAGAGGATAACGTAGCCTTTCTACCTTTTTCAATCCATTTTCACTTTCTATGACACGCGGCATGTGTCTCTCTCATAATTTGTTTGATATACAGGAAGTTGAAGTTAAGTATAAAAATAAAAATAAAAAAAATAATTTTATTAATAAAAAATATTTATAATATTTTTATTTTTAATAATTAAATGATGATTAATAAATAATATTAAATAATAATTAAATGAATAAAATTTTAATTTTAACAAAATTTTCTTTCTTGTTTTTTTTCTTTTCTTACATGCTACCAAACATGCCGTCAGTTCTTTATATTTCGGGCGAAATGTCTCCCTCTATTTTGTTTGAAGTGATAATTTTGAAATCCAAAGCTCTCCAAACAAAATGAGGGCAACAAAATCTCAAATTTTCAATAATTGAAATAATATAAAATAAGCCACCGATAATTTCCAAAGGCGCCAGCGAGGCGGAAGCTCCCTGCAACAAGGAAGCCAAAGTCCACCGCCACCACCACCACCACCATCGTCCTGTGGCACTATACATTTTCAACGTGATCCACTTCTCACCTACAAGCATCCTCTTCTTTCCTTTCTGCTATTTTTCCTTCTCTCTCTCTCTCTCTCTCTATAGTTTTGGGACACTCAAAATATACTGAAAGTTACACTTGGCACGGAAAACAGTTATCGGGATGCCATGGCTGACAATGGTTCCAGCAAGGGGATCGTCTATCTTCATGGTGATTTGGACTTAAAAATTAACGAGGCTCAAATGTTGCCCAATATGGATATTGTCTCTGAGCATTTCCGCCGTTGCATCACCGCCTGTGACACTATCAAATTCCATTCCTCCGATTCCGCCGCTGCCTCAGGCGACGGAGGCGATCGCAAAAGCCACCGACATAGAAAGATCATTACCAGCGACCCTTACGTGACGGTTACGGTCCCACAAGCCACTGTTGCCCGTACACGTGTCATAAAGAATTCACAAAACCCTCTCTGGAACGAGCACTTCAACATCCCCTTGGCACACCCCGTCGTAGATTTGGAATTTCGCGTGAAAGATGACGACATCTTCGGTGCTCAGCTTGTCGGAACTGTTAAAATATCGGCGCAGAGGATTGCCTCTGGTGATCTTATTAGCGGGTGGTTCCCGATTATTGGATCCTCCGGTGAGCCACCCAAACGCGACACCGCTCTTCATATTGAAATGAAGTTCACACCAGTTGACGAGAACCCGCTGTATCGTCGCAGCATTGCGAACGATACCGAGCACAAGGGTGTGAGACATGCGTATTTTCCTTTGCGGAAAGCAAGCTCCGTGAGACTGTACCAAGATGCCCATGTTCCTGAAGGGATGCTACCTAAGATTGAGCTAGAGGGAGGGCAGGTTTATAGGCATGAAAAATGTTGGGAAGATATTTGTTATGCTATATCTGAGGCTCATCATATGGTGTATCTTGTGGGTTGGTCAATCTACCACAAGGTGAAGCTGATTAGGGAGTCCTCCAGGCCATTTCCAGGAAGTGGAGATTTTACTCTTGGTCAATTGCTCAAATACAAGTCTCAAGAAGGGGTGCGAGTTTTGTTGCTGGTTTGGGATGATAAAACTTCCCACCATAAGTTGTTCTTCAAGTCGGTGAGACTCTATGCCATTTTAATCATTAAGCATTTTTGTTTACTTTGGGTAATCATCAAGTTGTTTCTTTTATTTTGCTGATTGATATTTGAGGAAGTGCGCATCTTGATTCAACTGACTAACTGAGCTTTCGGGGCAGGCTGGAGTAATGCAGACACATGATGAAGAAACCGTAAAGTTCTTTAAACATTCTTCTGTTATGTGTCTATTAGCACCTCGGTATGCTAGCAGCAAGATGGGCATTATAAAGCAACAGGCAAGCAGTTGTTTCAGCGCTCAGTAATTTAGTCTTGTTTTAGCTTATGGAATTGCAGTTGATGACTTGATGAAGTCCCTGTGCCTTTCATCATATAATCAGTTTATTTTGCCTTACATATCTTTTTCTTTTCTTTTTTGGTTTGGAGGAATAATTTTTGTATGACATGTCCTTTATAGTTGTTTAGACTTAATACATCTCCTGTATATTGTCAGGAGATCAGATTCTTTATGAGCTAATTTTCAGTGGAGTCAAATGCTCTGTATTTTATCTGACCTAGGCTGTAAACTGTGGCTTTGTCTTTTGTAGATGCAAAGTGGAGAGTGTGAAGAATATCTCTTTCTATTAACTCTTTCTCTTTTGACAATTTCAGTTGCATACATTCCGAATTTCCTATTCATCTCTCTTCTTGCTAACAGCATTTTATTGATCTTTGAATTTTTTTAGTCTCTCAAGAAAGAAGTTAGTGTAATTGCTTGTGTGATGTCTTAAATGCAGATTGTTGGAACTGTCTTCACACACCACCAAAAATGTGTTATTGTGGACACACAGGCTTCTGGTAATGATAGGAAGATAACTGCTTTTTTAGGAGGACTTGATCTATGTGATGGTCGCTATGACACGCCCCAGCATCGGCTTTTTCATGATCTTGATACTGTATTTTTGGGGGACTTTCACAATCCTACGTTTCCTGTAAGTTGTCAGCCCACATGGACATTTCAATTTGTTAAGCACTCCATTTAAATTGTATGATAATGTTGTTTAGATTTTAGATTCTCCATTATTTATATTTTCCACCAAGTATATTGAAGCTTCTTGATAAAATTTATATTTTGTAATATTTTTCCATAATGTATTAGTGAAAGCCCAAAGGTTACAGGGTTGAGGGACTACATTATTTCTATCACTAGATGTGAGTTGTTGACTATTCATTTGAGGAATGAGAATAGTTTAGTGAAACCATCCGACCTCAATACCCAAATAAAAAAAAAATTTACCAGAGTTCCTTGCTGTTCTGTTGGCTTGCTTCTACGTGATGGATGCCTTACTTATTTGATAAGATAGAGTTAGCCCATCAGGGCTGAGCTGGAAGCTTTCTTGACTCTTGATTGGGCTTAGGGTAGGCCTTTTACAGAGGACTTCATATCATTATTTGAGGATGATTGCTGTTAATTTGGTAGGCAGAGTGGTCTGCTTTTGTTTTCTTTTTTCCTTTTTCTTTTAGATAATATGTTATCTGATATATTGTGACTATTCTTGTATATTGTTTATCATAGGCTGGAAAGAGGGCTCCAAGGCAACCGTGGCATGATTGGCACTGCAGAATAGATGGACCTGCTGCATATGATGTTCTTGTTAATTTTGAGCAGCGTTGGAGAAAAGCAAGTAGGTGGAAAGAGTTTGCAATACTTGTCAAAAGGGCTTCTCATTGGCATGATGATGCTTTACTAAAAGTAGATCGCATATCGTGGATATTAAGTCCTTCCTTGCCTCTCTCAAAGGATGGTACCACTACCACAATTGTTCCTGGGGATGACCCTACAGTATGGGTTACCAAAGAGGATGATCCTGAAAACTGGCATGTTCAGGTTGGACAATGCAAGTTTGGTGTTATATAAATATTGCTGGCATGCTATTGTATCTTGGTTCTTGGATATCTCTCATTCCATTACATTGATTTCCAACACTTATTGGGCTATATATGACCTTCCAGATCTTCCGCTCCATTGACTCAGGATCCCTGAAAGGTTTTCCCAAAGATGTTCATGTTGCTCAGTCCCAGGTTTTTCAACTTGTGCTTTCCTTTTCGATTCATCTTATTATATATGTTCAGAAAACTCAATATGTTGACACGAGTAAACTTGTAAACTGCTTGCTTGCACTCAGGAGCTATCTATTGAGTTTGACATCTTATATACTCCATCAGTTGATCACGTTTCACAGTTTCTAAAGACTTTTTTTTAATGCAGAATCTTACATGCGCCAAGAATTTGGTAATAGATAAAAGCATTCAAACAGGATACATCCAGGCAATCAGATCTGCCCAACATTTTATTTATATAGAAAACCAATATTTTATTGGATCATCATATGCATGGCCATCTTATAAAGATGCAGGTCAGTCTCAAAGTCTTCCTTTTTAAAATGCAGCTTAGTGTTTATATTTTGGTGAGTGGTTTATTTTCTTTTACTAAAAAGGACATGATATGAAGTATGAGTACATTGAGCCATGTGAAAATTAGCATTATACCTGCAACTGCAACCTGGCCTTCGCATAATTTATGATAGATGCTAAACCTGATCATACTTCTGATGAATCATGATCAGAAATTGATTTGAAATCTCTACCCTGTTCAGATTTCAAAACCTGGACCTAGGGGTCAAACAGGAAAAGATCTTTTGTTGGTGTGAGTGCAAATTAAGTCCAACTCTAACTAAAAAATAATAACAATGGAATTATTAACTTAACTAGTTGATTGATTTATTGCTATTTAAGTTCTTAATATATATCACTTTCTAGTGCCTTGATTTCTAGATTATTTAGTGCAAAAGAAATAGAAAAGAAAGGTTAAAGATGACAATCCCGTGTTATATTTTTTTTTGTTTTTTATCCTGGATATTGTAAAGTCATACAATTTCATCTGTACCCAGGAGCTGATAATCTCATCCCAATGGAATTGGCACTGAAAATTGCTAGTAAAATCAGAGCTGAGGAAAGATTTGCTGTGTATATTGTTTTACCAATGTGGCCAGAGGGTGATCCTAATTCCGCGGCCATGCAAGAAATTCTCTTTTGGCAGGTATTATGACTATCTGATGTGTGAAGTTCAGAAACTTTTCCAATGATGGAATCTACACTCTGCAGTGTATAAAACTGAAGCCTATTTGCTTCAAACAAAAAAAAAGAAGCAGCAAAATCAAGCAGTTATTCTTAGCTATGTCTTTGCTGAATACTGTATAGGGCCAGACAATGCAAATGATGTATGATATTGTGGCTCGAGAATTGAAATCAATGCAACCTACTGACTCGCTTCCGCAAGACTACCTCAACTTCTATTGCCTTGGTAACCGGGAGGAATTTCATGAAAATGCCTCAAACTCAAATGTTGCTTTGGTAAGTAACTGTATCAAAGAAAATGTTCATCTTGTTTTTGCCTTATACTAAGTATAACACTGGTTTTTAACTCCTTAAGATGAAGTTCATTAACACATTAAAAAATTTGTGGTTGGTCACTTGGGACGAGAAATTATATTGTATATTTCTTTACTTTGGTCACATATTGGTCGCATGCTCTAAGTCAGTACCGTACTTCTCTTGTCAATTTGATAATAATTGGCCTAGTGTAAAGCCTCGACCAAATTACAGGCTGAAATGAATTTAAATATCTTTTCTTTTATTTGTCTCCTTAAGTGTACCTCGGCCTTCAGGTAAAGGACTAAAAGATAAATTTAGTTTATGTAGTTTTTTCTCAGGAAAAGGCTGCTACCTTTTGCTTTCATTATATGAAGTGGTAGCCTAGGAATATAAATGCCCATGCCAGTTTTCAATAGACTTGGCTACTAGAATATATCCTGTGGTCAAGTAGTAAAAATATTTGTTGCTGAAATTCATCTATTTTCAACTGTAAATTGTCCCAATTATGGAAAGGAAGACAGGTGTAGTTGATATCATACTCCAGGAGTTCATTTTAATACCACAAGTCTTTACCTGTCTCCATAAATAGAGACAAAGAAGAGATTCTTCTGTTGGAGTTAACCCTAGGAAAAATTAATTTTGCAATTCATCAAATGGTGTTTTGTTTCGATGAAATGTCTATGCATGGCTGCATGCATGTCTTGACTCTTGATAATTTCCATATTTTTAAAGAATATTGTTTTGCTGCATCAGTGCATCTTATATTGAAGATATTTATCTCACAAACTTGGTAGGCATTCATCAAGAATTGGCTGTAATTATAATATTCTTGTCAGGTCACCAATTCACATAAGTATGGTCGATTTATGATTTATGTGCATGCTAAGGGGATGATCATTGATGATGAGTATGTGATAGTGGGATCTGCTAATATAAACCAAAGATCTATGGCTGGTACAAAAGATACAGAGATAGCTATGGGTGCATATCAACCTCATCACACTTGGTCTGCAAGGGAAAGACATCCATATGGCCAGGTTTTTATCTTGGACAAGCTATTCTTCTTGCAGAGAATTTTCTAATAGGAAAATTTTTGTTTATTAAGTGACAAATTATATTTCATGTGACATGTGGAGAGCAGCACACTATTGAACTGGAAATCATAGTCATCTCTTACCAAATTATTATATTCCTCCAATTTATTAAAATACTAAAAAGATATTATACATAAGAAAGCTAGAAGTCACATTTATCTCATATTGAATGACTAGTTTATCAAATTGATAAATGATATGATAAACAAGTAAAAATGAAATGTAGGTCATGGCTGGTTTCGTCTTCAGAACTGTATATGTATCTCTCTTACCTTTTTTGTGGTATATGATATCTGTGAGACGTCCTCCCTTATCTGTGTATGTTTGTGGACAAAGGCAATTACTTGACGCCTCAATGAACTTAAATGTCTTCATTTCTTCACTACCTGATATTCCATTTACTTAATAGGATGGTTGAACGATGTTTCCCTGCCTACAGATTTATGGTTACAGAATATCACTGTGGAGCGAGCATCTTGGGAGGATAGAAACATGTTTTAAGGAACCAGAGAGTTTGGAATGTGTCAGAAAAGTGAATGAAATTGCTAACGAAAATTGGAGAAAATTCACTTCTGAGAACTTCTCACAGCTGCAGGGGCATTTGCTTAAGTATCCTGTACAGGTAGATGCTGATGGGAATGTAAGCTCCCTACCCGGACATGAGAATTTCCTGGACGTTGGCGGTAGAGTACTGGGGACTCATTCCCCAACATTTCCAGATATCCTAACAACGTAATCTCCTCTTGAATTCACGTTTATGAAAGATTTGGTAAAGGTTGTGACAAGTGACATTGCCTCCGACTGGTAGAGGAAGGAAAAAGAGAAATTAGAATGATGTGTTTATTTTTCTAAACTCAAATTCATTGGCCAAATCACATGTAAATCTTTAACACGGCATAGATGCCGATTATTGCCAGTGGCGGCAACAGTATTCTGTGTTCATATCCAAGAAAGGAAAAAGTAAAAGTCCAGGATTTTGTATATTTCAGTCATATCCTGCGTCTTGTATAACGGTTCTGAATTTATCATTTGTACTGTCATTTTTTACATAATGAAATTATCTTCTTTTCCAGGGATCTCTTGTCGAATCATTGGAATACTGTGGACGAGACTCCGGCCAGGGAAAAGAAAATAAAAAGGGACACATTTAGCTTATTAGAGGAACTCACCCCACCTACACATTCACTTAAATGCACTATGTCAGTTTTATTGCACCCATCTCAAATAGATTTTTTTTCTCCAAGTTCAATCTTCATCAGCATATTGCAGTCTCTGTACGTTAATGACGGTCCTGTACGAGGACAGCCATAATAAGAATGGAAAAGTTGAGGATGTTTGCCGGAGACAAATTCACAGCATTATTCAAGTGTAATTTATTGCATTGCATCAGGTCTGGAGGAGAAAATAGAATCACATAATATTTTCCTAGCAGTTTCGTTTGCCTGCATAAAACGTGCAAGTACAATGTCTTTAAAGGGGAGTTTAGAATAGTGGCGATGGCATATAACATCTAGATTGAGGAGTTTGAATAGCTTGGTATCCCATCAATGAAAACTTCTTGCCCCATTATCCTATCTAAGCTCATCAAAGTCTCAAAAATCTCTGAAGTAAATGGGTGAGTCTCATCGTTCACTCCAAATTTTTTATGACCCGATTCCAGCTCAATGGAGCTATACCCAATTGGCTTCCTAATTTCTCTCTCTCTGATTATTGTCCTCACTCTTGCTGCATCCTTCCATCGACCTGCATCTTCATACATCTGTGCCAAAATTACATAACGCCCTGCGTTGTTAGGGTCCAACACAAACAGCTTCTCAGCAGCTAATTCCGCGAGTTCCACATTCTTGTGTATTCTACAAGCACCCAAGAGGGCACCATACACACTTTTATCTGGTTGAATGAGCATGGAATTAATAACCTCCACAGCTTTGTCTAGATGGCCAGCTCTCCCCAAGAGATCCACCGCACAAGCATAATGTGCTTCACTTTTTTGAACTCCATAAGCTTCCATGGTCTGAAAGATGCCCCAGCCTTCTGCAAGCATCCCTGCATGACTACATGCAGATAACAAACATAAAAATATAACCCCATCTGGGCGTATGCCAGCTTCAACTAGTTGCTTGAACATACTGAGTGCCTCCTGTGCAAAACCATGCATCCCATAGCATCTAATTATGGCATTCCACACAAAAATATTCCTATCAGAGATTTGGTCAAAGATGGCTCTTGCTATGTTTATATAACCACAATTTGAGTATAAGGATATAAGACCACTACCCAAAGCAGCATCGAGTTTCATCCCTGACTTTACAATGTAAGAATGAATCCAGAATCCTGCTTGAAAATTTGCAGCCCGGGCAAGTGCAGGAAGAACAGTTACAAGAGTAGCATTATCAAGAACACCTGTAACATCATCCCTCAACATGGCATAGAAGATCTGGATAGCTTCATCCATATATCCATTCGTGGTATATCCTGAAATCATGGAATTCCAACTAACAATATCTTTTTGAAGAATCCCATCAAATATTCTTCTAGACATTTCAACATCCTTACATTTGGCATATAACGTCACAAGAGCGTTTCCAACGTACAAATCGAGGTCCAATCCAGATTTCACAACATGCCCATGAATCACTTGACCCTTTTTATGAGCTTCCTCTGTGCCACAAGCCTTCAGCACAAAAGGGTATGTGTAACGGTTCGGAGTTATGCCACTTGAACGCATTTCATCATACACATTCAAGGCTTCCACAGAAGGACCCACATTCGCATAACTCTTGATGACCACATTCCAACAAAATACATCTCTTTCAGACAAATTGTCAAACACCTTCCTTGCGTCTTCCGGGTTGAAAGCACAGAGCTCAGCGTACTTGCCAATCAGCTTAGTTGCCAGAAATTTATTTTGTTCATATCCTCCGACAATAATCTGGGCATGCACATTTTTTATGCAGGCGGTGTTTTTACAGAGCCGCAACCGATCCCTGTAATAGTAGGAATCTTTGTACGCTTTCGAATATGTAATTCCCCCAACTGAAAATCTAATTGATGCGTACAAAACCCGATTCGATCGCAGAAGCTGCTGTATTTTTCGACATTGGCCAAGCATCGGAACTCATTCAAATGAATCAGATATTTACCAAAACTTGCTGATGCTTCTGAATATGTTTGGCCCTGCCTAAGATGTAATTAAGAAAACATAAATAAAAGACTAAATGACAATAAACTCTTTCAACTTTTATTTTTTTAACAAATAATTCTGTCTTTAATAAATTTATTAAATTATTAATAAAAATATAACACAATAACATATTTTGTCAATGTGACAAATGACGTGGTAAAAGAAATAAATAAAGGCTTAATTGTAAATTTTTAAAAGAACATTCTCTCTTCTCAAATAAGTATGTTAAATTACTAATAGTGTTTTATATGTTTGCATTTTTTGGTATATCTGATAAATGATGTGTTAAAAGAAACAAATGAGAGTATAATTATAATTTTTATGAAATCACCTCTTTTCTCTTTCTTATTCTCTTCCTTTGAAAGATTCACTTTATCTCTTCTCATCTGATTTGTGATTTCATTTCATTTTCTTGAATTTTTTTAAGCTATTTCAACTCCTTGAAAAGGTAAATTTTTTTCCAAATGCAACCGAAAAAAAAAACCACTCTAAAATCCTTGTGCAACATGAATTTATTCAGAATGTTTGTATGATTTCCTTCACAAGTGTTAAGAAGAAGAAAAAGAGAGTAAGAATGACAAAGAAAAAAAAAGATGTCAAAAGTAGAGAGAGAGAGTAATTTGCTTTGTTGTGTTAAAAATTAATGGGAAGACCTTGAAGAAATTGGATAAAAGTGACATTAGTATTGGATGAGAATATTGAATGAACATTTGGTGTAAGAGAGACAAAGTTATGGACCATTAGGATATTGAAAAGTGTTTAATTATATGTAATTGATTTTTTTCTTCGTGAAAAAGTTGAATTGGGGGGGGGGGGTTGTTTATTTTTACAAGGAAAAAAAAATTAACGTAGAGGATTCCTTTTCTGTCCATGAGAAGATCATGTAGGACAGAGAAAAATATATGAAGAGTAAGATCTATATAGGTGAGTCTCACTAGGGGCTATTCTATATCTCTTTCCCATAAGATCCATTCTTTTGATATGAGGGGATTTTGGTTCAAAATTAAGATGGTTGTGATGGAGACTTCATGAAGATGATAAATAAGATGAGAGAGAAAGATGTTGATAGCATGATTTGAATAGAATTTAATATTAAATTCAATTGTCAAAACAAAATGCATACCTAATGAAGACTCCATAGATGTCATGATTAATTTAAGGAGTAAGGGAAAATGGGTAAATTACATAACTTACTTTATCTTTTAGGTTTTCATAGAATGGAGAGGAAGGGAGATTAGACTGTTTCTAAATAATCGTATATTTTTAAAAGACTAACTGCCTCCAATAATTCTATTAAATTATAAAACCAATTAATTAATTAAATTTCTCTTTTCTTCACCATATACACCAGATTTGTGATAGAAAACCACTAGCCATTAAAAAGTTATACGTCGGGGTCTTTATCCAATGAATTTATATGTGATCTAACCTATCACGAATCACATATTTTTAACCAAAGCTTAATTTATTTAGGGCTTAATACCAAATACAAAATTAATTGCTTAAAAAATATATATATAATTATCTTATAATTAATTAATACTAATCCATATTTATTAATTTATAAAATTAATTTAGCAATCTCTCACTTGAATAATATTAATTAATTATTTAGAACTCTTATTGCAACAATAGAGCTTAAATAACAATAAGCAATTAGTGTATATTAAGCCATAAACAAATCCAAAATAAACAAATCCAAAATCATTGAATCTGATAGTAAACTAAGTGATTTATGGCACATTAACACACAATCATTGAATCAGATAAGAAAACAAATAATATTAAGTGCATTGTTAATATTTCAATATCCAAATTGAGCATAATAAAATTCCATAAGTGGTCTTAAACCAAAACAAATAAGATAATTATATCTTAGACTTCCATTAAGCTAAGGTTATATCAAAGATTTAGCAAGACTTATACAAGTTACGTGATTGTGAAATACTCCTATAAGTAAGCCTTTAGTCAATGGATCTGCAAGCATATCTTTACTCGAGATGTGTACAACATGAGTTTGTGATTTAACAAATTTTTTTCTAACAAATAAGAGCTTAATATCAAAATGTTTAGTATGACTGGAATTCTTGTAGTTCTGGAAGAAGTACATACACACAAATTATCGTAAAAAATGATTAAGGGTCGTGATATAGAATTAACCAAACACATGCTAAAAATCAACTTCCTTAACCATATTGTTTGATAGGTAGCCTCACAACATGCAATATACTTTACTTCCATAATGGAGGTAGTTGTGAATGTCTATTTGACACTTTGTTACAAAATAATTCCTCCAGACATCATAAAGATATATCCAAAAATTGACTTATGATCATCTATACAAGAGACAAAATTTGAATCTGAATAACCAACAATTTTAAATATATCAAATTTTCTATAAGTCAACATGTAATTTTTGGTATCTTAAAGATACCTCATAACCTTCTTAGCAATCTTCTAATGAATCATTCCATAATTGTTCAAATATTTACTAAACGCACTAATAGCAAAAGCTATATCTAGACAAATGTATACTTATGCATACATAAGACTACCTATAGCGAAAGCATAAGGAATCTTATCCATTTTAGCTCTTTCAACATCATTTTATGGGTATTATAATCTAGATAATGAATTATCTTTTTGAACAAGTGCCAGACTAGATGCACAATTATCCATTATAAACTTCTTAAGCACTCATTCAGTATAAGTTGTTTGAGATCGACTTAAAGTGTTATAAGATCTATCACGATGGATTTGGATCCCAAGAACAAAAGATGCTTCACCAAAATCTTTCATATTAAAATGGTAGGACAAAATATGTTTTGCCTTATTTAGAAAACTCATAAAATTGCTCGCTAGTAGAATATCATTGAAATAGAGCACTAAGATGACAAAATTACTCATATTAAATTTTTGATAAACACATTGATGTGAATTGTTCTTAATAAATGTAAGAGAGGTAATGATTTCATCAAACTTTAGATACTACTGTCTAGAGGCCTGTTTTAGCCCATAAATGGATTTTTATAGTTTGTATACTAAGTGTTCCATTCCAAGTCTAATAAAACCATCTAGCTGAGTCATATAGACCTTTTTATTTAAGTCCCCATTAAGAAAAGTAGTCTTGACATCTATCTGATGAAGTTTAACATTAAACTATACAACAAGAGCCATGACTACCCTGAAAGCATCCTTCATAGATACCAGAGAGAAGGTTTCTGTGTAATCAATGCTTTCTTTCTAATTGTAGCCTTTAGTTACAAGTTTAACTTTATATCTTTCAATTTCACCAGAACTGTCTCATTTAGTTTTGTAGACCCATTTGCAACCAACCACTTTGTACCTATCTGGCAATTTCACAAGCTCCCACATATGATTTTGATGCATGGAGGCAATCTTATCATTCATAGCCTTCATCTATTTAGAAGAAGGAGGATTAGACATTGCTTGTTGAAAGGATTCAAGATTTGTGTCATCAATAGTATCAAATTCAACTTCTTGCAAATAAACTATGTAATCATTTGGTATTATAAGCCTACGAACTTTTTGAGAACGTCTCAATTTAATAACTGATTCATCTGCTTCTTTCATAGGAAGTTCTAAATCTACTCTAATTAGATTCACCACAACCTCAGCTCTTTTAGACATAGAGGGTGTCAAAATAGGCATAGGCAAAACAATGCTTTTATCACATAAATTGATAACTCTAGGTACAGAGCTCTCACTATTCAAGTCATCCTTAAAATAAAATATCCAATCAAATTCGATGATCCTAGTAGTGTAAGTAGGGCAATAAAACTTGTATTCTTTGCAATAAAACTTGCATTCTCTTAAACCTACACAATACCTAATGAAGAATCTACTAAACATTCTGGAATCTAATTTCTTTAACTAAAGATTATATGGTTTTACCTTGACCCTACAACCTCATGCTTGAAAATATTTCAAACTAAGCTTCTTTCTAGTAAAAAGTTCATGTGGAGTCTTTGGCACTAATTTACGAGGTATCTGATTCAAAATATAGATCGTAGTCTTTAAGGCATCACCCTATAAGAATTTTAATAAAAAAAGTGGTTAGTCATACTTATAATTATGTCCATCAAAGTATGATTATGTCTTTCTATAACCCCATTTTGTTATGGGATCCTAAGCATTGTATACTAGGCTTCAATGTCATATTCCTAAAGAAACAAAGCAAATGGACCTGGATTTCTACCTACCTCAGTATACCTCTTATAATACTCTTCTCCTTTATTAAATCTGACACACTTTATGACCTTACTTGTCTTCAACTCAACTGCTACCTTAGAATTCTTGAAGGCATTTAATGATTCTAACTTCTCGTGCAAAATATCAATCTAACCATATCTAGAATGATCATCTATAAAGTTAAAGTAATATTTAAATTTGCCCATAGTAGCAGGTGTAATGGGCTCTCATATGTTAGTATGAATTAGGTTTAAAATATTTTCATACCTATATTTTTTTGTTTATAACTTTAGCGAGAAGTTTTTTCTTAATGTAGTCAATGTAAGTTTCAAAATTTTAAAAATTTAAATCTTGCAGCATATCTTGTTTGACCAATCTTTCTAATCTCTCTCTACAGATGTGGCCCAAAGATTAATGCCACAAAATAGAAGAACTTTCATTAATTCTCTGGCGTTGGTGCCTAATCACAACATTAATAGAAGTACTAGAAAATTCAACAGGACAGTCATTTAAACTCAACTGATATAGACCATTCTGTAAAGTAGCAATACCAATAACAACCTAATCATAGTAAATATCATTCCTTCTATTCCCTTGCAAAAAGGAATAATCACAATTGTTTAAAACATAACTAGAAAGCAAATTCCTTCTCGCTGAAGGTACATAAACAACATTGTTCAAATTCAAAACATGCCCAGAAGACAAACATAAAGAAATTAATCATGTGCATTCTACAACAACCTTATTGCCTTCAATTCCCAAGATAGTCTTCTCTCTCTCTTACTTGGGATCCTTCTATTTCTGAGCCCTTGTAAAGAATTTGCAATATGAATAGTTGCACCAGAATCCAACCACCAAGAATCAAAAGAAATTTTAAAACTATTGGATTCAAAATATACTAGAGTTTAAAGGGTAATAACCGAAGATATACTTTCCTTCTTACACTTATTTTTCATCTTATAATAGATATCTTATGACTAGGTATCTTACAATAATGACATTTGCCCTTGAATTTCTTTTGTAGACCTTTACTCTTATCGCAACCTTTATTAAACCCAAGCTTTCCAAACTTTTGCTTCTTCGGTTTCTTTCCCTTCTTATCACTACCACCTAACTTGCTACTAGAGCCATGAGATAAATAATTCATAAATAGTGGATGATAATTGTTTTTCTTGATCTCCTTTTCCTCTAAAGTTACAATAGATATTATTTGATCAATTGACCACTTTGCTGCCTGTAAATTATAGGAAGTTCTCAAGGATGTATATTTTAATGGCAATGATTGAAGGATTTGGTAGACTAGGTTGCTTTCTCCCAGATCAACCCCATATGATTTCAGCTTGTTGTAATAGTGGATGAGCTTCATGATGTATGCTCTGACCCCTGACACTCCATCATAATGGGTGTTGTCAAACAACAAGAGATAATAGACTTTTTGAGTTTTGTTAAGTCTCATAAATTTCTCCCCAATTGTATTCATGTATTCTACTGTAGTATCTTTGTCTATAATACTCTCTCTGATTACCTTTTCAATGGTGCAATTAATCACCTCCACACAAATTCGATTTAACTTATGCCATTACTTATGATAGGCCTTATTTGCAACACTAGACTCAAGTGTGAAATTTGCTAGCTTAGATTCTTTGAGTGCCAAATCTTTCTCAGAAGTTATCAAATATATGTTCAAGGACTTTTTTCAGGCATTATAATTTGTTTCATCAAGAGTCTTTACCATAGATAATTACTAGAAAGTAGGAATTGAAATGACCAAAAATTGAAAAATAATTAATTGTGTGTACAATATAATTATAACACAGGATTCCCAATCAAAATTCAGTTAAGTAACTATACAACAAAGTGGTGTCAAGTAAAATTCACATATACCATAAATATTTGGCTTTTACAAAGAATCTACATAAGATACATTCAATATAGTCATACCAAGTAAGTATAAGAAATATTAAAAACATTAAAATGCTATTTGCCTATCCAAAATAGTCAAATCTCAAAATTTACAAGAATAATGTTATATTGATAAGGTGTATCCATTATCAATATAATGCATTCACAGACCTTTACTAATCATAACACTTTCATGGTTGGTCCCACGGTAGGAAGTGCAACCATCAAGTGTAAAAAATAGCCTATTATATTCCAAAACATCCACATTTGAAGGTTCAAGAATTTATCTAACATGGCTACACTTATAATTGGAGAGAATAGTTCATCACCAAAATACAAAATATTATAAAATACATCCACGAATTATTTTAGGCCAAAATTCAATAAATACAATATATTTACTTATTGTACAAATTTTCTAAAATTTAAAATAATTTTGTTAATCCCAAAAAATTACAAAAAATTAATATTTAACTAAAACTTTAAAAATTAATAGGGCTGGACTTTATATTGGGCTGAAAGGCCTAGTGCATGAGTCACACACACTCCTACGCATATAGGAGTGTGAGTGGGCGTGGTTGAAGTTGGTCATCTTCTTCTCAGCTCTAACCACACAACAATGGTAGTTTTTCTGCCATTGTTGATTTCCCAAAGCTCTAAAATTTGCTTTCTTTATGAATTCAACATTAAAAAACACTTTCAGACATCATTCCAACCAAGATGCATTAAACAATTGGGAAAAATAATGCCAAAATGCATCAATTGAAGACCACAAAAATTTTGAAACATAGCCTTTTCAATTTGCATATATATATATATATATATATATAAACCAAATTCTTTCAATTGATGTGTGCTTCTTGTTCATAGGAGTGTCTGGAAGGTTTAAACAACATTTAATTTCATTATCATTGGAAGAAAGTAGATTTGAAAACATAAGGATTAACGTATGCCTATCACACAAACTCGAAGACTCAATATAAAATTATTGATGAACGAGCATAATTTGGATGAAATTAAACATGTTAATCACATCATTAAACTTATATACAACATAAATTTTGCTCAATTTCATGTAATTAGTCAGAAATTGAAAATTCCCAATTCTTGCTGTATGTTGATAGCATGATCTGAACAAAGTTTAATATTAAATTCAATTGTCAAAACAAAATGCGTACTTGATAAGGACTCCATAAATGCCATGATTAATCTGGGGAGTAAGGAAAAGAAAAGTAAATCATACAACCTACTTTGCCCCTTAGGTTTTCATAGAATTGAGAGAAAGAGAGATTAGGTAGTTTCTAAATGATCATATATTTTTTAAAAACTAACTACCTCCAGTAATTTTATTAAATTAAAAAACTAATTAATTAATTAAATTTTTTTTATCCATATAGACCAGACTTGTGATAAAAAATCAATGACCACTAAAAGGTTGTAAGTTGGAATCTTTACGCAATGGGTTTATATGTAATCTAACCTATCACGGATCATACACTTTTAACCAATACCTAATTTGTTTAGGGTTTAATACCAAATACAAAACTAAATGCTTAAAATAAAAAAAATATATATAATTATCTCATAATTAATTAATACTAATTCATATTTATTATTTTGTAAAATTAATTTAATAAAAGAGACATATTTTCTCTCCTCCATTGTAAGCTCCCCTCTACTCATTTAGCTCCTTGCTATAAATGGAAAGAGACCAAATCTATTGCTAAAATGCATTTATTTCAGAAGATGGGTCTTTTTGAGTTTGAAATGGAAGAATCCATCACCAAAATGCGTTTGCACACCAAGGGAGAAGCTTTCTAGAGCCAAAATTTGATATTTTTGTTTTGTTCTTTCTGATTACAATACATTTTTTCCTCTACTGGCGTGATAGAAGACAAACCCAATAGCTCATTGGCAAAAGAGATTTTAAATTGTCTCATTCCATTATAGTGCGTGCATGGAGGACAACTTTGGAGTGCTTAGATCCTGCTCAAATCCAATATCTCATATTTGAAATTTCCATAGGTTGCCATTGAAGGTCCATATTTGCCATCTTACACACAAGTAGGTAATTTCTTTTATTGTCATCCTATTTCTTGAACCAAAGTTGAGTGTTGATTGTAGTTGCATGCAACGTTTATTCAAACATGCAAAGAAAGCATGACAAAGAAGATTATTTGGTTCTTCATTTAATAGAAGCCATAAAAAAATTATTTTTAAAACTATTTTATTTTTTTGGGGCATTTTGGTCATTTGTGCAACCTTGCTTTCCATTCTTTCAATGCCTTTATTCAACTAAACATACAAATATAAAAGCATTCACATTCCTTTCGATATTATACTAAACATAATATAAATAATTTTATTCAATTAGTCATTCTCTTTCTAATTCCATAGTTGAGAATTTTGTGTACCAAATGGGTTTCAAGTTACTCATATTTCTTACCTTGCTTACTAGTCATTCTAGGCATTGCAACCATAAATAAATCTAAAAGGAATGGAAGTATTTTAAAACAAGCAAATTAATTAAAAGGAAAAGTTCAACATGTCCATGCTCAAGCTCTCCATCATCACATTCTCTATGAATTCACATTTGGTTAGCCCTTCTTGAAATTGTGGCCACAAGGCTTGATGGAGCAAAAAGAGATTCGAAGGAATAAAATATTTGCACAGTTGCAAAAATTAAAAAGGATGTCTAAGAACACCTAATCCACCTTGTTTTCTTCATCCCTTACCACAACTGTCATGATTTAGGATAATGATGATGATGATGATGATGATGATGTGTGTGTGTGAGAGAGAGAGAGTTGCAAAAGATGAAAAATTACAATTATACCCTCATTTGCTTCTTTTATCCTATCATTTACCACATGTATGAAAGGATGTTGATGTATAATACTTTTGTTAGTAAATTAATAAATTTACTAATGATGAGAGTTATTTGTACACAAAATAAAAAATTAGGGAATTCATTATCAAAATTTGAAGTTTAAAAAGTTCTTTACACATGACCTAAAATTTAAAGGATTTTGTATATTTTAACCTTAAAAAAATACTTATTTTAGTTAAACATATGTTAGACTTAGGTTTTTTGAAAAAATAAGTTATTTTTAAATAATGAAAGAACCTTTTTTTTGTTATGAGAAAGATGAAAAAATTAGAGTTCTTTTTTTAATATAAGCAAAAGTAAAAAATTAATTTTCCAAAATAATATAATATCTATTCAAAATTGTTAATTACTATAATTTGTTTCAATTTTTTTTCACCTATCCTTTTAAATGTATGCTCTTTTAAGTTTTTTGGAAGTAAAAAGCACTTTTTAAAAAAAACATTTGCATATACAATCTCATAGCACTTTTCTTTTAATTCCATTTAAAAGAAAAATATTTTAAAATAAGTAAAAGTCCATATTAATTATGGACCAGCTTATGCGAATTGTCACTAATTTGCTATTGTATTAGATTTGGCTTAATGTTTTAGGAGAGAAGCTACTTTTTTTTTAAGTATTTCAAAAGAAATAAAATGTTTGGCTAAGCTTTTTTAAAAGAGAAAAAAAAAAAGAAAAAATTGCTTTTTGAGTTTAAGCAAAAGTAATTTATTACTATAAGAATGAATTAAAAAATTAAATTTTCTCATTAGAAATAATAAAAAATATATTTTTGAAAAATTAAAATATCTTTGCTCAAAATCATTAATTACCACCTAACATTTCTCTTACTCAAATTTATATATGCATTACTTTGTAATCTTGTTGAGGATGAAGATGGTAATAGCAAGAGATAGAGATGACTCAAAGAGAGAGAGAGAGAGAGAGAGAGAGAGAGAGAGAGAGAGAGAGAGAGAGAGAGAGATGAATTGCTTAGAGATAAAAGTACCTAAATAATAAAAGTGTTAGAATCAATATTATAAGTGTTTTATTTATTTGTTCTTTCCTTGCTTTATTTCACAAGGGCCAACAACTTGTGTGTATAATAATAGGGGGTTTTTAAGAAAGGTAAGCATTGAAGAAAGGTAAGATAATGGCCAAACTAAGAAAGGTAAGCATTTTTTATTTTTGGCCAAACTAAGAAAGGTAAGATAATCACAACTTATGGTCAAGTTAGCATGTTCTTTTTGGTGGAGCTGTAATGCCTTTTGTTAGATTTAGAGCAACTTGCTATTTTTAGTTGGAATTCCTCAGTAACTTACTACTTTAGTATATTATATGTGGCTTTACTAAACTTAAAGCTAAACTTGATCATAGGTCAAGCTTGTGGAAAAAAAATAAACCCAAGTTTGAATTAGTATTATTTACATAAAAGTAAGCCAACCTCAATTTAACTTGTAAAATAATTAATTAAAAGAAAAATTAAAAAATTGCAAAGAAAAAGTATAAACAAATTATATTGCAATTCATATTGATTCTCAAGTATAAATATCTACACATGAGACACCAACTATAGTCACTTAAAAGAGGAAATTATCATGCACTAGAAAATTTCTTACACACATGATAAATGGTGGTTTGTATACGTATGTGTATTACAAGCATATCATATGTGCATATATAATTAATATAAGCATCTATAGATTATCGTTAGCACAAAATTAATTGTACTGCAATGTAAACTCACAACTAGCGCAAAATTAATCATATTGCAATGTAAACTCATAAGAAAGATAAATATCTAAAGGAGTTATTATGATAGATATTTTACATTTTGGCTTTTGGCCTTTTATGACAAGAAACCAACACAAGAATAAAGTTTTACTTGTCCTAGCCAATTGTTTGCAAAATTTTAAATGAACTTTCAACAAGTAAAATGTAATAGATGACAAATACACATAGAATTACACCATCTAAAAATGAAAGATATATTATTATTATTATTATTACATAAAATTAGAGATTAGACAATCCAACCATTTAAATAATAAAAAAATATTAATTAATAATATAAAAATTTGATTATCATACAATCCAATATTAAAAAACAAACTCAAGTCTAACTTATTTTATATTTGAGCTTTTAAAAAATGAGTTAATCTTTTATAAAATTTTTTTAATCCATATTCTTTTTTGAAGCTTGAATTATTAGGTTTGGTAGGCTTTTAAACCTACAATCATATTTACTTGGAGCCATATAATGGTAGGATCTCAAGTTCTTAGTAACATAGATTGAACTATTTTAAATTTATAAGGTACTTATAACAAATTTAATATTAAAAAATTATTTTTTAAAATTTTATAAACACAAAAATATTAATAAAAACTATTTTAAAATAAAATTTTTAAATAAACAATTACTTTTTTGGAGTGCTTTATATAAAACTTTATTTTAATAAAATACTTTTAAAATAAATAAAAATATGCAGCAATCAACCATGCTTCAATTAGGCAAATAAAGACATAGCTTAAGTTTTAAATAATACTTTTTTACTTAAAAAATGATGATAAGGTTATGAAGGAAAGGAGGATAGGATGGAAGAAATTTGGATTTTGACCCATATGTATAAAAAGAAAAACAAAATAAACATATATATATATATATATAACCTTAAAAACTATTTCCTATATATATAACTTAATTTTTTTTAATAAATAAGGAGCCTATGGCTCTACATTATTATTTTTTTCACTAAATGAAACATAGGGACATAGAAAGGGAAGCAGAGCTTATTGTAAATAATAATAATAATAATAATAATATATTCCACTAACTCTCACATTAGTGCTAAATGACTAACTCCAACAGTTAGTGATTCTGTGACTTTTGGCTCAGTAAAAATAAGTTATAAATTTTTAATAATTTCCTAACCTTCATATAATTTTTCTTAATTATGAAGTAAATTTGTTTATTTATACTTTGAGAAATATAATTTTTTAATTTGTATATATAATTTTTTCAATTTTATAATTTTGAAGTATTTGTATTTTGAGAAATATAGATTATTAATTTGTATATATAAATTTTGCAATTTTGTAATTTTGAAATATTTATATTTTGAAAAATATTAATTCATTTATTTAAATTTGTAGAGAAAAATATTTTATTTTTTTATTGTTAATGTATATAATAAAATTATTGTAAATGAAATATAACAATGCATATGAAATTAAATTTATACAAAAGAATTAATATTACTTATTTATAAGATAATTAATTTAATTTAATAATGTTGTTTATATAAATATAATTTCCTAAATTGTTAGAAATATTAAAAATTAAAATTAAATAATATGGTTATATACATATATTAATTATGTGTAAGTGTATATTTTAATAAATGTATTAATTGATTAAAATATAACTTGATATTGGCTTAAAAAAAAAGAAGCATTGTAAAAAATAAATTTAAATGTATAATTCAATAATACGAATGAGTATAAAATTTGAAATGTATGAGGAGAAAAAAATATATCAATTATCAACTATAATAGCTGCTTATCTTATATTTAGACCTTCTCTTTATTCATTATAGCCAACGTTGTTGTGGCTGTTCTTTATCCTTCTCCTTGTCATCTTCGTCTTTTTCCTCATCCTTTTCTTCGAATGATTCACTTTCCACCTGATTATGAATTTGTTGAAAAGTTAAATTCTATTGAAAGAACTGAATAGGCATAATCGATTGATTTATGGTGAATAAACCTTGTTAAGGTTAGTAAGATGCTCATTGTGCAAAAAAAGTATTGTTATACTCAATACTGAATGCAGTTGGATTTGTAAATAATAATGTAAATGATATCCCCTTAGATTGTATTGGTTGTGGTGGCGATGTGGAGAAAGAATACTCTATATAAATAAACGAAGGCATTGATGATATATAGCAAGGTGCAGAGGAAGATGGACTAACATCTTCAATGTTTATAAATGGTGGAAAGGAAGAAAAACTAGTATTTCCACTGATTATTATTTGTGGTAAAATAGAAGAAAGACCAGTACAATCAAAATCTCCTTGTATAGGGACTATTGTGTAAGATGACAATGGCATATTTGCATGAACTCCACCAATGTTGCCTTTAGACATCGGTTCCTTGGATAAGATGAACCCATAGCTTCTTTTTCTTGGTCTAGCCTACTGCTTTGGAGGTCCTGGTAGATAAGTGCTAGTGGAGCTGGCTGGGAAATGAACATATCTCAATGTTGGCTTAAAGCACACATGGTTTGGATATCACCACTTATCCTCTG
Organism: Erythrophleum ivorense; assembly: GCA_026724425.1. NCBI lineage: Eukaryota > Viridiplantae > Streptophyta > Magnoliopsida > Fabales > Fabaceae > Erythrophleum > Erythrophleum ivorense. Next base: position 56,426 of record JAIUCV010000278.1, read on the forward strand.
TCTGAAGTCCTTATAACTAAGCAGCGGGGGGTTAGTGATAGCTAGTTTGTATAAGTTCTCTAACATATCGACCTGTTAAATAAAAAATTAATTATTAAAAGTAATATATTAATATATATATATATATATATATAAAGAAAGAGAAGATATAAAGGTGAAAACTATATAAAAGTCATATCACAAAACTCTAAAAACCACTAGTAAGATGGATCCATCATCGTGTATGTCGCTAATACCAACTCATATAGTTCTATGTACGATTCAGTGGTCTATTGTTAAGGTCATTCTATGCCATTATTTAAGACCATAAATTCTATGCTGCAATGAAAATTGCATGCTTTCCCTACCAGTTTTTATAAACTTTCTTCTTAATTGAAAGATATGCAGTGATCCTATGTTGAATAATTTTTTAAGCATATGCTGCACCTTACTAAACTGACGAAGAACGTAATTAGCGTGATGTCATTTAACTATCTAAAAATATAGTATAGGGACAAATGCATGCCGTATATCGACATTGCTAAGTAGTACTCGAGAATCAATTAAAAGACACCTGATGAGTCATATGAAAGACAAATTATTTACATATAAAAAGATGGTTACTTGTACTATAATCATAAAATGAAAAATAAGTAAATACAAAATCACAAATACCATCGTCCTTCATCTGATGTAATAGTATCCTATATGGTTCCTCAAAGCATCTGTGGTTAACCAGTGATATTGTGGGATATACCGTCACTTGTAGGGGATGGAAGAATACACATTAGTTTATATATCATTGATAGCTACTTGTGGGTGATGAAAGAATACACATTCGTTTATATATCAAAATTGTAAAAAAAATATTAGTATATATCTGAAGCCTAATTAGGGTCTAATAGGATAGATAGCCATTTGTGTGGGTTAGATTGTGGGGGTCTTTATAGAGAAGCAGGAGAATTGCTCTTATGTCTATAAGTGAAGTAAGGTTAAGCAACCATCTATGTTAACCTTGTCGTAATGGGTGACACTACACATTTCTCTATATAAATGAGCTAACACTACTGAACCCTAATTATATAACTTTTGGTAATAGAAGGTATATCAATATAACTTTATGTTTAGTCCTATTTGATATCAGGTTCCTCCAATTAATTGAGGGATATATATTGGTGTGAATTTGTAAGCAGTATCATCATTTGTATCATTTGGTAAGTTTTTTAATGTTTGTGTTAGGCAGGGAAAACTTAATCTTTGCCCATTTAATGTCCCATGAGACAATGTTACACCAAGTAGCTCATTATAGACAATTGGCCAATTATAATCTGTCCATCTAGATATTACATTCCCCGTGTAAGGTAGACCTAATTGGATAGTGATGTCTTAGAGTGTAATCGTACACTTGTCCTTAGTAAAGTGAAAGGTGTGTGTCACTGGTTACACCACTCAACAAGGGCCAACATAAGTACAGCAACAAAGTCAAAATGGTCGAGTCATGAGACACCATAAACATCGATTTGTACAAAATATGGGATAATAGCTAGAGGGGGATTGAATATACGCTATTCACTATATACACAGAATTCTATCTTTCTGTGTCATTACATTAAAGAAACTATGATAAATTTAGTTAAACTAACAATGAACAACTAAACAAACTTTTAACTTACCCTTCTTTGTCAAATAATTTGAGACATGTGATGGGACTGCAAATACAATAGAGACTCATTCTCTAGTCTTAGATTAATAACATTGTGGCGAGGATCCATCATAGTTTGTAGGAACTAAAATATTTGCTAATGGTAATGCAACATAGATACATATGTCAATTTAAATCAAATCATAAGTTAATAATTCAACAATAATAGGTCAATTTAGTATTTGTACATTGGCAAAAATGTTATTTACAAACGTATGATTAATAATTCATATAAAATCAAGTTAAATTAAATAAAGGTAATATGTATTTTACAAAGCTATTATTCATACATCGTTAATTTAATTAAATTACTGGTGATAGGTAATTCAGATACAAATGATCAAGAACAATTAATATCTAATTCATTTTTATGACTATGACTATCTTTGTGGGTTGATGGGAGGGGCATGTGGCGTGATTATATCCAATCTGTCTACATAACCTATATCTTTGGTTATCCCTGGACCTTTCTTGTCAATTCATCTCATTTTGTATTTGTGAAGACTTGGGTTGATTTATGTCCTAAATCATCGAAGGGTCAAGGACCAACCGAGGTCTACTTATGCAAGGCTAATAAACTTATTATTCTATTGGGTAAAATCTATCTTGTAAGCATTAAATATAGTCTCAAGGAGAAAGACAATGTACATAAATTGTAAAGGGTTAAGATAGATCTTGACACATGTAGTAAAGACATGTAGACAAGGATATTTTTGGAGTTAGAATTTGCCACAGTTATATATCCTATTTATAAGATTAATCTTACAATTTTGCCCATACTATTTGTTGGAGGAATTATAGGGTTATTCAACCTCGAATTCTGAAGACCTTCTATCAAAATCATATATCGATTAAGGCAAATACTCTTGCAATTTTGGTAGGAATTTTCTTAAGAATATTCTCAGAAAATAAGTTATCCGCTTACATATGGACAAATGTGGTTTGTACCTGCTCAACCCAATATTTGTTCAACTGATACATTTTTGCTTTGATCTAGCTAATTATGGGCAAGAATCTAACACCTTTGAAGATATTATTTATACACTCGGCTAAATTTATTACCATGTGCCTTCAGTAATACCCATCGACATTATATGCACGTGACCATTTACTTTTCGGTATATCCTCTATCCAATTTGTCGCTTCTGAATATAATTATTGTATTTGCGCCAATTGTTCATCGACCAAGTGACACTTATTCAAATATCCAATGTTGATAAACTTATTCTTTAATCATTTGCTCCTAAACATCGTATTCAGATTACTCATAATATATCATAAACAAAACATATAATGTGTATAGGGTGGTTGCCAACCATTTTTAAATTTTATGGTTGCTGCTAGTATTCCCACATGTTTATCAAATATAAAACAAATGCTTTACTTACTCGGCACAACTCGTTGCTTGAGGTTACTAAGAAACTACCCCTATGCCTTATATGTTTCACCCTTAATAATGACAAATGCAAGAGAGACAATTTTTCTTGCCCTATCTTGTAAGCTGACAATAATTAACATTTTCTTATGCTTTCCATATAGAAATGTATCATCCACTTGGATAATTAGCTTTAACTAATTAAATGCATCAATGCAAAATTTAAATGTTTAAAACACCCTATAAAATATAATTGTCACCTTCATATTTTATACTATTTATTGGTATTCTTTAATAGCAAATTTAAAATATGAGCTTAGATTGAAGTGCTGGATGGTAGACAATTATCTCAAGAAAACGGCATACGATCGCTCCTAATTCTCCAAGATGATTGCAATTACTTATTGCTTACCACACCTTGCTTTTTTATAAGATAAGGCATATCCAAAAATGTTATATATCCTTTCAATGATATCATGGACAAAAATAAAAGGATTTTTTATGATGATTGACATAATATTTGATACTATTATATCAAAGTCTAGTTTTTGGTAATCTTGTGATAGCATGGAAGAGATATAAGTATGTGGGTTCGCGTACTTCGTTACCTGCTTGTCATTTTCTCCTTCTGATTGACAAGCCCTTATCTGCCAGTAACATCGAACACTATATTTCAAACAACGATACTCTACGTACTTTATTTATGATTGGTGCATCCTGAATGTGTGGTGCATGCAAACTGAATAAAATATTGCAACACAACTCATTGACTACTTATCAAAAAATCGTATGCCAAAATACATATCTTGATTATCATTCTAATCAATGGGTTCTTCCATGTTAGACATCTAAAATTCACTTACATCATCATTGTTAATATGAGATAGGAAGACAAATGTTCAATCAGAATATTGGTTTAATTAAGTGATTGGATCTCCTTCAGCATCAATACTATTGATATTGTTATCCATACATTCATTAGTATTTGGTGGAGTATCATATTCATCCTCTACTCAAATTCATTTATTTTATCTTCGGTCCCATTTAGGAGATTCAGAGAATTGTTATTACACATTAACATTTTGGATAAACTCTGTTGGGATATGTCATTGACGAGTGGTATTTGTTGAGTATTAAAAAATTAGGACTCAAATGAATGAACATCTTTAAAATAAGAGCTAAACAAGGAAATTGGTTCATTAAGTCTATCAATTTGGCTTGCACATGGATTTGTTAACAACACCATTCTTTTTGACACTTAGGCCCACATCAGTAGTTAAGATGTATGCATACAATTCTAGTACTCCCAATGGGGTTAGGAAGTGCCGGTTTACTTGTCACATGGTTTGTACATCTAAATCTTCCTTAAACATGCACGGCAAGTACCAAGTTAGATTAAGTGACTGTGGGTATCAATATACCAACTCAAACACAAACTATCTTAACTAAAGTTGTAACTTTTTTTCAACCATGATCTTCAATTGTTCGAGACTGATGTTAGGGCACACTCGTAACAATTTCACTTTATCACACACAAATGTTATTCTCTCACTAGTATAAAAAATTATTCCATTTGCATAAATGTATATAATCTTCTTCATTCTTTTTTTTTTATGACAAAGGCACAAACACTACTCGGCAGGTCGCCCACTCCTGCCTATCTCGTATTGCACCTTCTTTCTACTGACCACCTGCTTGATGACTTGCGGCACAGCAATGAAAAAGTGAACACCAAGCCAGCAACCCAAAGCTTCTTTAGCCAGACAATCAGCCACCTCGTTAGCTTCTCATCTACAAAACTCAATAATCACGTCCCAATCCAATTGCACAAGATGTTGAATCTCAGAGATGATTTCAGACAGTGGATGAGTTGCCTCCACGCCAATACGTATTGTTTCCACAATGTCCAGTGCATCGCTCTCAAGCACGATATGCTGAGCACCCATGTCCCAAGCCATGCGTAACCCCATAACCACTCCTCTAGCCTCCTTCATTCTACTCATTATGAATCTTATCGTAATGTCTGTGTGTAAATAACAATCAAACACAATATATTAATATTTCATGAATATTATCCCATTTGCATAACCTTTAGTCTTAGTTAATATTAAAATTTCATGAAATCTTAACACTCAAACACAATGGACAAACAAATAAAAATGATAAGAGATAAAAGATAAAGAGAATATTAGAATGAACTTCAAAAAGTGAGAGTATGTATACAGAATAAGAGCCCCTCAAAATCTATTAAAAATTAAAAGAAAGTAAATAATAAAAATTTTTGAGAAGAAGAAATTAATAGCAAATGAGAATAAAATAGAACAAAAAAGTATGTGAAAATGAAACGCAAATCTCAAAAAAATAAAAGAGAAATGATTTAAAAGTGAAGTCTTGAATGTAAAAGTTGGAAGGGAGGAGGAGTATATATAAGTAAGGGGGAAGAGAGGAGGAGAAAGGCGCGGAATTTATAAGTTTTTTTAAAATTATCCATGTCCCTTAAATATTTTAAAAAATTTTTAGAGATGTAAAGCCACAAGCTCCATGTCCTTCGAATATAAAATCTTTTTTGAGAGAACGCAAACAAAAAATTTAGTTATATTCATGAAGAATTAGTTTTTAGGGTTATGTGTGTATATATATCTATGTATCAAAAAGTTGAAGAAATTTTGTGGGGCTCCTTTTTAAATTGTAGATAGAATATGAGATTAAAATTTTTTAATTATTTTATATCAAATTAAATATATTATAAAAATTCAGTAATAGTTCATTATTTAAATATAATTTTTCACTCATCATCACTATCCAAGTAAAATAAAAGAATGATTATTATATGCACCAAAAAAATTGTTAGTTTTATTTATTATTTGTTTTCTGACTTTATTTTTTTTTTACATTATTTTTAACAAATTTTTAAAAAGTAAAACTTTGATTTTTTTTCTCCAAACAATCCTTGCCCCAAGGCAATTTTGCAAGCGCGATATTTTTTATGAAAAAAAAAAATCTACTTAAGTTGATAAGATTTTTTTAAAAAGTTTTTCTACCATCTAAATTAATTCTATTGAATTTCAAACATACCTATTGACTTTTTAAGTTAAAAAATTGCATCTTATAGAGCTAATTGAACTAATCAAGCTGTAATTTACTTTGCTTTTATATATATATATAGTTATGTTTACGCTGTTTATATTTATATTTTTACATCAAAATAAATCAATATATACTTTTTAAATGTTAATATTATGATGAATTTAATTACAACGGATACAGAAATAAAAACATTAGTTAACTTTTGCTTCCAAAAAAAAAATTAATTCAAATCATCCATTTAAAAAATAATTAGATTTGAATTTATATTTCTATTTTATTTTAATAAAAAATGTATCAATTTCGAATTAAGTTCCTTTGAAATTGACAAAAATAGGCGTGACCGTGATCGGCCATACATAAAATGACTCGAAGCCAGTAAACGGTAATCAAAGGCGCATTAGCAGACTTACTCGCCCCGACGCTAGCCCTAGATCTTCGATATCGTCTCCTTTTGCTCTAGGTTTTCTTGATCTTCGCTCTCGGAGATGGTAAGTTCTTTCTATCTTAGTGCCTCTGTTGGTTATTTGCTCTGAGCGTCTAAACGAGGATAATCTGATGTTTTGTTGTTTGTCTATGCTTCTTTCGTATTACTTTGCAGGCGGATTCTCCTTTGAGAAGGTAAGCCGTATAGCGTTCGGATTGGAATATTTGTTGAGCGTGAGAACTTTTTCCTAGTGTCGAATTTTTTGGAGTACGACTATCTATTCACATTTCTTAATAATTTACACAGTAATAGTCCATTTCCTGTAAGCCCCCCCTAATATCTTGTTTTTGGGTGCGCTTCTTGCAATATCGGACTCTTTTTACACATTTTAATTGCTGATGGGTCGGTAAACTTTTAACAGGTGGATCTGGATTCTTCATTTCGTCTGGTTTACTTTTTAAAACAAGGATTAGCTTAATATTACGGCGATTGTTTATTCATACAACAATATTCTTTTAACTTTTTATATTTGGTCATTTTAGAATTGGGTGATGCATATCCTCTGTCTGGTTAATTGTTGAAGAATGAATAGGCTGCTGTTTGGATGAGGATTTTTTAACAGTTAGGAAACATTTGAGAATATATTTTTTGAGAAGTTTTATACTTGTACACGAGGATGAAGTACTTTCAAAAATGCTTGGAGTAAGTTGTGTTTTGTATAAGGAAGAGGTTGCTCTGAGATTCTAGGTTAATGAAACTACGCTAGTTTCAATTAGCTTTTTGGACCCTGCTCATTGTGATGCTTTTTGTTTGTTCTCTATGGAATGTGTCAGGACTTCAAGGTCCCTCTCCCCGTGGAGAGCTCAGTCAAGATCGAGATCCAGGTCAAAGTCTCCTCCTAGGGTGAGATCCAGGTCTCGGTCTAGATCAAGATCCTGGTCAAGACATAGGCCAAGGTCCCGTTCAAGAAGCCGTGGCAGGTTAGTGGTATTTGTGTTTTAATGTCCTGTCATTCAAGGGTTGCAGTTAGTGATCTAAGCCTGATACTTCTTACTTTTGTGCCTTCTCTTGCCGCTTTCTTGTTCAGATCAAGGTCAAGAAGTCATGGAAGGTTAGTCTTTTTCAATTTTTGCTGATTTCCAGTCACAACTTGCAAGCCTTTTCTCTATTCTGTTAACTGTTCCTTGTGTTCTAGATCTGGTTTAATAAAGTTGCTTCTGACATTTCCAATCTTTTTTTTTTTATTATTTTGCAGGGTCGAAGCTGTAAATCCTGGGAATACACTCTATGTCACTGGCCTATCTTCGAGGGTTACTGAGAGGGACCTGGAAGAGCACTTTTCTAAGGAGGGAAAGGTGGTTATCATATTCTTATTTTATCTTTTTATTACCTAATCATTACAGTTCAAGCCAGTAATGGGCCTACAATCCTGCAGTCATAATCAATGGTTGTTTTCTCTTGTAGGTTGATTCATGTTTTCTTGTGGTGGAGCCTCGCACACGTATTTCTCGTGGTTTTGCTTTTGTTACAATGGATACTGTTGAGGATGCAAACCGCTGCATCAAGTATCTTAATCAATCTGTTCTTGAAGGTCGCTATATTACGGTTGAGCAGGTAGATGTGATTTCCACTTAACTAGTGATCGATAAAGCAATTTTGCTTTACTTTCTCCTTGACTTGAAGGTTTTCTGGTTATATTCAGAATACATTGCATCAGCTATGTTGGCAGCGATCAAAGATGATCCGTTCACCCATGTCAACTTTAGTGAAACATCTTGATCAATGGCAAGCTTAAACAGCTAATCAAATGCGTCTGATCAACTAAACATAGCAACTATATTGCCCAACAACTTTACAACCTCAGCATTCACTTTCAACTCTCCACTAATCAACGGACATTATCAACAACTTTCTAATCAGGCTTTTATGGTATCTCATGCCAGGCATTAATAGTGTGTGGATACATGCATTCATACCTACATACATACAGACACACACACACACACACACACACACATATATATATATATGTGTGTGTGTAAGAAATGCTTACTTCCTCCCTGTCTGGAGAGTTAGCATCATCCTTATTGTTTTAGGTGGACCAAAATCATCTGTCTTTAATTACACATTAAATGTATGGGCATTTAGGTCATTTCGTGGTATTACAAATTTTTTAAAAACTTGAATTAGATGACCTTGCATTTGTTGTGTTTTGAGAAAATTTGTTGTCTGTTGTGTCACTTAAAGAAAAAGCAATTTTTTAAAAAAATAAAGTGACGGGGATCAGTGAGGAGGCTAGCATATATATATATATAAATATATGTATCAATGTATGTATGTGTATGTATTTTATTTTCTTATCAGCCACGGTAGTTTAACTTCCTCTCATTCTCCTCACTCTTAAATTTGCTTTAAAAGAACCTTTTTAATAATTGGTACTTCAAAAAAATTGGTTGCGTAAAAAGGATGTCATAAGGTCCAAGCCTAGCTTGTGTGCTAATGGTGGTGTCTCAATGATTTATAATGTTGTTCCCATATCTTGGAAACTAAATATTTAGATAATTTATTTTATTTCAGTCACGGAGGAAAAGGCCTAGAACTCCTACTCCAGGGCACTACCTTGGTCTCAAAAGTACTAGAGATTATGGTAAGTTTGAGATGTATACATCTTGAATAGGTGAACTTACTCCTATTTATATGTAGTTTCTTATTTGAAATATTCAAAAATTTTCTGGTAATATTTTTTTCACTCAATTTCATTCTGTTGTTATTAGGTTACCGTGGTGACCGTGGAAGGTACCGGGGTGGGTCTGGTCGTGATGACTATCCTTATCGTAAGTCTCCAAGGCGCTCACCATACCGAGGTGGTCGAGATTCATCGCTGCGGCACTCACCTTATGGTGGAAGATATCGGAGGGAAAGATCAAGGTCACTACCTTATTCTCCTTATGGCAGCCCAGACAGGAAGTATGCTAGAGGGTCTAGGTGATGCCAGCAAAACTTTGTTTAGTATTATGTTTCTGTAACTTTAAGTCTGCACTTAAAAAATGTGATATATAAATGTTTTAATCAAAGGAGTGTGTAGGTTTAATGTGTTTTAAGACTTCTAGTCGTTTGATGTTCTTGAAATTAATTGAAAGGCAGTAGTGGAGACAGATGTGGAGAAGTATTACAAATTTTATATCTGGGACACTTGCTTTTCCTATATGGAGCCATGTTATATGATGCTTTCTATATGCATATGCTACTGGTTAGTCGTGTTATAGAAACCTTTCTACTGAAGATGGAATAGTTCTTCTTAAAGGGATGCTACTAAACCTGATTCCCACTTTCCCTTGTGCATAATGTGCTCGAGCTTTCGTCGTATTTGTCTCCAGGTTCAGATTGTTTTCTATTCCTCTCTATCATTGGCCAAAGTGGCCAGCATCAATGTCCAGAGTTTGGGGGCTGTAGATTATTTTGCCTGCCTCGCTTGCTGACTTTCTCTCACCTTGTTAATTGATGTTGGCTTGCTGAATTGTGAGCTTGACTTGGTTGCCATGTTAGAAGGCTGGGTATAGTTTTTAGGGGTCCGAATGAATTTCCAGGAAATCAATTTTGGCAAACCCTTGATGTTTTGTGAAGAGTTGAATGCTATGATTTTGGTGACTGTCTTCTCTAGGCCTGGGAGGACCAAAAATAAATAAATAAATTTGAAAGGGGAATTACAAAGATGAGAGCTTGCAACAAGGGTTTTGATTTATTTGAGAGTTCCATAGTTTAAAACATTCTTAGATTCGTGTAATATATACGATTAATAAGGACGCTTAAATTGCTATAAACTATGGATTTCTTTAAGTATACTTTCTGGCGGTAAAAGGGTGCTCATTCTCTCTCTTAAGCCCGCGCACATACAAGAACTTGGAATATCCGTCGAGAATCCTAACAAATGTGACACGGTCGTTGGCGAGAGAGAAGCTATTTTTGGACAGGGGAATGTTTTTCAACAAATATCGACTATTCCTTTAGTAGAGAATCCATATTTTTTAAGATAAAACTAATTATTAAACCTGTCAGTGGGAAAGGCATGGGAGTCTTCTACTCATCTGGGAGAATTGAGTTTTTCCTTTCCTCGATTGACCTAAGAAGTTATTGATTTTTTATACTGTTTTCTTCCTTCCCTACTTTAACGCAGATCACTGATGTTTTAATCTACTTTTTTGTTTTTTAATCCTGTTCAACAAACTAGGGGGACCGCTGTTATGCAGACAATGAAAAAAATAATTTTATTCAAAAGAAAAAGAAAAATAAATTGAGTCATTAATTTTACTCTGTTTTTGAGCAAAAAAAAGTTTGAAATTTTTTTTGGCCAGTTGTAATTTTCTTCTTTGAATAAAAGAGTGAATATAAATTTACCAGAGTTGTAAAGAGTTATTCTTTCTTCATTCTGTTTTAACTTAAACAAAGGATTAAACATTATACCGTGCGTACCCTACAAAACTAACACTATCGCACAGAAAATGAAAATTCGGTACCGTTTCCCTTTTCCGAACGGTCAAGATGGGCATCTTTGCCCATCAAAGCAAAGTATGCAACAAAAAGTTTCCTGTCGGAAAGCCGAAGAATACTGTATCAATGCTTTTTAAAAAAAAAAAAAAGAATTACAGTACCACACTCATACTCTCTCTCGTCGTCATCATCATCACATCTCTCTATTAATATTAAAAAAATAAATGTAATTTAACAAATATTATATCGGCCACTCCGTCTTCTCAGAGCACAACGCCTCTCCAGCTTGTCTTTCTTATGCATCTGACTAGGAATTTCTCCATATTCATTCAATTCAACTAACTTCCTCTGTTTCTCTCTCTTTCTCTGCTTTAGCTTCTCTTCTTCTTCTTCTTCTGCGTTTCCCTCTCATAGCCATATATCTGCTTCAGATAATGCTCGCCTCACGATTCTGCGTTCATACGGTTCCCCGTATTGGCTCCCTCTCCGATCAGATTAACGCTAGCCGTTCATTTCCGCAGTCACTTGCAATGGAATCCACGTCGCTTCACTTCCCTGTATTTAAATTGGGATTCAGAAGAACGAAGCGCTCGCGATGTCCCAAATCGACTCTCATTTCTTGTAATTCCTCCCGTGGAACTTCTGGTAGCAGATCCAGCATCGGCGATCATCACGATCATGAGTTTCTTGAAGCTTCCCTCCTTCTTTCAGGTGTTGTCCCAGTTTGTTTCTGGGGTGTTTATCTGCTTAGGTCTTGTGTTTCTGAAAGATTGAAAATTTTGCTGTGATGCTTTGATTTGATCACAAGCAATTTTTGCAGTTTGAGTATACTTTCAGGCTTATCGTCAAAATGGCTACTGGAAATTATGGATTGATCATGTTAATATAGTTAAATGCCTGTTTGTTTTAAGTATTATCTTTGAATGTTTCTTCATCAAAGTAAAGTAACTACAATATATTCTTTTTCCGTAAAGTGGATGGATTTGTTTGAGCTTTAAACTGCATTAAAACTTTTTTTCGCTGTTCTAAATGCTTATTTAAAATGTATTAATATTGGTTGTGTGAGTAACTTTACTCTTTTTTTTTTATGACCTCAGGAAAATAATGTTCTTGTGCCAATGACATTAGTGTCCAGCAGCTTTGCTTAGCCCCTGAAAATCAGTGTTTATTGCTGTGCTTTTTTAAGTCAGATTTCCTATGTGTTTCAAAGTTGTGAAATTGGCCAAATTATGGTCTTTTTGGAAGCATACTGTTAATTTGTGGTTCTACCTTTTGTGGAAGAAGATGAAGTCAGAAATATTGCCGGTGCCTAGTTCTAGATATGTGCTGAAATGAAACTCCCATATCTTTTGAGGACAAATCTTTTATATTATGGTGGTGCCTGCCTGGTTGCATGTCTGGATTCTTTTTCCTTCTCTCTCTACAAATGCTTCAGCATAGCTAATAATTGTGTTTCTTTCCCTGTAATAAACTTGCATCATCCTACGGCAGTGCCTTGTGGTAACTCTGTTTTTTTTGATAACTTAGGTCTATCCATGTGTATGCATCCCTGAAATTTTAATTACTTAAACTAGCGCAGAAACAATATCACACTATCATATGTGGAGGCATGGATTTCAAGAAGAGTTAAAATGGAAGTCCTCTATACCTTCCATTCCCTTATCTCTCCAAGCAAAGAACCCGAGGACTGGTACTAATACAATAAGACACGGCTTTTTTCAGCGTTTCCAGAATCCCACAATCTTTCTCAAGATTTCTTGTGATGGAGACTATGTTCTGCCAATTGTTGTAGGTTCGTGCCAAAGAAAAACATAATAGCAAGTCACTTTTATCTTTTAGTTTTTATCTCTATCATCTCTAGAAAATCCAAGTCGTACGTACTTCAATTCTTTGTTACTGCAGGGAAGTTTGCTCTTGAAAAACTCTTGGATGCTGAAGTGGGACATGAAAATGGGGTAACTTCTCTATTTTTTGTCAAAGAGGTCGTACTTTTTTGTTCATGACCAATCATTAGACAATGTTTGATCTGCAGGATTGCCCAGACCAATACCAGTTCGTGAAAAATCTTGTTGAAAGACTGGATCACGAAGTATGAAGCTAAGCATGTCCCATTTATATCTAGATGCAATGGCTATTATCAATTGCCTTTTGTCAATTTGTTTTGCTCTTTCCAATGCATGTCTGTTAGATGTACTTAGTAGAATAATGCAAATAGCAGCAACAGAAACCACCCCACTTCCTTCCTTCTAGCATCTTGTTTTATAGTAGATTTTTATGTGGCTTGAAGGTCGTCATACCTTTCACATGAATGTTTCTTGATCAAGAAAAGCTTCTCTCTCTCTCTCTCTCTCTCTCTCTCTCACTCTCACTCTCACATGCATATTTACTTTTACATCCATATGCCACACTCCCACAATACTGTGGAAGAATAATGTGAGGTAATTCTACGCAGAGCTCTACCTCTCAAGAGATCAAGCTTTTTCACCATTAGATGTATCTTGAGATTCTCACCTTGATTTTTTATTAAGGCAAGATTCTTATAGTGTATTGAATGGTGAAAAGCTTAGTCTCTTGAGATTACCTACTGGAAGCTATACAATGACCTTTTTATGTGTAACTGCACCTTCTCTTTGTTTAAATCAAGGATACTTAGGATTTAGGTTAGATGATAGCACCCATACCCATTATATGTGTGTGTATGAGAATCATTACTGTAAGTCAACATATGCTGCTGGCATGTCAGAAATTGTCATTCCCCAAATGTGGTGACATAAGCAATCTCTTTGGCAAGTTCCATTTATGTAATCTTACGATAAGTACTACTTAGTTTAACCTTTGAAAGATTTGAAGTCCACATTTTTGTCTTGATTTTGGGAACTGATGGCATTTTAATTTTATCACGCTCTGTCATTTGCTTCAAACGGGAGTTGGGTGTAAGTTAATTTATTCAAAAAAACTTTGTTTCTTTTTACTACTTCAGGTTATAATGGTGCGAATTACAGAGAGAGTGGTCAGTACTTACTTTGCTAGATTGTACCTTAGCAAGGTTCTGAAAACTTCTCAATTCTTATTGATAAATCAGCTCTAAATTATGCCCTCTCATTCATAAAAGTGCTCACTAAAGTTGATAATTTCTGTAGCCTGGGAGAAATGACATTGTTAGTGTGGATGCACGCCCGTCAGATGCCATTAATGTTGCAAATAGATGCAAGGTATAACATCTGCGATTGCCCACCTCATGTATGCTAAAAGTCTTTGAATTGTGAAAGCAAATCTTGACAGATTTAAGTTGATATGCTCTTTTGCTGAAGTCCTAGCTACTACAGTGCATTAATTCATGCATGAGTGTTAGACAAATCCCCTTGTTTGATTTGCAATTTGATTTGTGCAGGCTCCAATATATGTAAATAAACAAATTGTTTTAGCAGATGCTATTAGACTTGGTTATGGAATGGGCAGAGAGCGTAATACAAAGTCTACTTATGATGTCTTGCTTGACAGGTATTACATAATTATCAGGTGATATTTTTGCCATAATCAGTTCTGTATGCTAGTTACCATGGGAGTCTTGCTTTTGTCCCCCTTTTCTTTTTCCTTTTGCCATGGTTCCATTACTGTGAGGATGATACATGTTTCTCTACAGTCCTGTAGATGGCCCGGAATTGCTGGCTCAAGAACTAAGTATGATGCAAAATATGCATATAGCTGCCAAACAGGAAAGATTTAAAGATGCAGGTATTGTCTTTTTTATTTTTATTTTTATTTTTTTCCCCCTTTGCCACTAAGAGGTATTATCAGGAGGACATATTTTATGCTTTTCTCTGAATATCTTGTGTATGATTGCGTTTATATATGCACTGAGTATTGAAGTTTTATAATCTGTTGTCTTGTGATTGTTGAATTACCTAAAGTAAGGTAGCGCTATGAAATCTTCTAAATGGCTTGGTTTTGCAGCTGTATGGAGAGACAAACTTGCAGATCTTCGTAAGTCAGCGCATGAGCACTAACTAGCTTCTTAGGTATGTCCAATATTACTAGTGCACACTTTAACATATGAATATGACTAGAAAACATGTTCATTTGTCAACTGTGGCCAAGTTTTTCTACATGTTTATTGGCACATTTCTTGTGGTGATGACAGGGTTTGTACTAAGTACTGAAGAAGAATGCCTTGTATCTTTTCCTGGTAATTTTTCAACTGGGATATTTGAGAAAGACCTTGAGCTATGAGTTACATAAATGAAGGAAACTAGCAAAATAATGTGGTGTACAGCTCTGTATTCAAGTCGTTGACCCTAATTAATGTACATAAAACGTATTTATAATTTCTCTAGATCTCCTAGAAGATTAGCCTATGCTTGCATGGATATATATATATATATATATATATAGACACTGAGAACTAAATGAAAAACGAGCATGTACTTTATATTCAATCCTTAAAATGATCAATGTGAAGGAAAAGAAACGTCCTTGCCACTCTATTTGATTCTGAAACTGTGACTTGTCACTTTTGTTATTGGCCTCTTCTCTATTACTTACACAGTCTTGTGTTGTGTCTCATTTTCTTTTTTCGTTAATAAATTTTTGAGAAATTAAGGAAAGGAAAAATTTCCCTACCCTCTCACTGGATTGAACCCCCCCATGGCTGCCATTGGAGAGTCTTCCTTGGCCAGTTGTGCCATGTGGGCTTGTATTATTTAGTTGTGTCTAATTTGATCTATTGTCAGCGTAAGGGCTTATATTTCAAGTAATAGTTGTTGGCACAAGATTGATTGGTCAAAAGACTTTGATGATAACAAAACGTAAATTAGATTTATATAAAAGCTCATGATCTAACTCGGCCCAATAACCCAAATATTAATTCAATTGGGTTTTGTGTTATCTTATTTGTGTCTTTAAAAAGATGGAATTATATGCTAAATGAAATGACTTTATGAATAACAGACAAATAAGTTATGGTTTTTATGTGAAATAAGTATGAACAGAAAAGCATTAGTTGTGTTTGTCTTTGATTATTTATGCAAAAATAAAGGTTTTCTGTAAATTCTGTTTTGAGCTCTGTGATTAGCATTTAATATGAGTTGACCAGACGAATTGCATGAAAAAACAAAACCTGCGAAAGTTGAAAGTTTTGAATGTTGGAGATAATTTAAAGATGTGCTAAGAAATTTAATCGTTGAAGATTAGAGTTATCTCTAACGGCTAATTAGTGCAAGAAGTCTATATATACTCGAAACTTTGAATATTGAAGTAAGAAGAGATTGAGAAAAGTACTGTAGACTTGAGAAATTATATGATATTGATTATTGCCTAGTGTTTGTTATATCTGCTTATAAGAAGCATTTCAGTTTGTGCTTATTGTAAAAGAAAAAGAATGTTGTTGAAGATCGAAAAAGAATTAAGGGTGAGCTATTGAAAACCCTATTGAAAAATCACCGTGTGGTGAAGCTGTAAGTGGTGTAGACCACAATTCCATAAATATATTGTTTTAGTAAAAGAAAATCCCTTTAAGTGTTTTGAGAGAATTGGACGTAGGTCAAGGTTGATTAAATTAGGATAAATCTCTATGTACTATTTTTAGTATACTGACCTCTGCTCCTCCACTTTTGAAGGACCTCTTTTTAACTTTATTATTATTATTTAACTGCATTCACATAAGCAAACTGGTTATCAAAATCACTTGCATCTAGACATCATTCAATTTATAAGTGTTTTATTTGTTATTGATCATTCCATACAAAGATCCTCCACCTTTAGTAAACTAAGATAGAGGACCATTGATCCTTCACTTTTGAAAAGGCTTTAAAAATTGCATATTCTACACATTACACCTACTCACCCTCTTCTAGGTGTGATTATCAATTAGTATCAGAGCTGATCTTTTTCTATTATGTGCTTAACAACCTTGAGAAAAGGTCCCGTGTTTCTTTTGTGTGCAAAAAATGACTGCTACCAATCTTCTTGAGGGAGCTTACTTTAGGGAAGGATTCTCAACCCTCATAACTCCCTACTTCATAGAAAAACATTTCTCACATTAGAAAGAAAGAATGGAAATATTCATATGTTCAACTGATTACCTAGTGTGAGAAGTCATCATGGAAGGTCCAAAGAAACCTCAAAAGGTGGATTTAACAACTAGAACTGTTGTAGACAAACCTAGTGTTGAATGGACTGAAGATGACATCAAAATAATTCAATGCAACCATCGTGCTCAAAATATCATTATGTGCTCCATCAATGGATATAAGTATGATAAAATCTCAAGTTGCGAAACAACTAAAGAGATGTGGGAGAAACTCATTGTGACACATAAAGGAACTTTCAAAGTCAAAGAAAGCAATTTGAACATGCTTGTTTATGAGTTTGAACTCTTCCAAATGAAAGAAGGCAAGAGCATTGAAGAAATGTACAATTGGTTTGCCAAGCTGATAGGAGATCTAAAAGCTCTAGATCGAAAATATACAAACTATGAGCTCAACTGGAAGATTATGAAAAGCTTGCCTGAGAAATGGCAATCCAAGGTAGATTCCGTTGAAAGCAATAATTTCCAAACTCTTTCATGTGATGAACTACGAGGAATACTCATAGTCTACGAGAAGAATCACTTAAAAAGATATGAGCTAGAACAAAGAAGGAAAATGCTAGCATTACAATCGGTAGTGTTAGAAAAGGCTTCTGAAGAAGAAGATGAGGAATTCAATAAGCAAGACATAGCTTTCTTTTCAAAGAGAATAGATAAGTACGCTAAGAAGAAGATAGAACTTTGGAAATTCAAATGTGTTCAAAGCAAATCCGAAGAAGGAGGAGTCCTCAAAGAATGTCATCACTTGCTATGAATGTGGAAAGAACGGACACATGAGGTCTGATTGCTCATATCTCAAATGGAAAGCAACAAAAGCATTTGGAATGAAGAAAGTAATGGCAGCTTGGAGTGATGATGAGGAGGAAGAAGAAGAGCTTGAGCCAAAAATGGAAAATCTGTGTTTTATGGCTCAAGAAGATAACGAGGTAACCTTTGAAAATCCTCTGTCATATGTTGAATTGGATGAGATGTTTAATGAGCTACTAGTTGACTTCAACAGTTTGTTTGGTAAATATGAGGAATTACTAAAAGTAAACTCCAAGCTAGAAGAAAATGCTTTAAAACTGAATTCTAATTTAGAATTCATCTTGTTAGAAAATGAAACTTTGAAACAAAAAGTCACTGAGCTCACTAAGGATTTGGCTAACTTTGTGAAAGGAGAAAAAAATATAAAAAAGTTGTTAAGAAAACAAAAATGTATGTTCGATAAAACTAGAATAGGATATAATGAAAAATCAAATGTCAAATTATACAAAAACTTCTTTGTTAAAGCTTCATCTTCCACTTTGTGTTCATGATGTAACAAGCTAAAGCATGCATGTTATAAATACAAACTTGACAAAGGAAAAATTATGTGAGTTCCAAAAGGAACTCTTGCCATCAGTATTAATCAGAAAAGACCCAAAAAGATTTGGGTATGTAAAAAGAGTTTAAAACCTTGTAGGTATGCTTAAAAGGAAGAATCTCTAGACAGTGGATGCTCTAAAGACATGACCAAAAATCCTTCTCAATTCCTATCATTTATAAGGATAGATGGAGGGTTTGTCACCTTTGGTGATGGAGGAAAAGGTAAAATTATAGATACAGGTAAAGTCAAGTTCACCGATAACTATTGCCAAGATAATGTATGTCTAGTAGATGGTTTAAAATATAATATACTTAGCATCAATCAATTATGTGATAAAGGGTATAGAGTAGTTTTTAATCCTATGCATTGCACGGTTTTCAATGAGGACAAAGCCTTATTTACTGGTTAAAGATTTGAAAGCAAATTTTTTTAGGATTACTATGATGAACATGTATTTAGCCATAATTTTTTTGCCCCCAAAACTCCACAACAGAACAGAGTTGTTGAAAGGAAAAATTGCACTCTTCTAGATATTGCTAAAACCATGTTCATTGAGAATGATCTTCTTAAATGTTTCTGGGTTAAAGCTATAAACACTGCTTGTTACATATTGAATCGATGTCTTATAAAACCAATTCTTAAAAAAGACTCCATATAAGAAAGGGAGAAAACCAAATGTTAGTTATTTTCATGTATTCGAGAGTAAGTGCTTTATTCATAATAATGGAAAGATAACTTGAAAAAATTTAATACTAAAAGTAATGAAGGCATTTTCTTAGGATACTCCACATCTAGTAAAACATGTAGGGTTTATAACAAAAGAACCATGGTAGTTGAAGAATCTATGCATATTGTTTTTGATGAAACTAATCTCTTTGTGAGAAAAATAGCAAACATAGATAAAGATAAAGTCATTGCAAGCATAAATCAAACGCTTACAAATCCTAACATGATAAGTAAGATAAATAATGATTGCAGAAATATTCACTCAAGTCCCTTCAAACTCACTGAGAGAAGTTGGAGCAACATTGATCCTCCACCTTGAAATGAGCATGATGGGGGAATTGAATTTTTTTCTTGGACTGTAAATAAAGCAAACAAAGGAAGGAAGGAAGGAAGCTTCATTAGCTAGTCTAAATATACTAAACAATTAATCTACAAGTACGGTTTTCAAAACTCAAAACCAATTGAGATCCCAATATGTCCCTCCTCTACTTTGGATAAAGATGAGAATGACAAGATTTTGATCAAAAGAAATATAGAGGTTTGGTGACTGTAGATGAACTAGTGTATGAAGATTTGGTTCGGGAGTTCTACTGTAATCTTGTAGTAATAAAATTGGAAAAAGCCCTAAGCTATATGGTTAATGGCAAACTGATTATTGTGGGTATAACATTGATAGAGAAAATATTTAGGGTTTGATTCTCAAAACATCCCTAATTTTTCTTCTCTAGATATTCATGGTCTACTGAGATGCAATCTTTGTTTGTTGACACCTATGACTTAGTGGTTGAGAGAAAAACAAATACCTAAGCTCTTGTTTTCTAGTATCGAGTTGCAGCACACATTATTGGAACAATCATGTTTCTCAAAATTCGGTCACTGGATGTAGTCTGTCATCAAAGAGACATTTTTTAGGTTTATAATATGATTTCTATGCAGAATGTTGATGTATTTTACTGGATGCTTAAGTTCATGGAAGAAGCTGCAAGGAATCCTAGCCCAACGTTTAGTGTTCCTTATAGCATGCTTCTGACATGGATTTTCAGGGGACAAAATGTTAATTTTGAAGGGTATCAAGGTCGAGTGATCAAAAGAACATGTGATGACACCTCCCTATGCCAAATGAAGTACTCACCAGTAGGGAATAAGTGGATTCAAAATTGTGATTTGGAAGATTTTTGAAAAGATCCAGAAGCCTTTTGAATCAAGTATAATTAAGCCCTTAATCCTCAACATGTTATTGCAAGTATGGATTAACCATCCTCCAACTCCAAGTCCAAAAGGAAGGCTACAAAGCAAGTGTCCTCCTCCGATGAAGATGATTCAACTCTTTGGGTTGATGAAGTTGCTGAAACTGTTGTTTTGCCAGAGAGCTCCACTAATCCTCCATCCATCATCCATTCACCACCTTCATCTATGTACATTGATCCTCTACCCCCCTCCTTAACCTTTTCCTAACACATTGAACTTTCACCCTCACTTCCTCAAACTAATCCTCCACCTACACTCACTCAAACTGATCTACCACCCCCTATTTCTCTTAATGCTCCAACCAGCTCATTTGACCACCTTGACATTCCATCCATTCTCCGTAACCATTACTTTTCATCCCCTTTTCCTTCACCTTCCTCCTCCACCTTCCTCTCCTCCTTATAAACGTCACAGAAACCTTGACATTACTCTTTTTACCCTCGCTAGTGATGACCTTCCACCACCTCCCTTCTCTTTTCCCTCTATCTCCTAAGAAAGAGCTCTCTTATTCTCTTCCTCCATCCCTTTCCCCTTCTCTGACTCCATCTCCTCCATTTTCTCTGCCCTCTCCTACTTCACCATATCCCACTACTCCACCTCCTCCACCTGACTCTCCTCCACTTTCACCTTACCCAGCTCAGTCTCCATCTCATTCTCCTCCACTACCTTCACCTCCTCTAACCTCCTCCTCCATCCAACCCACTCTCAATGATATATTCCAGCAACTGCAGACTCTGAACCATAATTTTTTATCTCTTTGGTTTGATGTGGATTCATTAACTACAAATGTGGGTGCCATCTGTCATCTTCTCAGTTCCAATAGGGTTATCAGACAATAGTTAAACCTTATCTCCACTAAACTTCACGATGCCAAACAATTAATTTTATGAGTAAAAAATAAATTATATGTATTATATATGAAATGTCAAAAAGTTTGATTAATATTTTTTAAATAAAAATTTTTTTATATAATTTACTCAAATATTATAAAAAAGTTAACGTAGTGTACTCTAAAAAGAATGATGCGTCTTGGGTTGATCAATAGCGTAATTTGGGTTATTTAGAATTTTTCTGTTCTCTACCTCGAGATATCCTCTTTTTCAAACCAAAAGCAAAAACTTGGAACGTGATTTGTAATGAAGGGTAATCGGATCTATCTTTTATTAATAAAAATACAGATTAGAATACCAAATAAACAACTCTTTAAAAAAAAAAAAGACTCTTCTCTTGTTCCCAAGCCTCGGCCGGTAGGGTTTATGTGGAGGGCAAAGCCTTTTGAACTTTTGCCCCGAGATGATGATTAATAGAACATGCTCACACTTACCCTAAGTAATGGCCCTGGCTCTTCTGCGACTGAGATGCTCAAAATATTAAAAATTTATTGAGTGACATCGAATTTCATATACTTCATAAAAATTTAAATCAATAGTTTTGTCACAAAAGATAACTCGTTCTGTAACTTTCTCTTGAATAACCCATTGGCAATAATCGTCATTCTTCTATGATCACATTTACTTGTTATCAAAAAGAAAATTTCATAGGACTTCATAAAATTAGATTATATGATTTTAACTATAAATTAAATTAAATTACATAATAAAATATAAATAAAAATAGTTCTGGCTGCTCCACTACTCTACTACAAGACTAAGAGGGGAAAAAAAAAAGACTCCTACATAAACTCATGACAACAAGTCTACCCAAAAAAAAAAAATTATGAACTGTAAAAACTATGTACTGTATAAATGGTATTACAGTTCCAGGTAAGTTTTCTCCCCTGCTAGGATATACAAGATTCTTTCAGTTCTTATAGTTTACTAAGCGTCTTATATTTGCAATTAATACAGCCACTTCTTTCACGTTGTATGTACGAACGAGAAACAGACGCGTTTAATGTAATTGCAAATATATATATATATATATATATTTGAAACAAAAATGACGATACATTTTGCCATTTATGGTCATTTTCGATCTTACGGTAAGTATTGTCTCTCTTCTTTTTTCTTCGGTAAAAAGCATCTATTCATGGGAAGAAGCTTTATAATGAAGTAGAAATCACGCTAAAACGCGTTTGGTAATTTCGGAACCACACGCAAGATAAATGAACACATACAAACGTATATTTAGAAAGAGGACAAACAAACCTTTAAATTTGATCTCGTCTATTCTGCTGGCGGAACATAAGCGAAATGAAATAACATTGAGATATTGGCACGGCTCAATCAAAACCAAAACCCACACCCAAAAAAGTTCTCTTTTTTCTCTTTGCATCTCTCTATGGTTGAGTCTGAGTGAACCAGGCCAATATCACAATAACTACTTCATATGAATGTGTTCGAAGGGTAAGATTAAGAAAGAAGCAAGTGTATGCAGAAAGGAAAAGGCAAGAAATTAAGCAGAAGATAATGGGGGAGAGAGAAGTAGTTGTTTGAAGGATGTGAGTGAAGGTAAGAATGTCTTGGGGGTGATTTAAGAACACAAGAAGGGTGTGAACAGTGCATTTAAAACCACGACTACCAAAGCATAAAGCTGGGCCAGAGCATTTAAATCCATAATTCTCCCTCCCTCCCTCCCTCCCTCCCTCCATCCATCCATCCCACTTCACTTTGTGTGTGTGTGTGTGTGTCCTTGTTCAACCATAAATGCCATGCCTTATTACGTTTGTTCAATAAAATGCCTGCACGAAAATGCAGGGTAAGAAGTCAAAACTAACCCTTCTTGTTGGTTCTGACTTTTTAGATCAATGAGCAGAGCAATATATATATTGCTGTTGCTTTTGGGTGCATGCATCATCAGGGTCAGAATTATCTTGAAAAACTGATGAAGTGGACTTTGTGGTTGAGGTTAGGTCAAGAAGAGAACAGAAAGAAATTAAAAGAGAGAGGCAACAAAAGGGGTCGTCCATGATCGTGATACTCGCTGCATTACAGAACCAGAAAGACCACCACATTAAATGAGGGAATCTCCCTCTGGAATGCACTGCCTGCAACATTAATACCCAACTTACCCGTGAGACTCTGCCTTGGAGCTGTCAAGCCCTTTTGGCTCTTCCCCCCAACCCCCTCTTATGAAAAAGAAAATTTTTAACTACATTATGAATGGATATGTAAGTATATCAAACATACTTATTTTTATAGAATTTACCATTGACGTATTTACAAATTTATTTATAATTGAGTTAATATACTTATCTTTGATAAATTTGGTTTAGTTAAGTGATGAGAAGTGGGGGAAGGGTTGACTTGCAGAGGGGGAAAATAAATTTCACAGCGCGAGGGCCATTGATGTTTACTCAATTTGGCAAAGCAGAATCTGTGTTACAACTGGGACTCTTGTTTTATACATGCCATGCTTTTGAACACTGTTTGTGGGTTGGTTGATATGGGATTTATGGCAACAATTAATAGCCCCTCCTCTCTACAACCTTTTTATCTGAGGGAATCTTGTTGCAGACACTCAACGTCTCAAATTACTGTGAAATTTATGGCGAGGAAAAAGTTTTATAGGGCGTATCTGTTTAGGCCTTTATGGTATGTTCAATTGGAAGACTCAAAAACATGCCAAAAAACTTTAATATAAAGGGTAGTAGCATATGCAGTGGCCTTTTCTTCTGTTTTGTAACCATTAAGGTAGGATAAATAATAAAAGAAGCCTGAGTATGCAGTTCAATTTGTTCTTTATCCAGAAGAAGTTCATATCTAGAATTTTTTTTTTTTTTTAAACTAAGAACATGGAACAGAGGCTTTGTTTATTTTGTAATCAAATTAAGCCAGAAAAAATTATGATAGTGTAATTCATATAATAATTAAATTAAATTCTTATAAAATTTGATTGCAAACATTACCCTGTGTTTTGGGAATCTGATTTCCTTCCATCCTGACAGATCCCAGCACTCATAATTATCATCTTCCTGAAAAGCCAGATTATGGTTAAACTAGTTGGACTTCTTTATAACTTAGAATTCATTATCCCACGAAAATCCCACCAATAACTCTTCAAAAGCTCCCATTATTGGCACAACAACCATCCATCTTTGCAAAGATGGCTTATGCCTTTTCCATTTGAATACAGCGAACCCAAAATTGACATGATGCAAGTTTGGAAATTATATATACATATACGCACACTGAACGAAATTGTTGACGTACAAAACTTGATGCATTTGCTTTGGCTGAGTTCCAAATTGAGTGCATTGTGATGTGTTGATGTGAAACAAAGCAAGTTTCATCCGAAACCGGTCCGCATCCATGTAAGGAATCTTGTAAAGCCTGTAATAATTAAAAAATAGCACACAGAATTGTGGGAAAAATAACTAGAGCTATGAAATATATCTGAACATGGGATCAGTGGTAATTGAATTATATAAGTAAGCATATAATGAGTAATTAGATACAATTTTATTAATATTTGAGAATCAAGTCAGCAATAATTTCATTGCTTTTGCATCAATGTCTTGTGTTTAATCGGATCAAAGTGATAACCAGTTGAAGTGACAACAAGCGAACTCACAGACCACTTGGTCCCATATAAAATTATTTTTTAAAAAAATCGACGATTAGAGCTACCAACTATACGTGAACAAATACAATAATAAGCTGAGTGATTCATACGATGATGGGAAGACCCCACCTTTGTCCATAAATCCTCCAGAGCTGATCCAGAATCCCGATTGGGTTACATAAAATCCCAATTCCTCATCTCTAAAAGGAGACAACATTTAATTCTCATCATAGTTTTGTCAAAAACATGAACAACTGCCCATAATTAATTTTCATGATTCTTTGGTGATGAGCTCATTTTTGGAATTCATTATTATTATTTTGATAACCAGAAATAATTTTGATAAAACATACTCAAAAGAATAGTATTAAATTTCCATTTTTTTGTTTTATGAATTTATAATTATGGGAAATTCTATACTTTCATATATACAACTCACCAAACTTGAACAGTTGTTTTATTTTTCCACACCCCGATAAGTTTCTTCTAACTCATGCTAGTACACTAATAGCAAGAAAAATTCATATTACTCCCCAAGTTGTTGATTCTAGCAACTCCCAAAATTTGCATAATCTTATATTCATAAAAAATCAATGTTATTAAACTCGGACCGGATCGACCAGTTTAACCAGAAAATAGGTGAACCAGCCTCCTATTCGGTCCGGAACAACCTTAGAACTGGCTTGACTCAAAACCAGTCAAAGTTAGTCAACAACCAGGTTGGACCGGATAATTTGGGGTAAAAATCGATGCTTGAATGGGCAGTTGGATCGGTCTACAACTCTCTGAAATAATATTTCGCAAAATTGACTCTACCATGTCTAGAACCCTCGTGCGTCCAGCATCAAAGTTGCAACACCTCCACTATGCTAGAATGCATTGTCAATGTTGTTGGGCAATATTTAATATAAGTTCCTTTTCATTGATCTATTTTACCAAAGCAAAATGATAGCACCCGTCTCAAACCCATGTGCCTTCATTAACCTTGAACCATTCCAATTACTAATCCAAGCTACATATTTAGTCTAATAACGTAATATTTAATATAAGATCTTTCTTATTATTCTATTTTAGCAAAGTAAAATAACCAAAATTAATTCAAACCTTGACCATGAATGTGGTAACCAACATGGTTTTTATTAAATTATCATTGTTAGCTTATTTAAAATTATAAAATTTTAATATAATAAATAACAAATAAAAATAAAATTCATATAATTTTTATTAAAATTATGTAAATATATTTTAAATAACTTAAAAATTAAAAAGTATGTTATGTATGATTTATTTTTATGTATAATTAATCATAAAACATTTTAAAATTTATTAGTTATTATTTATTATCTTAAAATTTTAATATATACAATAATATATATACATATTTAATTATTACCAATTCGCCATAGTTCAACCAATGAATCGTAAACCAATAACATTACCGGTTCAATGACCAATTCGGTTTTTAAAACGTAAAAAATAGAACCCAAGTTGAAATGCCTTCAATTACTGTTGCGGCTAGGTATCTGCCAATATCCAAACAAAAGAGGCTTACTTTGAAGAATATTAAATGTGGGGTCCACATCTGAATACTTCGTGGTGAAGAAGGTTTGCTTGGATGAAATAGCTTGCAAAGATAACTAAGATAAGCAAACTCACATAGACAAAATACAACCTTAGTGCCTTGTCATACATTAATACTTGAACGTGAAGGGCATTAAGAAAATGCTTTATAGTCTCAAATTTAATACAGAAAACATAGAGTAAGGAACATGAAGATCTTAGAGGGAAAGCAAGAGGGGCCGAAAAAAGGAGCACTCCAATTGGATAAATGTGGTTTAGCGATTTTTTTTATTGAAATGGGTCAATGCGCATCTGGTGGAACAAGTCACAAAGGAGAAGGTGGTTTTGCTAGTGACTATAGTCCGAAAGGCATGGGTGCTTTACCATCAGAAAGGAACACAAGTCCAGGTTTTATATTGCTAGGAAATGTGTGCGGATGCCAATTTGCTGGCACAAATATAGCAAGTATTTTAGTTTTTTACTTATTGTTTCTCTTTCAACTCATTATAACAATTCTCTTATCTGAAATCATTTTTTGTATATTTTGACCAGAAGTTGAGGACAATGACAATTTGCGATGGAGTAGTTTTACTTATAATATTTCTTCGAGCAATCATGGTTAGTCTTTGATGGGTATCTCTTCCTCCCCTTCTAAGCTTTTCGTTTTATGCCATTTTTGGCTAAGGGCCCCCGTGAACTAGTTATAAGATTGCCAACTAATGAACTAGAATTGAGTTTTGATAAGTTAGATTCCCCCTTCCTTTTTTGGCTCATAGCATAATTGACGTGTTGGATAAGTTTTCAAGAGGAGTCGTTGAACTCCCATTTATGCTTGGACAAGTCTATCATTCAATTTTCCAACTAAGACCATGTTTACACGACTATATTATGCACATGAAAAGGGTTGGTGGATTCGTCGGTAGCACTACTGATGAGAGCTTTGTCTGGTTCAACATGGTGTTGGATTGGCATTCTTTCAAAGTGTGAATGACACGATGGGGTCTTCCACACCCATGCTGGGGCCGGTATTTTAGGGGGAGGATCTTGTTGTTAGTGACTATGCAGCTCATCAAGAATATCCATAAGCCCATCCATTTTAGGGTTATGAAATGAGAATGAGACTTCCTTTTGCAAATAAGTGCAACACTTCATTCCTTTAACGAGATGGTAGTTGTTGCTATAACCCCCTTTCTCTTTTCTTGTTTCTTACAGCCACCCGTGCCGATATCATATGGTATGCTTGTGCATATGCAATTTGAGTCTTTAAGGCCGGTTTATCCAGATATGAAAAGGGTTTTTCAATTAAAGGATAAGAACGGAACCTAATTACAACAAAACTTACTTAATTTTAAAAACTAAGACTCATGCCTTCTAAATTATAAGGCATCTCTAATCTTTTAACACCCTCATAAACATAAATAAAAAAATAAAAAAAACATCTGACTGCTTCATATATCAAAAGTTAGTTCAGACATCGATAAGTATCTATAATTTGGGAAGAAATAGTAAATCAAACTTGCTCTGTCAAGCTAAAAGTTACAATAGAAAAGCACAAATCAATTTATATTATCATAATAATACATATTGGTAACAGTTGGTGAAAATTTTTTCTTATTGTTAATAAACAATAAAACACCATAATTGTAATGATAAATTCTAAAGGCCTTCAAATACTATTGATAATTAGACCTAGAGGGGATAAATAGGTGTGATGTACAGAATGTGCAATTTTTAAAACCTTTTCAAAACTAAAGGATGAATGGTCCTCTGTCTTAGTTTATTGAAGGTGAAGGACCTTTGTACAGAATAATCGAAAACAAATAAAACACTTATAAATTTGATGATGTCTAGATGCAAGTGATATTGATAACTAGTTTGCTTATGTGAATGCAGTTAACTAATAATAATAATAAAATTAAAAAGAGGTCTTGCAAAAGTGGAGGAGCAAAGGTCAGCATACTAGAGATAGCACATAGAGATTTATCTTGATTCAGTCAACCTTAACCTACGTCTAATCCCCTCAAAACACTTAAAGGATTTTCTTTTACTAAAATAATATACTTACAGAATTGTGGTCTACACCACTTACAGCTTCATCACACGATGGTTTTCCAATAAGGTTTTTAATAATTCACCTTTAACTCTTTTTTAATCTTTAACAATACTCTTTTTCTTTTACAATAAGCAAAAATTGAAATGCTTCTTATAAGCAAATATAATAGATTAATCTCATATAATTTCTCAAGTTTATAGTACTTTTCTCAATCTCTTCTTACTTTAATATTCAAAGTTTTAAGTATAAATATACTTCTTGCACTGACTAGCCATTAGAGATAACTCTGATCTTCAATGATTAACTTTACTGGCACATCTTTGAATTATCTTCAGCCTTCAAAACTTTCATTCGCAAGTTTTACTTTTTCATGTAGTTCATCTAGTCAACTCATATTCAATGCTAATCACGGAGTTTGAAACAGAATTCACAGAAGACCTTTATTTTTGTGTAAGTAATCAAAGACAATTGCAGCTAACATTTTTCTATTCATACTTATTTCATGTAAAAACCATAACTTGTTTGTCTGTTCTTCCTAAAGTCATTTGTCATTTAGCATATAATTCTAGCTTCTTAGGGATACAAATAAGATAACACAAAACCCAATTGAATTAATATTTGAGTTATTGGGTCAAGTCAGATCATGGGCTTTTACATAAATCTAATTTACGTTTTGTTATCATCAAAGTCTTTGGGCTAATCAATCTTGGGACAAAGATGATTTATGTAAAGGTTCATTTTAAACAAAGGTTGCACTCCCCCTTAAATTATTACGCTTTCCTTGACAACAAGCATTAGTTTCAACCAAGATAATTTTAACGCTTATACGTTAGCAAGTAAATCAATTTAAAAAAAAAAAGCAAATGATAACCTTAATCATCCATGCCAATAACATTATTAAGTAGTCATATCAGAACACCATTAATCACACAAATCCAAGAGAGATTCAATAATCACGATAATCACATAAATCCAAAAGAAATTCAATATCACAATGATCACAATAATCATCAATCAAGATTTCATTATGAGTAAATTATACCAATGTCTCCCCCTTTTTGTCATCAACGAAAAGGAAAAGAAAACAGCAAAAACCAAAGTCAGACGTAGAAGCAATAAAATGCACAAAATGCAAAAGAGTGAAAGGTGAGGTCATCACTAGCAATAGTCAAGCAGAGAAAGTATTCTCAGTGACGCACATGAAAAAATCGCATACTAAGATTGTGGAAGGCATCTCCTATGGTTTAAGTAAGATGAAGGAGAGCAAAGTCGAGGTTTTGAAGGCACCAAAAGAGTCCTGTGTGGTCATACTAAATTTTTTTCACAATACCCTCTTCCAACAAGGATGACTTGGGTAAAGTATGGGTGGAATACTAAAGTTTTTATCAATGACTAATATTTAGTGGGTAATAGAATTTTATCTCTATTAAATCTTAGAATCCTCAAACTAAGACCTACATACTTGAAAATTTTTAAAATCAGCAAGTTTTTTTCTCAAGTTGATACTCATTTATATAAAATCTCTTCATCCCAAATCACAACAAAGAATAAAATATTTCAAATAATATTAATATAATTCAACACTCATAATATTACTTAAATTTTTTTTTCATTTACTTTTCAATGATATATTATATATTAATTAATATATATATATATGTATAAATAAAAAAATATTACAGAGCGAAGTGGTATCATAATTCCAAGATTTTAATTCTTAAAATACTTATAAATTTTTTTATAATTAGGTCCAATTGAATAAATTTCGCAGGTACCCATAGTGTATGAGAATTTTGCTCATCCCTACTTTTCGAAAATAAAATTCCTTACAAATAAAATCATACTATTTTATGTTAGCGCTTAATATTAATTTAATTGCTTTATTGTTATATTAAGAATATAATTATAATTTCTTGCTATGCACAAAATTAAATCTTATTATCAAAAAATAAATTAAATAACAGATTTTTGTAATATATATCAAATGTGACTAATAATATTTTTTTAAAAAAGAAGAGTACTAATTATAATTTAGTCATTTTTTTAAAGTATAATTTACTCTTATGTTTCAAAAGAGTTATTTTAGAATACCAATACATATTAAATGGAAAAAATTAAATTAATATATCTCATTTTATTTTATTTTTTAAAGGAAACTTACAGTTTTTTATTGGTGTTAATGTTTATGCATTTTCGCTTATAATTTTTTACGTAGTTGTATCAAATAGTATAATTTATTCTTATGTTTACATGGTTGTATCAAGTAGTATAATTTATTCTTATGTTTTAAAAGAGTGATTTTAGAATACCAATACCTATTAAATGGAATAAAATTAAATTAATATATCTCATTTTATTTTATTTTTTAAAAGGAAATCTATAGTTTTTTATTGGTGTCAATGTTTATGCATTTTCGCTTGGATTTTTTGCATAATTGTTTGCTCATTAAAACTAGAATTATTAGATAGAGTGTGAGGGATGATTCTTATTCCATTTGTAAAAAACAACCTAAAATCACTCTTAATTATTATACCTATTTGGCACAACTTGGTGTATTTCAACAAAAGAAATTTCTTCTTTGCTCTTGACATGAGCTATTGGCTTAAAGAAAACATCTTTAGTGAACTTGAAAAAAATTTTCTTATTTATTAGTTGTCTTTAGTTATTACCACCTGTTGGCATATTTGGATGTGGAGGAATATATATATATATATAATTTCACGTTGGTTCATTTAACCCTTATACAACCTTATTCTTAAATATTGTAAGAATATTTGTATGTATTGCTTTAATGATGTTTAGTTGTGTCCTCACACTACTAAATATTACATTAATATTTTATGGAATCCTCCTCCACGTAAATGAATTAACTTAATATAGATAAAGCTAATAAGGGTAACCTAGGTGTTGTAAGCGATATAAGTATTCTTTGTGATCATCTTGGCAACTAGATTAAGGGTTTTACTTATAAGATTGGCCATTACAATTCTTTTTAAGCTATTTTTTTCAAATTTCTTATTAGTATTGAACTTGCTTGGAGTTTTAAGCATATGTTCATGTAACCGGAAAGTGATTTTGAAAATCTCATTAATGCCATTCATAATAATAATATCCTTAAAGACAATTGATGACTCCCTAATTTTGGATAAGAAAAAGATGTATTTTATGATAGATTAGGGAGTCAAATTACCTATTTCTTGAGTGACCTTATATAAATTTTTATTCAATCAAAGAAAATGAATAAAATATATCATTTGCAATATTTTTAATAGTTTTGAGCTTCTGATTTTTATCTCAGGAGAAAGGTAGAGAATTGCTAGAAAGGAATGAAAAAAAGGAAAGAAACTGGAAGTTTGAAAGGCAATCTTTTTAAGTCCATTCGTTATAGCGAGTACGCATTTCGCTATAGCTAGAATGCCTTTTCGTTATGGCGAGGAAGTCATTCACTACGCTATAGCGAAGTAGTGATGCATACAAAATCCAGGGAGCTCCTAGCTATAACATAGGTAGTAGCGAGATCCATAAGGATTTAGAAGCCCATAAGTTCTCGCTATAGCGAGAGACGCCCCTCGCCATAGCGAAATTGGTTACTAAAACACACAGCTTTGATTTACAGACTAAAAATGTGAGGGATTGCTAGGGTTTGGTCATTCTAAGCTTAGAGGAGAAGTTCTGAGGAGAAAAATGCATCAAAGAACTAGAGTTTGAGGAGAAGGAGCTTGGGTTGAAAATTGAAGGCCGAATCAATGTGATTTTACTGAGTTTTCTCATATTCTTCATCTTTTCTTTCATGACTCCTTGTCTCTTCGAATTTTTGGATTTGTTTGCAATGTGTAAAGCTATGTGTGACTAGATTTCTTAGATCTTAGGTTTACTTGAACCTATTGCCATGTAATAGAGATTTTGCAAAGTTAAATTGAGTTGATTAATGATTTGAATACTTAATTTATCTTTTATGTTTCATTTAAGAGTTTGGCCATCTCTTGTGTGAATTAGGGGGGTTGAGGTTAGCTCTTGAAAGAGAGAAATCTCGATGGATCAATTGATTAAACAACTTAGGATTATGATTAGGTCATATTAGTTTTGTTATTAGGTATAAAAATATACTCAATAACCTCAATTGGTGAAAGGGATTGAATAAAATTAACTTAATTAATTGTGAGAGAAATTGGCAATTAATTAGGATAGAAATCTAAGTGGTTTGAGAAATATTTAAACTCATTTAATCTTCTTAACCTTTAGATTATTAATTAACCAATTAATCAGGCAACTTAATTCGTGACAATCAGGGGATAGAAACTTATGATACTCCTTAGTGATTGATCTCATCATAACGATCTTAACACTCAGTATTAGTTTAATTTCTTTTTCTTTTAATTCCTTACATTGGTAGTTGCTTGTTTTGACTTAAACAAAAATGAATTTTCTTAAACCTAATTGCATTTAATTTAATTCTTTGTGAAACGACCTTATTCACTATATTAGAAAAGTGATCTGTACGCTTGGAAAATTTATTACAAAAATAGTGGCTATCAACAATCATTTGATTAGTGAAATCAAAAAATTAAAAAAAAGGATTCTCAAATTGAGTTTTGTCACATTTGATGTGAAAGCTAGCAAGGTTGTGATTGGTTGGCAAATCATACTATCACTCTTGATCATGCCCTTTAGATATTCAATGGTTTTTAAGCTAAATTAGTTTTACTTTTTGATTGATCTTAGACGATGTAGTTACCCTAGAATTTTTTCGTCATAATGTTTTGTTTTTGTTTACTTTCTTTTTTGTTTGTTAATTTAAGCTTTTACCTTACTTTCTACCAAAAAAAAGTTCTTCTCCTATTCACTTCTATTTATTCGTTACTTTAAAAAATAATAATAAAAACTAATGAATCCTACTACTTTGAAATATAATTTCTCCTTTATTTCAATTTTTTGGTACCAAGCAATATTTTGACTCTTGCTTCTAATATTATATGGAAAATTCCATCAAATCACAAGTCTATCGATTTAATTTAAGGAAAAATTATAGATTTATATCTTAGATTAAATATATTTATACTGTAGGATTTTAAATTTTAAAATTATTTTGAAAGGAAAATAATAAAGCGATAATCATAAATATATGAACTTAATTAGGTTTGAACTAAAAAATTAAATTGTTAAAACCTTTTATTTTGCAGAGGTAGGATTTGTTAAAAGTCATTTTATTTTATAAATGTTATTAAATTTGTTGAGAAATGTTTATAAAAAAAAGCTTAAAAATGCATACCATTATGACTTTGACAATACTTAAAACTTAGTTTTGTGTTACGAAATTTTAGAGTACACTAGATTTTTCAAGTTTTGTTTGTTACTTTTTATTAACGTGAGATTAATTATTAAAACATCTCATCAGTATAAGTGGGCCGATTTAATTGATCAATCTTTAATCTTTTTCTTTTTTTCTTTTTGGTTAAAAGATGAAGGCAAAAGAAACAAGATAGAAATTACATAGGGCATGTAAATCCCTATCATATCAGTAATCAAAATGGTTGTTATACTACTAGAAAGGTTGGCACAAGTAATCAAATTGATTTCATGATTAAATCTTAGATTGGCAAGATGATTAATACATATATTAGCTTGTTTCTACTTATGCTACATTTTGACTTCCTAGTTACTCCTAATTAATTCCTCAAGTGAACAGAAAATATTAGGCAGCTCAGCATTGTGATTATGAGGCGTGGAGAGACTTTCCACCAATAATTTAGAATCACATTCCAAAATGATCTTATTATGGCTTTAAGCACGTGCAAGCTTTAAGACTTTAAGAGCTCCCATACACTTAGCTTTGAGAATAGAACATTTTTCCAAATTTTTTGAGAATCTAGTGATCCACCTACCATTTTTATCTCTAATTAAACCACCATAATTAGTCTTACTCTTACTACCTCTGATCACTCCATTAATGTTGACTTTGACCTACCTATATGTTGGTTTTTGACATCTTACAAATCTCCAATTGAACTTTGTCATTTTGGGTAGTACAACTATCACATGCCCAAAGATAATTCTTCCAAAAAAGTTCTAACTTAGGTCATTAAGGAGGAGGTATAGAGTACTCCTGTTCAAATAAACTTTTATTATGCTAACCCCACAGCTTCTAAATGCCAATCACCCAATTCGTAACCTAAGGAAAAGAGAGACTGTTCCCAAGGTCAAAATTGAAGTTTAAATTAATCAATTGTCACAAGTCTCTATTAAAGAAGATCCCAATTCTCGTTCGGTTAACCCAATTAGTCTACAATCCCACAATGTAGGGACAATCATGGATGACATATAAAACATCCTCATGCAAATGCGAACAATTATTACAATAAGGGCTATCTCCAGTCCAATTACTTACAAAGGCCTTAGTAAGAAGCTTTATGTGCAACATTTGTTGAACAAAGATCTTAATTCTCTCAAGGACTTTAAGTTGCCACACTTTGAGCCATAGAGCATGTTCTTAGGTTTTATACTTAAAATGAGTTGAGTTAGAATTGTTAATAGAAAAATCCCCATTACTTTCTTCCCCTTATTTAATTTGATCATTCTTTCTCGAAGGATGAGGGGCTACTTTAGAATGTAACCCTTCAAGGGTAAGAATGTCTAAAAATTTGAAAGCACCTCAAAATTCCAACAACCATCCTTAATAAAATTAGTAACTTTGTTATTAATCATCCCATTTGAAAAGCTTTAAGGCTTCCATAAGAAGAGATTTATCACCCACTTCCTACATATCATTCTAAAAGGAAACATCCTCACCATTGCCAACGACCCATTTTTTATTGGTCACAATATATTTGTCAAGTTGACTTACTTCTTTCCTCAACACAAAACTTGGGCTTGAAAACCATAGTTCTCCTTTAGTCATAGTTGCAACCATACTTTTCCTTGAGGACTTTAGTACATAGGGCATCGGGTTGTGTTTTTAAATTTCAACCAATTTTAATAAGAAAAACATCATTCATAGAAGCCAATCTTCTGATCCTCAAGCCTTCATAGGCTTTAAGATGATAGATCATATTCCAATTAAGTGAGCTTTCATGGTATTCTCTTGGTGGCTTTAAATGAAATTTTCTTGAATTTTCTCAATTTCAAAGCAAGTGCTTCAAGGAAATGTCATAGATTGGATAGCATAAGATGGAATTGAAGAGATGATAGATTTGGCCAGTGTCAAATAGCCAGCCACAAAAAGACAACCAATCTTTCACCTAACCAAGTGTTACTAAACTTTGTTTACCAAGTAGTTAAAACTTTTCTTCTAATGCCTACCATGCATAAAAGGCACTTCCAAGTAATTTCTAAGATTGTTGGTGCTAGAAAAATTAGTAATATCAATAACTGCTTTTTTGGCATCATCATTGGCATTCTTGGAAAAGAAAATTTTAGTATTTTTCTTATTGATTTTTTGCCTAGACACCTCATAGAAATAATTTAAATTATTCATAATGCACTTAACTTGATCAATAATCACTTCGTTGAAGAGAAGAATCTCATTGACAAACATCAAATGAGAAATTTTGAGGGCCAAATCTTTTAGCCTTAAGCAATTTCTATCTCTTTACCTGAATAGTTTCTTCAACTATGTGAGTCAAATTTTTCATGCACAAAACAAAGATGTAAGGAGACAACAGACCCTTTGGTGAGTGCCTTTGGAAGGTCTAAAAGTTTAATCTTTGCTTTATTTTAGAAGATATTAAAATTGGTAGAAGAAATATATTTCATAATTAATTTAGTGAGATTTATAGAAAAATTAAGCTCTTAAAGAACATATTTTATAAGCCATCAGTTAAGCTTGTCATATGGGTTTTTATTGAATTAAACTTGCATACAAACTTTTATATTTTTGTTAATAAGTTTTCTAATTAAAATATAATAAATATAAAATTTTTTAATTAAAATATGACAAATATATAGTTTAATTGAAGAACTATGTATTTATTAATAAAAATTATACACTTATCATGTTATTATTTAAAAAAAAATTATAAACTTACAATATTTTAATTAAAGAATCTAATAGTAAAGATATACAAACTCTATACAATTTTTCTTTTCAATTACAAAGCCTTATGTCATAAGTCACTTTGACAAATAAAAAGAAAAAAATTGATCTTAATATATTTTTGGATAAATTACGCTTGCATTTTTAATAAATTTTATTTTAAAAATTTATGCACTCTTTTATAATATTAAAAAATGTGCCATATTGATTTGTTTTTGCAACAAAAATTAAATTACAAATACCTATGTCAATCAAAATATTCTTGTATATATTATTTATATAATATAAGAAGAATTAAATATATATTTGATGAATAAAAATAAATTAAATATATATTTTTTAATATAAAATAAATAATAGCAAAGTAAAAATTTAAAATATTTAATAAGTTATATTTTAAAAAATCAATATTATTTCTAAAAATATTTTATTTTAATTATGTTTTAAATTTAAATAATTATATATTTTTTATGATAAAATAGAATGTATAATTCAGACATTAAAAAGAGAGAAGAATTAATTTATTATATGTATATATATATATATATATATATATATATATAACCAACTAACATGCACCATTCAAATACGAGAGCAGGATCTTCATTGCCTGAATTTCACGTGTCCGTGCATTGTGGTCAATTATATAAGCGGATAAGATCAATAATCACATAGTTGTCTTTGGAAGTTTCTATAACTAGCTTCAACACCCATCACACAATTCATTAAAGTAATACCACTTTATTAAACCGTATAATTATAACCAAGTTTGGAATCCAATGTGTCCATATTGGGCAATACCTTTTTTTTTATGGATGAACAGTAATATTATTAATTGTTAGACAAATATTTATGCATTGATCAATGATTCTACCAACTTAACAAAACATTAATTGATATATTTTGAGTGTTATAAATTTATTTGAAGGTTTGAATTAAATTTTCTATTAAGAAAATTTGATAAGAGTTTAACGAATAAAATTTTATTTTGGTCTTTTACAAATAGTATATTTTTTAATTTAATTTTTTTATAAAATCATTTTCTTAATTTAATTTTTAAAGTACTTCTCAATTTGGCCTCTCATAAAATTGTCTTTTCAATTTGGCCAGTCATATATGTGTATTTTTTAATTTAGCCATTCATAAATAAATTCGTTATCAATAATATTTTTTTATTAAATTTAAAAATATTTATATGTGAAGAATCATTATTAATAATAATTTTATTTGTGAAAAATCAAATTAAAAAATACTTATATGTGAGAGACTAAATTGATAAGACAACTTTATAAAGAACCAAATTAAAAAATATCTTATCTATGAAGGACTAAAATAAGAAAATGATTTTATTAAAAACTAAATTAAAAAATATTTTATTTGGGGTAAGAGGCCAAAATAAGATTTTACTATGAATTTAATACTATTATTATTAATGATATGGGAGTTTAAATCCTCCAATGTTAGGATATTATGATGATCCTGAATTTTCTTCAGAAAGATCTTTTAGAATTCAATCTTTTTGAACGAACACACAAAGCCTTACACTAAAATCATCGACATAGATGTCATAAATTGAACAGATGTGGTGTAAGAATTAAAAAATATCCTGTGCATACTATGCGCCTTTATCGATAATATTAAAATCACCTCTCATTGTTACCATTTAGCCAACCCAAAAAAAAAAAAAAAATCAAAAGTTTATAACAATGGAATAAAGTCGGCTAATTGCTTGCATTGGGAACAAATGAGTTAATGGTTCTCTGAAGTTTAAACCCGGGTCCCTCCCAGTGTGATGGAATGAAAGCTTCTCTGTAGGCCCAATGTTTTAAGGAGGATGGTCCATAAGGATAAGAGGTGATAGGCCCATATTTAGGTCTTAACCTTCACTACAGTCCTGTGGGCCCAAAAGCTATTTCCTTTTATATTTTAATTTTCTACCATACGACCCAAAAACCTCCTTGAGATTTAAAAACATATTACTTTATATTTCTTTAGTTTGAATTTTACTTTGCATCCCCTATTGTTTTTAACCACTTTTGTAATATTCCTCTAATGTTATAACCCCGTTGAGATTCTGTTTCAACGCCCCCCAAAAAAAAAAAAATGTAAACTTAATGTGTACTTTTTATATCCCCAAACATTTTGATTCCTAATTAGCCTTCCCATGGTTGTTCTTCTCTTCACTTATTTCGTAATTCCCATATCTTAATCTGAGTTGAACTCAAGAAATTTTAAAGTACTTGTTCTTATGAGAACAATTTCCTTGGTTTTACTTGAAATAAAAGTGATATATATTTTCTTATTTCTGATTTGGAAAATTGGAGTGAAGTAGAAAGCTAAGGTTAAGTAGGCATGAAATCACATATTTATGATCAAAAGCATAAGATTTAGCAACCTCAAAAGCATGCTAACTATGAATTTAAACATCAGAGGAGGAGATTGCAATACTCTCGACATATTTTACATTTTCTTGCTCGAAAATAAGGCCAAAAGGCACAATTTCTAAAGGAAAGAGAGCGAAGAAATGGCAAAGTTGAAAAATATGAGTTTGTGAAGAAATGAGTATTCTATGAGTAATTTCATTTAGGCATTAAATTTGTCTAAAAAAATTATTGAAAGGAGAAATGGGTGCAAAATTTTAAATTAGAAGGATACCGAGTGATATTTCTTTAAATTGAGAAGTTATTGTAATTTATTTAAAGAAAATAAAACGTTCTGATTCTGAGGGGAAAAAAAAAAAGAGAACATGTCATTTTTCAATTTATCCAATGAGCAATATATTTTATTGGTTAAATTTCGGCTTTACAAATTGCAATGCAACCAATTTATCCTGCAATGTGGACCCGATGGTGACGTGGATGGCTGCACCGAAACACTATGGTAGAAGCTGGAAAGAGGACGAAACCTGAAAAGAGCCTCAACTGAATCTCTCTCTCTCTCTCTCTCTCTCCCCATTTGTTTCATTTGTGCCTTTGTCGTATTTTTTTCCTCTCCATTTTCATGATCCCACAAAAGCCATGTGCCACCACTCTCCGTTGAATCTCTCCGCTTCTTCTTCCTGAAACTCTCACTTTCGAAATCTATCCAATATCCATAGGAGTTGTAGATTGTGCTTTTGCTTTTGCTTTTTGGCACTAATGGCGATCGAGGAAGACCTTGAGAGCTGTGGAAGCAGAGCCAGTGTACAGTCACCGCAAGCTCATCCTCGTCAACACAGGAAGAAATTGGAGGTGTACAATGAGGTGCTTCGTCGAATTCAAGAGTCTAATTGTGAGGAGGCCAATGTTCCAGGGTTTGATGACCAGCTTTGGCTTCATTTCAATCGTCTTCCTGCTAGGTATTTGGTTTTTCAGTTTAACCCTACCGTTTTTTTCCCCAATTTTAAATCGATTTCTTTGTTTATTTGTGATCATTTCATGCATGACAACAAATTTTTTAACAACGATTCTATGACCAGCAATTGTATGTGTTAATAATCATGGTTTTCTTAACACATTACAGTTTTTTTTTTAATTTGAACTCTATGGTGAGGAGAAAAGAATAAAAACAGCCAAGTGATTTTTTCCCCCTTCTTTTACTTTACCTTTTTAAGTGGAATTGTTAGGGCCATTCTTCTCCGGGTCTTGGGTTTGTTCAAATTGTTAGCTACCAAACAGGTACGCATTGGATGTGAATGTGGAGAGGGCAGAAGATGTTCTTACTCATAAGAGATTGCTGAAGTTGGCAGAGGACCCTGCTAATCGACCTGTATTTCAAGTTCGCTTAGTACAGGTAGAAACTAAAAGAATTTGCTTGCATTACAATAGTAATTTCTTTGAACCGCTATTTCTTTTCTTATACGTGACCTCATACGCTTATAATGCTCTGAAGTCTGAATGTCACAATTCACATGCTTTCTTATTGTGCTTCAAGGATCTTGAAGTTTTATAGTTACTGTTGTCATGAATTTTAGATTGAGCAAAAATTTTACTGCATACTAAGTATTCAATATTTTCAAGGTTGTTGAGGATGCACGGAACTGGTCTTTCTCTTCTCAGCTGCACCATTATGCCTTAAACATATATTGGAGGGAAAATTATTTCTTTACTTTTTCTTAACTGTCTTCAGTAGTGGTTTGCTATTTATTTTTGGTGAAGCAACATTGACTGCTACTACTTGAATATTACTATCAGTTTCAGAATCGAAGCATCTTCATAAGCACCTAAAATTTGTAGAGAAGTGTACATACTAATCATTTTCATCTCATGAGTATCCTTAATGCAGGTATATCCTTATGGATGTGCAAATTTTGCCAACTCAATGCATTCAGATCCTTCTGAGAAAGAAGATGCACAGAGTTCTTTTAACTATTCTTTTAAGCAGGGGTATGGCCCACATGCTGTCATTTTAATTATACTTTCCATCCTTTCAGCTGCCCCAAAAGCAGAGTAAATCAGAATTTTTTTTCTTCTTATAGCTCTTGTCTGCCATTAATTGATTTTTGATGTCTTCTCGTCTTTCTCTTGGGAAAAGTAGAGTTCATCCACCACCTACTTTTGGTTCATCTTCTAATCTTGAAGCTCTTGCCCGACAAGCAAGTAAAAATAATGTTGAAGACAGGGATGGTGATATGGACGCAACACCGTGCTGTTACCAGTAAGCATTCTGATAAATTCCTTACTTGGGACTGTTAGTCTTCTTGTAGAACTATTGCGGAATGGCTTGCCTCTTTCCTCTTTTGTTCTTGTTATATGGTGCTTAAGTTGTTATTGCTAGAACGTCTTATATTTATCAAGTAGACAAAGATTTTATTGTGAAACTTTTATTTATTCTTTGATCAAACCTCATGCTGTCTGAAAATGATACCTTCCAAGTGCAAGTCTCTTTATTTTGTGTTTTTGTGTTCTTTGTCCAAATATTTGATGTGCAGAGTGAGGAGATGATAATCATGTCAATTGTATTAATTTTTTATGTATTTGTAGTTGGGGCAGTAGGGTTTAATTATAAGTCCCTGCAGAATTTAGAATTTGGTTGTTTAGGTCCTGGGATATCTTATTCCTAGGTTGCATTTCTTGTCCCAGTGAAATTAGGTTAGTTCAGTTGCCTATGTAGGTCATGTTATCTATCTTAGAGATTTCCAGTCTTGCTATTGAGTTTGACTACCAACAAAAATCTTCTTGATTTTTTTTTTTCTTTCTTTTCAAGATTATTGCTTTGGCCCCCTCTTCATCTTACATCAGAGAGAGAGAGGGAGAGAGAGAGAGAGAGAGAGAGAGAGAGAGAGGAAGGAGAGTGATTTGTTCTTAGATGTTTTTATCTTTTCATAAACATGTGATCATTCTTGATTTACAAGATATTTAGAATATTCTGTAAACTCATTGAAAGAGAAGACTGTATTTAACAGATTATTTTATTTATGATCTCTGACAAGGTTGTGGGTGTAAGTGCAAATACAAACACTCTAGATAATAGAGGCTTTTATCTCAGATGATCACTTTCTAATTTCTTCTAGCTCACAGCAGTTGATTATTTTTCCCCCCCTTTGATGCTTAAATTTCTACCCAGTGCTAATCTTGCCACTTACTAACTCTTAGGCCCATGCACGAGATTACCTTTTCAACAGTTGACAAGCCTAAAGTCCTTAGTCAGGTAGTTGATTCTTTTTCTTTTTAAAAATATTATGATCTCTTTACAATGATGCTTTAGTAATTATTGGACGAACCATGATGTCATATCCTAATTTTTTTTTCTTTGTCCATTATGTTTTTAAGCATTCAGCATTAAATGCTGTTGCTTGTCTTAGCCGCTAGTTTGGTTAGAGCATTTTTAGCCACTTTATTAATGTTATGCAATAAAAGAATCTGGCCTGTTTTTGCCTTTTGTATTAGCTGGTGACGTATTTCATGCGATTTACTACAGATGCTGCCAAACATAGACATTGTAAAATTAGTTGTTGGAAGTTAAAGTGTCACAACTTTTCTGACTATTCATATCACATATTTTGCCCAAATAGACCATATATGATGGTACAAATGCATGAAATGATTTCTCTGGTAAAAAAATCAATAAAAACACAAATTTGAGGGTCATTATGCTGTTATCTCATAACATTTATCTAAAATCATGAAATTAAGACCTAAATACATTAATTACCGTAAAAATATACCTTATTGTCTACTATAAAAGGCAGAATAAGGAGGATTTTATTTCAATTTATTTCAGCTTTTTTATGTTTTGGAAAAGAAAATCTAATTATGTGGTATTTAATAACCTTTGAGGTGACTTCTTTAGGTTTTAATCAGTTTTAGGAATACTTTCTTTTTTATTTCACATTCTGTTTAAATAGGTTGATTATTCATTACACAAGCTGCAAAAAGTTTGGTTTATTTGAATTATAAGATAGAACTATATGTTTCATTTTGTGTGCTTTCTCTCCCCTTTTATTGATAATCTGATTTTTTATTTAAATGCCAGTTAACTTTATTACTTGGTGAGATGGGGCTGAACATTCAAGAAGCTCATGCATTTTCCACCATCGATGGGTTTTCTCTGGATGTCTTTGTTGTTGAGGGTTGGCCAAATGAGGTAGGAAAGATATGGCAAACTTGAAATAATGCAATCACTTATGAGTTGTTTAGAGAACAGAAAGATCTCACCGGTGTCATCAATATCTTGCTATGAGTGCAGATTGCAGTTTTGATATTGTAAAGAATATAAAGTTAAAGAGTTTACATTTTATACTTCTCATCTCTTCATGGAATAATTTCCTGCATGTTCCTGTGGTTAATATATGATTGCTTACACTTTCTCCGGTGTTTTTTATGAGTGACAATATATGTTGCATAAGTATGGTTATTGATATACTACATTTTTTGAAAAAAATCTAGATGGCTATGGCGTTTTCATTCATGGAAATGCTTTCCTGTCTGTTCCTGTGGGTAATATATGATTGCTTATGCTTTCACCATGGAACTTCAATGATCTATGTTGCATAAATATGGGTATTGATGTTCAACGATTTTGGAAGGAAATATTATATTTAAATAAACTACTATATAATATATGTTACTTTCCAAAAGTAATAATTAAGAATACATATTCATGGCACCAAAGTATGACTGTCCCTGCTGGACTCAAAGCCCAAAGCTCAAATGTCTGATATCATGTATGGTGAGAATGGATCCCCTGCCTTCGTATGGACAATTGTAGGGGGTGCATTCAATAATTTTTTATTTTTTTATTTTAATTTTTAATTTTAGGGGACAAAAAAATTAATTAGGAAGATAAAAATTATAACTGTGAGGTCAAAAATTTTACCTACAAGAAAAAATTACACTTTAAAAATTTTAACTATATTGTAAAAAGTAATTAGAAAGATAAAAGTTATAATTATAAGGTCAAAAATTTTAATTATAAAAAAATTAAACTTTAAAAATTTTAACTGTATTTACAGTTAAAATTTTTAAAGTTTAATTTTGTTTATAATTAAAATTTTTGACCTTATAATTATATTTTTTTTCTTTTTAATTACTCTTTTAGTCCCTAAAAGCAAGAAAAAAAAATTAAGAAAAGGAATTGGTTCACTTTTAGAGGAAGCTTGGCTACTCCTTACACTTTTTGACCTCATTTTGGTGCATTTCTAAGCGAAAACTATGTTTTTTAAAGAAAAATAAGTTAGCAAAATGAAAAAATTTTGGTATTTATTTTAGAGTTTCCCACAGATAGATACTTACATAGTCACCCAAAATGGTATGTCCATATTCAAGTACAGAAGAAAATTGCTCAACGTGATTGTAATTATGCAATCTTATTATCTCTAGCCGTGAATGAGACCTCCAGCTGCAAAATTGAATTTCATTGCCTCGCCAAACTAGCTTGTGGGTTTTCTATAAAGCCTTTATTAATGATATTAGTAGTTAATTTTCACAAAATAATGGAATAATTATAACAACAAATATTAGAGAAAAGTTTGAAGAAAATAAGTGTCTTTTGTCAACATCGAATACAACGTACATAACAATTGTAAGAGGTTACTTCATATCTGGCAATCTTAATTAGCTTTATTCTTCCT
This sequence comes from Erythrophleum ivorense, assembly GCA_026724425.1. NCBI lineage: Eukaryota > Viridiplantae > Streptophyta > Magnoliopsida > Fabales > Fabaceae > Erythrophleum > Erythrophleum ivorense. Next base: position 101,083 of record JAIUCV010000278.1, read on the forward strand.
CTTTTGTATTCTTGTGCAAGGGTTTATTGCAATAGATTGGGTTGTCACGCAAATGCATCTAAATTTCAAATCTTTTGCATTGCTCCTCCGATTGATTGTTTTGTATTATTGACTTATTGAAGTTGTTCACATGATAAGTACTTATATTCTGTTTTCTATTTTGAATTAATTTTGATACTTATTGCTGACATCAATCTTCTCGTCATGTAAATTCATCTAAATTTCAAATATTTTGCATTGCTTCTCCAATTGATTGTTATTATTTTTGTAGTTATTAAGGTTGCTCATATGATAAGTACTTCTTTTTGGTTATGGCTAATGTTTGGTTTTATATGCTTTGTTTTTTGTTTTCCATTTTGAAATAATTTTGATACTCATTGCTGACATCAATTTTGTCATTTATCTCTTTGACATTGCCATTCTGCTTGACACTTTTGCTTGTAAAACATCAGGAAACTGAGGAGCTTAAATGTGTATTGGAAAAGGAAATTTTGAAGTTTAAGGTAAATTTTTCCATATAAATCCTATCAAGATTTAAAGTTCCAAAATTTTGGCAAAGATATCTTAATTTTTTTCTATAACCTTTTGGTACAATGGCACATATTCAAGAATAATGATGATAGTAATAAGAATTTAATCGCCATTTTTTGCCCACTTTAATGCAGGCTAGAAACCGAATCAAATGATAAATCGGTTATATATTTCTGTATAGCCTATATGACTAGAGAGGTTTAACTGTTGTAAAGTGAATGAGACCCTACGAATCATCTCCATCTAGGTTATCTCAATATCATCAAGTTATCCATCCTGTAGTAGCATGTAATCCAACTGCCAAATTAAAATCTTTTTTTTTTTGGGTGGTTATAACCAAGCATTTCATATACTAAAGTCAGTATATATTCCATTTTTTATTTTTTATACTTTCCAGAATATGCTGTAAATGAGACTATATGATCATTTTATTTTTCTAAAAAGATGCTACTTTATATGATATAGAGTATCTGACTCCTGTTAGGGTTTACTATTTTACTATACATTATTACATGTAGTACACTTATACTGCTGAACCTCATTTATTGGTTTTGTTGTACTATTATATAATATATTGTCTGTTACATTGGCATGGTTTGAATTCTCACTTTGACTTTCATTTCTGTTTGGATTAAATACCTACTGATATATGGCATGTCTTTTCTGTGCTTAGCGTGAGCAACATCTGTCAAAACAGGGCATGTCTTCTACTGCCAATGAACATTATCAGGCAAGGATGGAACCCTTCCCTCATTGTGTAGAAATACCATCTGATGGAACCGATGTCTGGGAAATTGATACCAACCAGCTGAAATTTGAAAACAAAGTTGGCTCTGGGTCATTCGGTGATTTGTGAGTTATTTCTGTCTGATGTTTATTAGAACTGTACGTAGCATCTTATCTGATCTCTTTCTCTCTCTATTTTTCCCTTTCTTTGAACTTATCCAGGTACAGAGGTACATATTGTAGCCAAGATGTAGCTATCAAAGTCCTCAAGCCCGACAGGATAAATAAAGAGATGTTGAGAGAATTTGCCCAGGAAGTTTATATCATGAGGTTTGTTGACATACATGTATGAAATTGGATGATCTCTAGCTTCCTATTACCAGATTTTCTCCCCCTATTTTCTCCCAATCTTTTTTTTTTTCATTCTTTTCTATTTTATAATGGAGAAGGAGTGCTTTTACCAACTTTTCCTTTCTGTTGCAACTGTTTCATACTTAATTGTACTAAATAATAGTGTATGCTTGAATTGCACGCCCTGTAATTAACTGATAAGACCAGAAAGTATACTCCTTTGTTCACAGTCCTTCACATAAAAAATGAGACTGCTCGGACAACATGGTTTGGGTTAGATTTTTATTTTTATTTATTTTCTTTCTCTCTCTGTTTGAAAACCAACAAGCTCTGGCAGCATCCAATTAATCCCTTTGCGCCTGTTTTACTCCCTCTTTCTCTTATACACACAAAAATCCTTGTGCCTCCTACACTGATGCTTGATAATTCAGAGCCGAGTGTAGATTGATGCAGTCATAGTTAAATATCAAGTTTCGAAAAGTGCCCACATTCCTGAGATATAATTTGAATAACTATGGCAGATTGATTCCTTGGACTGGACATTCTAGGATCTAGAATGTTAAATTCTCCTGCTCAAAGATCCATGAACTTTGGCTTAGTTGATATCATGCCATAGGTATGAAATTTCTTGGTTGGTATCAAAGGAAACTAACTGATTTGTTTACCATGAGGACTCAGGAAAGAAATATATTTACTTTACTTAAAATATATATATTGTTGAAAGTTATGCACATGTGAGGGTGACTTAGTTACTTAATTGTTATCTCTATTTTTAACTTTTCAATTCAGTTTATTATCTTCCCCTGTTTTGTCGCATAGATGAGTTCAGTTCTGATTTGTAATTCAACTCCTATTATCTTAGGATCTGATTGGCTGATTTGTAGCCAATTTGTATCATTCCCATCTGTGCTGAATAATATGTGAAAATAGAGTAATTAACTCTGGGTTGCTTTGTGGTATCAGAGCCCTTGGGGCTGCGCTGACCTGATGATTTACTTTGGCTCCATGAGAGCCTTTAAGACTAGCGCCCTGGATCCTGATTTAGGATCGTCCAACTACTTGCAACCCATCCCTCTAAATATGAGTCAATGGCTTGTCTGGCTCAAGTTCCATGTCTTCTGAAAGTGCTCCTCTGATGATCACCAACCACCGTTTCAGTGGAAACAATTACTTGTAGTGGTCTCAAGGACCTTTAATGTTCATCATTGGACAGGGCAAGGAAGAGTGCGTCACAGGTGAGGCTGTTGAACCAGAAATCACATGTCCTAAATACACATGGAGAGCAGAGACTAACATGGTTAAGTCATGACTGATAAACTCCATGGCTACTGAAATAGGAGAGAATTTTCTCCTTCATTGAACTGCCAAAGATGTGTTGGAGGCTGGGAAGAGGTCTTATTCATCAGTTGAAAATACAGTGGCACTGTTTCAAATTAAGGGGCTTATCTGTGACTTGAAACAAGGGGAATTAAATGCTACTCAATACTACATCACTCTAGTGAAGTATTGGCGGCAATTAGATTTATATGATGTTCACCAATGGAAGTGCAGTGAAGATGCACCTTACTACAAGAAGCTAGTGGAGAAGGAATGGATTTATACTCTCCTTCTGGGACTTAATCCCATGTTTGAAGATGTTAGGGGAAGAGTGATGCCAACTCAGCCTATACCTTCTCTTAGTGAAGTGTTTGCACAAGTCAAGTGGGAGGAGAGTCGAAAACAATTAACACAAGGCACTTCACTTCCCAAATTTGTGTCAGAATCATCTGCTATGCTGCTAGGAGCACTGCTGTTCCGGATTCTAAGCAAAAAGAGGGGTGGTAAACCATGGTTTGATCACTGTAAAAAAGTAGGTCACACTAAGGGTAAATGCTGGAAGTTTCATGGAAAGCCAATGGATTGGAAACCCTGACAACAAAGGGAGTCACACGGCCTTGTGATTAGTGGTGAAGAGCAGAATCATGGTCCTAATGAACCCAATCTGTCCAATAGAGAGTTGCTGGCCATTCTACAGAGAATGATGAATAAGCAAGGCAAAAATCCTGAGCAAGTTATTGGAACAAGAGTCATGGCTCAAACAGGTAACCTTTCCATGACACAATCTAAGACATCCAATAATTGGATGTTGATTTGGGTGCCACAGACCATATGACCAGTAATATCTGTAAGATGATCTTGTTCCAAACCCTAAAAAGCTCTATGTCATTGTTGCTGACGGTACTTCAGTTGAAGTGAGTGGTAGAGGGATTGTACGAATTTCTGAACAGATGACACTAAAAGATGTTCTTCTTGTACCTACATTAAAATACAACCTTTTATCTATAAGAAAACTTGCTAAGGATTTGAAGTGTAAGACTAATTTTGATGCCTCTGATTGTTAATTTTAGGATCTGGAGTTGGGAAAAAAGATTGGCAATGTTAGAGAATGTGTTGGACTTTACTGGCTAGACGGACAAGAGGAGTGCAGCACTGTTTTATCATCTTTTCCTCTTCAAAAAACCGATGTTTTGTTATGGCACTAAAGGCTAGGCCATCCAAATTTTTATTTCATGAAAAAACTATACCTTCAATTGATGAATAAAAGTACTTCCATTCCTTAGTGTGAGATTTGGCAACTTTCTAAACACACCAAATCTACTTATTCTTCTCATCCTTATCAATCCTCTCAACCCTTCTCTCTAATACACAATGACGTTTGGGGCTCTTCAGAAATTAAAAATATCAATGGGGCGAGGTGATTTGTCATGTTTATAGATGACCATACTAGATTGACATAGGTATATCTCCTAAAGGAAAGATCTGAAGTTGCTAATTTTTTTCCAAAACTTTCACAAATCAATGCAAACCCAATTCCAAGCTTCTATTCAAATTTTCACAACTGAAAATGGTACAAAATTTTTTAACATTGCCCTTGACTCTTACCTAACCCACCATGGTACCCTTCATCAAAGTTTATGTATTAATAACCCCCCAGCAAAATAGGGTTGCTTAAAGGAAGAATAGACTCCTCTTGGAAGTGGCTAGGTCTCTCTTTCTCACTTCAAATGTGCCTAAATGGTATTGGGGAGAGGCAGCTTTAACAGCCACATACTTGATAAATAGAATGGCTTCAAGGATTTTGAAATTCAATTCACCATACCAAAAACTTCTTGAAAAATATCCCACAAATCAGGCCATATCTTTTCTTCCTTATCGAGTTTTTGGATGCACTTCATTTATCCATAATGACCATAGGTGGAAATTTGAACCTAGGGCCATCAAGTGCATGTTTATTGGGTACTCATCTACCAAAAAGGGCTATAAGTGTTACTCTTACTCTACAAAGAAAATGTTCACCACTGTAAATGTGGGTTGAAACCACTCCATTTTAATCCCAAACACCCATTTAGGGGGGAGAGTCCTGATATTCAAAAGGAGGAATGGTTATTTGGAAGTATTTTTGGGCCTCCTCATCATGAACCTAGCCTAACCAGCCCTAACTTCACGCAACAAAATCCATTAATTCTTGAACCAGGCCCACAAAAACCCAGATCCATGCCTGAACACGACCAAAACAGTCCCACTGAACCTGAGGTCTGCCCTAGTGCCATACAGGAAAAGGAAATGCTAACTTATAGAAGAAAAAGAAAAAATTAGGTAAATGCAATGACAGATCAGTAGGGGGAGCAAAGTAAGGTGACAGAACAGCAGACAAATGAATGCACACACTCCAAGCAAAGTCAACCCATTTCCCTTACTCCAAGTTTTGAACTTCAAGAAGAGTTGGAAGTTCCTATTGTTTTTAGGAAAGGGGTAAGAAGTTGCACAAAACACCACATTAATAATTTTTTTGCCTAGGACAAACTACCTCTTAGGTTGCAGGCTTTTGTGCATAATGTTTCTCTTGAAATGATTCCCACTAATGTGTATGAGGTAGTCAAGAAGCAAAGAGTGGCAAGTTGCAATTCAAGAGGAATTAGAGGCTCTTAAGAAGAACAAAATTTGGGAAGTTGTTGATTTTACTCTAGGAAAAACTCCAAGTTGGTTGCAAATGGATCTTCATAGTGAAATATAATCCTAATAATAGCATTAACTGTCATAAAACTAGACTTGTTACCAAAGGATTTACTTAAATCTAAGGCATTGACCATCAAGAAACATTGTTCTGCTTACAAAGTTCAACACAAGTCTTGCTATCCCATGCTACAAATCTTGATTGGTCTCTACATTAACTTGATATGAAGAAGGCATTTTTAAATGGAAACTTTGAAGAGTAGGTGTATATGGAAATTTCACCTGGCTTAAAGAACTCAAGCAATGGTACTAAGGTGTATAAACTCAATAAATTCTTATATGGACTCAAGCAATTTCCAAAAATTTGATTCAAGAGATTCACCACTGTTGTCAAGAAGTAAGGATACACTCGGTGTTAGATTGATCACACCTTGTTTGTCAAACATTGCTTTGATGAAAGATTGGCGATTGTAATTGTGTATATTGATAACATTGTTGTATCAAGAGACTACAATGAAGAAATCACTCAAGTAATGAAGACACTTGTAGCTGAGTTTGAGGTAATAAACTTGGGCAAGCTAAGGTACTTTCTAAGAATGGAGGTGGCAAGAACCAAGAGTGGTATTGTTGTGTCCCAGAGAAAATACATTTTGGATCTCCTTGAAGAAACTGACATGTTAGGATGCAAGCCTACAGACACTCTAATGTAGGTCGACTATAGCTCAAACAAAAAAGTCCTCTAGCTGATAGCGAGAGATATTGAAGACTTGTGGGATGGTTGATTTACTTGTCTCATATTTGCCCAGATATTAGTTTTCCTGTGAGCGTAGTCTAGTCAATCAATTTATGAACAAGTCAAATGAGGAATAGTTGGAAATGGTGTACAAAATCTGATTGGGAGAGTCTCCGACTGGTAGGAGGTCTACCATTGGTTACTTTACCTTTGTATTGGGCAACTTGGTCACATGGAAAAGTAAGAAATAACCTATGGTTGCACAAAGTTGTGCAGAAACAGAGTTTCGTGCATTTGCTCTTGGGATTCATGAAGGAATTTGATTAATAAGACTCCTAAATGAGCTTAAATTGTGTGTTGACTTATCTATGAAAGTGTTTTGTGACAACATGGCGACTATTGAAATAGTACAAATCCTATACATCATGATAGGACAAAGTATGTAGAAATTGATTGCCATTTTATTAAAGAGAAAATTGACTTAGGCCTACTTGAATTGGATTATGTCCCTGATAGTTCTCAAGTTGCAGATGTGATAACAAAGACCATTGCACTGGTTAAGTTTGAAGAGTTAAGTTCCAAGATGAAAATGATCAACATCTACTCCTCATCTTGAGAGGGGTGTTGGAAGTCACCCACGTGTGGGGGTGATTTAGTTACTTAATTGTTATCTCTATTTTTTATTTTTTTTAATTCAGTCTATCATCTTCCCCTATTTGGTCGCATAGATGAGTTCACTTCTGATTTGTAATTCAACTCCTATTATCTTGGGATCTAATTGGCTGATTTGTAGCCAATCTCTCCTTCTATTCATGTTCCCATTTGTGGTGAGTAACATGAGAAAATAGAGTAATTAACTCTGGGTTGCTTCATATATATATATATATATATATATTTTTTTTTTTTTTTTTTTTGGGTTACATAGGAAATGAGATAACTCACTAGGGGGGGAAGGGGGAGTGGGGGTTCGAACCCCCAAACCTCTGCCTACACAGGCAGAGTGTATATATATATATATATATATATATACCCTTTTTGTTCCAGATGTTTACTACATAGGGTGTTTCTGAATTTTATTTTTTCTTTTAATTTGAAAATATCTATTAATGTGTTAATTCTAATGATTTGACTAATTTGTATAAGACATTGCTTGTATTCTAGTTAGTACTTAGTTTGTTTTAGTGACGTGGCATCCAGCATCCTCATAAGCCTGAGTTAAAATTCTTCCTTTTCCTACTATAACTTATCTTCGGTTGCAGGAAAATTCGACACAAGAATGTTGTGCAGTTCATCGGTGCATGTACTCAGCCACCAAATCTGTGTATTGTTACTGGTAAATAGGACATATTCAGATTGTTAATTTTCAAAGTTGAATCTAGAAACTCTGACAATTCTCTAATTCTGTTTACCACTGAAGATATACTAGTTTTATAATCTTCACAATCTCTCAATTATCTGTTTATAATCTATCATGTAGTTTTATTTCTAAGATGATTTGGTTGCTTGATTCAGTCAACAGATAGTTCAGCTTTGATGCTTATGTGCTCACGTTTATGCCTTTGTTAGAATTCATGTCTAGAGGAAGCGTATATGACTTTCTGCACAAACAAAGGGGTGTATTTAAGCTTCCATCTTTACTAAAAGTAGCAATTGATGTTTCCAAGGGAATGAACTACTTGCACCAAAATCATATAATTCACAGGGACCTCAAGACTGCCAATCTTCTGATGGATGAAAATGAAGTAAGTGGATTCCATGAATGTGCACATTAATATTGCCTGTTTTCTTTTCAATATATTATCACTTTATCGGACTATTTCTTGCTGCTCTCTGTATGATTTGTAGTTTGATTATGACTGCATTGAATGTTTAGTTCATATTGATCTTTGATTCTTTATTTAAATTTTTTCCTTTTCTGATATAGTATATGATGTTTACCATCCTGAGATATCACCTTCCACTCGTAATCTGTAATGTGCCCTTTCCCAATCAGGAAAAAAGAATCCACGTTGATAAGGGTTCTGAATTTAGTTGTATGCCTATCTTCCACAACTGTCTCATTCTCGTTCATAATGGTATGCTCTTCTAAGGCTTTATTCATTAATGAACCAAAACTTTATGGCATCGTGAAGCACAAGTCACTCATAGTTGTATAAACATCTCTAAGATTAGGAGTTGTGTAACATTGACTCTTGGTCGGAATGAAGTAAAATAAGAACTTTTGTACACATATGTGAGAGGAAAAGATTTGTTTATTCTTCTAATTCCTTTCTAGAGAAAGTAAAGCATCTCCAACTCATATACTAAAATCTTATCTCCTTCAACAGGTGGTAAAGGTTGCTGATTTTGGGGTTGCCAGAGTGCAAACTCAGTCTGGAGTGATGACAGCTGAAACTGGAACTTACCGTTGGATGGCTCCTGAGGTATGGATTATCTTGGACATCATTTTACTGTTCTTACTGCTCTATTGCGTTACACTAATATGCAATAAAAATGTGGCAGGCATCTGTATTTGTCTATGTAGCACGCTTTCCTTGTTGGTGCTTGGTAGAGAAGATTGAAAATTGGATGATATTGATACTGCATTAATGTTTTGAATTAAAACAGAAGATTATGAGCTAAATATATGCCTATTTTTATATGAGCTTTTGACAACTGCATTTTCAGTTCAATTTTCACCTCATTTTGATCTCAAGTTTGTTTTTTGGAAAAAATATTTAGAATAGAAGCAAATGGTGGCCACTTCAATTTCATTCCTTCTTGGCTATTCTCTTACTTAACATATATGCATGAATCATCGGTCCTTATTTCCACTCCTATTTTCATTTCTTTTAAGCTCACCCTTAAAATTTGGAGGGTCACACTTACGATCATTAGATTTTATAAGTTCAGTCTTTATCTACTTAATTGGTCTATTCTTTTCTTTCATCAATTTGCTGATTTGATTCTTGAATTCAGCTGTTTGATGATGCTTCAGATCTCTTTTCAATGATTTGATTTTACTTGAAGGTCATTGAACACAAACCGTATGACCTGAAGGCAGATGTTTTTAGTTTTGGAATAGCCCTTTGGGAGCTTCTAACAGGAGAAGTAAGTCCATTCAAGCCACAGAGTAGGCTATGCTTGTTTAACTTTTATTTATTTCTTGTCTGAAACAATATCCGGGCCTTTCTACTCTTATCTCATGTTATGCTATATTCTTCGACCAGCTGCCTTATGCTTACCTGTCCCCATTACAAGCAGCAGTAGGCGTGGTGCAGAAGGTTTTTATTCTGTCCTTACACATCATCTTGCATAAACATATTTCTTATTTAACTATAATAATTCTGCGTTTGACCCTATTATCAGGGTCTAAGACCTTCAATCCCCAAGAATGCACATCCAAGACTTTCTGAACTGCTCCAGCGGTGTTGGCAACAAGATCCAATTGAGAGACCAAATTTCTCTGAAATATTGGAAATTCTTCAGCAGATAGCAAAGGAGGTAAAAGCATTACTTAAATTTGTAAAGAAACAAAATTTTTGAGCTATTAGGCAATTCTAATTTTCTAAATATTATGTCTTTGAACAGGTTACTGACGATGGACGCAAAGATAAATCATCTCTTGGCTTTCTCTCAGCACTTAGACGGGCCCATCACTAATTTTGAGAAACTTGATATCGCGATCAAATAACTATACTCCTTTTTTGTCTTGTACAGTAGTCTGACCAAACGTGAACCTATTTTCTTGTTTCTGCTTTTTGAAAATTTCGGTTATATTGTACTTCTGTCGCCTTAAATTCCTACCTTTGGATACTTCCTTCACCCAAACGTCCTAATTTGCCCTTGAACGCTTATAGAGAATGGATGCAGAAAGGACCATGTTTAAAATATGAGGCATTATGTTATCATTATTTTCCACCTTCTTTCTCTTCTTATCTATCGAGATGAAATTTTATCAGATAGCTTCCTCCTTATCGTTTGGGACGAAGCACCCCTCAGTTAATGTGAGCTTTTGATTAGATGCTACTAGATGTTACTGGTTACAGAATGTTAATCAACGATCAATTAAATCTCTATATGGTCCATTTCTGTTAATATTCACCATATAATATCCAAAAGCCACAAAAAATACAAAGAAATTTGGGAAATAAACGCTGGGATTGCTGGTATGAAATGGTCACTCTAAAACTACAATTGATACAAAAATACTGTACACAAAACAATGGTAATTCCTCACTCTGGACAGTCACCATGAGACCCACCGAGAAGCTGCCTTGCACGAACCCTGACTTGTAGACGAACAAGTGCATGCATACAGTGCAGAGCTATGCGCGATTGACTCCTCACGCACACCCCACGAACCAATGCTTGCAGCTTCACCAGGCTTTTAAGAGCTCGATATGCCCTTCTTGCCTGTTCAATCATCAAGTTCATAGCCATGAGACATTATTCACAACCATTGCTGTAATGTATCAAAGATCATCGGTTTTGGGCAACATACCAGTTGACCCCTGAAACAAGCTTGAATCTTAACTGCCGCAACATTTTCTTTGGTGTAGACTGGCAGACTATGGTCTTCAAATGTGGACGTTTCATCCCTAAGAATGGCTTTCTCACCTTGGTTTGAGCAACTTGTGCTAGTGCTTCTGCGGGGGGTAATAATATCTCCACTGGATGAGCCCAGGAATTTTCTACGAATAATTTTCAACCATTTCTGCGATACACCCATTTTTTCTTGTCCTGGTGTTTGGAATGGAGCACATCTCATAGGCTTTATTAATATGTTGTGCTCTCAACGCTTATGGAGGAAGTGGCGTAAAAAGGAGAGTTGTGGGGAACATGTTTGATGTGAGGGAGATGGCTTTTCTTCGTTGCCTAATATGTCAGAATTCTGGACAAAAACAACGTGGCGAGATGAATTCTTCTCTGACTAGACCAGTGTGACTTCTAAGCATAACCTAGCTTAACTGTTCAACCAACTCACAGGAGAGAAAGTTCTTGGAATGAAATCAACTGTCATTGTCAAAAAGTTTTTTTTTAATTATATTTAAAGATCCAAAAATAAAAATAAAAATTATTTTTAAAAATTTGTTACTGCAAAATTCAACTATTTATTACTAAAATCAATTATAATCATTTTAAAATAAGTAATAATAGATTCTTAAAAATAAATATTTTTACTTTTGAGTCTTTTGTTATAATTATCTATTTTTCTTTTTATTTTCCTTTTTTCCTTTTCTATTTGCCAGGTTTAGATGACCAGATTTCTATCTGAAGACTTTCTGACTAATGAGTACCAAGATTCAATCAATTACACAATACAAAAATTTTAATTTTTCAGAAATTTCTGACTTTCATTTATTCCTAGTGTATAAAGATAATGTCCCATAACCAAAAAGATAATAATTTATAAAAATAAATAAATCATAGTCAAGTGCTTTAGCCCAAGAAAATATGTCACGTGCTTGCATGTTTACATGTGGGCCCATCCACTCACTGATCCACATGGCAGAATCAACTTCAACTGAGTGGGCTGGGCTTAGATATTGTAGTTAACAAAACATGATGGGCTGACCCTTGGCATCTAACTGCATCAACCGGCCCAATCCATTTAGATCCTTCGCTATCGCCCAGAATTCTCTCCGTTCTGCGTTTGTGGTGCTGAACTTTGAGCATTGAGCTTTGCAATGGCCAGCTTCGTAAACATATCGCTATCGTCTTCGCCATTCTTGTCTCGCTGGCCTCCTATTCGATGCCATGGTTCCGTAAGCCAAGGAAGGATCTATTTCTTCAACAAGATTTCTCATGGGAGGCTGCTCGTGCTTCCTTTGAAGTGTTCTAAAAATTCAGAATCAGAGGCTGAAACGTCCGTTTCTAGCCCTTCGTCTGCTGGTGATTTCACTAACAAACTGAGCGCGGGGATTGGAGGAATAGGATTTTTGGAAACTGCGTATTTGACTTACCTCAAGCTCTCAAATTCCGAAGCATTTTGCCCGACTGGCGGTGGCACCTGCTCCGACATACTCAACAGTGATTATGCGCTTCTTTTCGGTAATACACTTCCTCATCTCACTTCTCTTGAGATATTTTTGTTGGTTGATTGCTCATGTATTTTGACACAGAATTGGGAGTGCTGTTCAAAAACGAACCAACCAATTGAACCATACTAAATTGAATCAAATTGACTAAAACCGAATAAAACTTTAAAAAAAAGTCGAAATCGACTTTTTAGATATAAAAATCAATTAAATTAGTTCATTTTTTGGTTTTTGGTGGTTTGATTCGGTTTTAACCTACTTTTGTTTTTTTATCTCTCCTGTGAAAGCCAACAAATTTGATAGGTATAATGAACAATTATGCAGTGAATAATAAATCAAAATTGATTGTTTGGACTTTTTGAACAAATATAATTTGATATTTGCAAATAATTGATTAATTGTGTAGATAATGAATGATTGGAGGAGGAAACAGCTTGTAAGTTATAAGGGATTGTTTTTTGAAGAAGAGAAACAAATTGATGATGATGAACATTTGGGTCAAATCATATCCAAACTTTTATTATCACTCAAATACCTTAAAAAAAAAAAAAGTGAGCATGAACAAAACTAAACCAAACCGACCATAATTCAAAATCGAATAGGTCTTCTATTTTGCAAAACCAACTAGCTTGGTTCCCTTCAGTTTTGGTTTGGTTCACCAAATCTTTGAACAACCCTAAGAATTGGACTGTGCTGTAATCCTGTAATACTATGCATTTTGTGCCTAATATCAACCATTTATTTCTGTTAAAGTCTTAGTATTGTTCTTAATCCTTATTTGGCTACAATAGTAGTATCACTGTTGACTGGGAATTTGCATGTGAACCACATTGCAGGTAATTTGTTTGAAAGAAGGTCTCAATGATAGTCCTTTTGCATTTGCCAGGTGTCCCTCTTCCTTTGATTGGAATGGCTGCATATGGCTTGGTTGCGGCTATAAGTCTACAGTTGGCTGGAGAGGACTTGCCTTTGGGAATGAAAAAATCTGACGTTCAGCTAGTATTGCTTGGATGCACTACCTCCATGGCAGCTGCCAGTGCATATTTCTTGTACATTCTGAGCACCAAATTCTCGGGGTCATCTTGCTCGTACTGTCTACTTTCTGCTCTGCTATCTTTTGGCTTATTCTTTATCACCGTAAAGGTGCATTGTTTTTATGCTGTGCCTTTTTCATTGTCTGACCTGCTGTGACATACTGCATGTTACCTAATTCGTTATCACAATTATTTTTGGAAACTTCTGTTATAGGATCTTGGATGGCAGAAGATGCAAAAAGCAGTGGGTCTGCAATTATTTGTAGCTAGCTTAGTGATTCTCACGCTGAGCACCTCATTTGCAGGTTCTAACTCTATCTCCTCAAGGTGAATATTATTTGATTTCAGCAACTTGCTCACTTCAACCTGTATATTTCATTATTGGAAATTTGAAATGGAGATGCAAGGGAGTTATTTTATCATTAATCAGTCAATGCCAAATTGCCAATGGTAAAGCTATATTTCAAGGCTGATCAAATTTGAGCCAAAATTTTACTTCTTTTTGTTGTTTTCCATTGTCTTTCTATACCAGTTTGAAGGATGAAGAGGTAGTCTCTTCATTCAAAACATACTTGTACTTGCTGCTCATCACTAAAACTTTTTTTGTTAAATATATATCTTTTTCATTTGTTTTAGTTCATGTTAGACCTTGATGAGACATGTAGCCATAGCATGCATTTCAGCTGATCCAGAATATCTTGCACAGCATTTGTGTAGTATGTATGTGGCCCATAGTCAACAGATTAAAGTATAAACGCAAAGCAAATGAAAGCAGCAATCCTCTTAAACTGACATTCTATTTGTAGATTATAATGTGGGACTATGAGAGGCAGGTGATCTATTGCGTTGGTGACAGTGAAGCATATATAGTCAAAACATGATCCATGTTTATGTTCAAAACATGTTAGACACGTCAAATAGTACCTGGACTCTTGAGATTTGGTCATGTCCATGTTGATATTCATGCTTCTTAGCTTGGTGTTCCTTGGTAGAATTTTCATGTGAAGTTTAAGGATGTTCAAATCTTAATGTAGTTATATACAGTTATGTCATCTTACCAAATAAAACTCAACTGGTCTAACTATAATATATATATATATATATTTTTTTTTTTTTCATTTGCACTAGAGATGAAATCAATTTGTTTCTGACTCCTGTAACATGAATTTTCTAATTTAGTTTTTTCCTTTTAATACTTTAACAGCATGGCAGAAATTGAGCTCCCATATTATTCAACTGAGATTACAACTCCATCGAGTCCCTTCGCTTTATCTCTAGCAAGGCATTTGCACTCCATTGGAGCTAAAATGTATGGAGCGTTCTGGTGTTCTCACTGTCTAGAACAAAAAGAGGTATGTGATCCCTTAAAATGCAACAAAAACCATTATGATCTGTTAGGAATTTTAGTTACTTGCAAATTTCCATCAGTTTATTGAACAGTGGATGAGCAGTGAAATTTTACTGTGGTTCCTGCTTTCAATAAATCCCTCACCTATGGCAGCTTACTTTACTAAATATTTATCAAATTGATTTTCCATGCTTGATCAAGTCTATTTTGGACAACTCACAAGTATTGGATGTTAAATACAGGCTAAAATCAAAGTTATGTGTGCTGTGCTACTAACATTATTAATTCACTTTAACCCATTGGTAAAGATGTTTGGACGTGAGGCAGCAAAGCTGTTAGATTACGTGGAATGCTTTCCTGAAGGTTATAGAACAGGAACTAAAATGATCAAGGCATGCACAGAAGTGAAAATTGAAGGTTTCCCCACGTGGATTATTAATGGTCAGGTGTGGAATTCAGTAGGCTGAGAATATAACTGCGGAACTTCTCTTCTCTGCCATAATTCATTGGTCTCACTTCATCAGGCATTTCTTGCAGGTTGTGAGTGGAAAGCAGGAGTTACCGGAGCTTGCTCAAGTGTCCGGTTTTGATGAATCTGCTCAACCTAGTTAGGGTTTGGAGTCGGCAACAAAATAGCATGTAGAGCATATACATATTATAAATTAATTTTTGTGGTATGTAAACGTGTGTTCCCTCTTGATGCACTTTAACCTTGCCCAGTACTATGGAAATTGCAGGATTGGAAGATGCCACGTTAATAGAAAATTCTTGCTCACCACATTTATCTGGTTAAGTAGATCACAAGCAAAGGCAAAAATTGAAGGTAAACACTTGCAGAAGGAGTGGAAAATCCAAGGAGAGTACCAACGCAATTTGAAGGATTCAGATATTCACTTCTCCCTAGTTTAGAAGTCAGACACACATCTCTTAATCAATAAACAGAGTTAGCACTATAATATATTGGTTGCGAAATAGAGTTAAATATATTACAAAGCTTACGTTAAATGCTCAACGACAATCTTATTCATTCCGCATTCCGCTGAAACTTCAAAACCACATTGGGAAAAATAGACTAACGTATACTAACAACACGGAGAATAGGTACTTACGCACACTGACTTGATCATATAATTAGGCAAAACTAAAAACTTGAAAAGGTTTGAATTGGACTTCTAGGGCTTTACACCGAGGGAGCCCTTCCAGAAATTCTCAAAGGCCTGAGCCAACCCCAGGCCTAAGAGGGGGTTTGGAAAAAGTTTTCAACCAGCAATAGACGCGCCTCGGTTAGGACCTCACTAGCTGCATCATTGCCCCAAGCGCAAAGATAGCTGATGCGGTTTCATCGCTTGCCTTTTATATAGACTCCGACCTCACGCCGTTTCTCTTGCTAGCGATGTGGGACTCGCATGCCAATTACTCATCCTCAGACCATCATATTCATACATTGGCATCGCAAGAAGTCCAATGATTGATAGCCTTTTGAAATAGAACTTCTTTGGTTTAGTTATTCAGCTCAAACGTCATTTTTAGCAAATGTATATGGTTCTAGATTCATATTCCTCTTCAACTAAGGCTCAGTGGATATATTTAAACTTACCAAGGAATAATAGTACATCGTATATACGTTAATAGTGTTAGATCACAATATTGAATGGGAATAATGAAGGAGGATGTTGTGGTCTAATCAAAACACTTCAAATTCTTCATAATACAAGAGTCTTAGCTTGAGCAACATTTTATTTAAATTTAAGTATTAAGAAGATTTGATGCATTTGAGTTTGATTCATATTTTATCTTTTTTTCACTCTCAACTCCTAATGACTATTGCCTTTGGATAAAGCAAACTTGAAACCTCTCTTTTGTAAGAGCCTCTTTCTCTCCCTAGTAAGAGCGGTTCATAAGATCCTTGTTTTTTCTCTTGTAATCTTCTCCTCGTTCATGTTTCTCTACTTGGAAAAAGCGTTGGTTTAGTTGGTTGATGGTGGAATGGAGATGGATATTGAGCATGTGGATGGAGTGGATGAAGCAAACTTTGTAACCTTGGATTGGTAAGAGTTTCAAGAATCTGGCAAGGGTGATCTTACATTGATTGGAATGTTCGTTACTACAAAGAATGTCAAGAGAGCTACTATTAAATTCTATATTTTAAAGAACTGGAATCTCGAGGGCAGGGTAGCCATTACTGATAGGGGAGACAATTCTTTTATCTTTAATATCTCCCTTCAAGATGACTATGACAGAATTATAAGAGATAGTTCTTGGACTGTGTTGGGCTTCCTTTTGAACCTTAGTGTTTGGTCACCACTCCTCTCTTTACATGAGATTGATCTTAATTATTGTCTTTCCTGGATTCAATTCTATAGGTTACCAAAGGAGGGTGTGACCGACAAGAATTTGATATGACTAGTTGGCAAAGTGGGCAGCAGTTTTGCATATAAGGAAATGATTGTTAATAGAGGAATTACGAGGGGATTTGTTAGAGCTCATGTTGAAATGGATATTAGAAATCCTTTGGTAGTTGGTTTTTGGGTGCCGCACCTGAGGCTCCCAAAGATTTGGATATCTGTTAAATACGAAAAGTTACAGAATCATTGTTTTAATTATGGCCATCTTTGCCATAATTTAAAAGCTTGTTTCATTTAATAAAGCTTTGCTGTCAATTGATTCTTCTGGGAATAGATACGGTGGGGGATTGGGTGCTCTCCCTGTATGCGCTTTAAGCAAGGTGGTCCAAGTAAGGGATGAAATGAAAGGGACGAATGCTAGTAATCAATTGTCATTAGCGGGTGGCAGTTTCTTTGCGATACTATGCGCAGATGATGAACAAGGACGTGACCACGGAAAGTGTGCTCAAACGTGTATGCATGATGTGGCAGAAGTTAGTAACGTGGAGGGTGGTAGCTTTGCTTTGGGGTGCAGGTCTTCCACAAAAGCTACCCGCGAATGCACTTGTAGGCCTCTTAGTAGCTTCTTCTTGCCCTTAATAGTCTTTTCCCTCAGCCCAGTAGCCAAATGATTCTAATGTATAAATCTATATATTATACATATTAAATACATATTAAATTTTAATGTATAAGAATATTGTATATAATAATATTGTAATATAATTACTCTAATCTAATTATAAAATTAGAAATTCGATTTATTATCATATATTATTAATTGAAATAGAATTTAATAATAAATAATTATTATTTTTTAATTATTTAGAATATTTTTTTATTTTTTTATTTAATATATTTTAATTATAATATTAATTAAATTATTATAATTTAACGTTACGGTCTAGAATTTTACTCGTACCACAGGCCATACCCACGACCCAGTTTGGAGTAAATTAAATTAAAGAGCCCGAATATTTGTTTCTCTGCGTTGTCTTCAACGTTGCTTCCCAGTGCTATTTCAGATAGCCATCACCAGCATTATTACATGAAGTTATCGCCAGAGGATCACTTGTCATAATAGAAAGCTTTGATTCTTTGGCCGCCAGTGCTATACGAAGTGAATCCAATGAGGGGCTTGCAGCAAATCACGTTGAAGCGAGGTCTGCAGCTTGATTTCTATGCTATTCCATTGAAGAAGTTAAAATTTGAAGTGCAACATGAAAATGATGAATTGTTGTCTACCTCTGGAGAGTAATTGCTATAGGGCGGCATCATCCAATCTCGAGTTCTAAAATTAATCCAAGGGGACTTCAATCTGCTGTGGTACTCGCGCTCTATCTAAACGCTTAAATAGAAAGCTGTCGATGGGTACAGGCAAAAAGAAAAATGCTTTGGTTAAGGTACCGATCCATATGTGGAACGTGCAGGCCTTTGCGCTGAGCAGCAATAAGTGTCTGGAAGTTACATTTAGATGTCTCTGTTGAAAGCCTCGGTGACTTGCCTCGAGAAGCCACCAAGGAGCTATAGTTCTCATATCGTGGAACTGTCGAGGCTTGGGAGTGCCTTTAACAGGTAAATTTCTCAGAACTTCATGTAGCAAGTATAAGTCCTCATTGGTTTTCCGAATAGAAACCAGAATATACAATGATAAATTAGAAAAGCTTAAAAAAATTAATTTTCAAAATTATGTTGTTGTTGATCCTGTGGGTTTGTTTAGGGGTCTGGTGCTCTGGTGGGAAGGTGATGCCAATTTGACTGTGTTATATACTTCTATCAATCTCATTCATGTTGAAGTTAAGGGTGGTTTGGAAAATGTGTGGGGATTTATTTCCTTTACGTATGGCCAACCAAAAGAACAGAGGATGTTCTATGGAATGCTTTGCTGAACGTATATGGTTTTGTATTGGGAATTTTAATTATTCAATTTTGAGAAACAAGGTGGCAGGCTTCGAAGTCTCGAGCTTCTTTGATTTCCCCAATTTCATGTTTGATTGTCAAATGATAGATTTAGATTTTAAAGGATGCAAGTATACATGGTCTAATAGAAGATTGGGTAATGCTTATATTAAAGAGAGAATTAACAAGGCTATTTGTAATTTAATATGGAGGGAGAATTGCCCAAAGGCTCAACTTTTTCACTTAGAATCTATAGGCTCAGACCACTCACCTCAGGTGGTTGTTTTCAATTTTTCAGAATTTTAAATCTTTTAAGCTTGAACTCATGTGGCTTGATTCAATAATTGCTAAGAATTGGTGGTGGAGCGCTGATAATAGATTTGAGGTCTTGGCATAGTTTTTATTTAATTTGAATCGTGTTAAAATGACTTAATATAAATGGAGTAAAGAGGCTTTTCCTAATAATAGTGTTAATTAATCAATTGTTGTCTCAATTTAATGAGAGTTATGAAGGCGTTAGGAATGCATATAAGGTTGCTAAAGCACTTGATTTATCAATTAGAGGTTATATGGGACAAGGAAGATAAATATTAGGCACCAAAATCGAAAGTTTAATGGCTAAAATGTGCTAATGAGAATTCTAGAGTCTTTCATAATACAAATGTGTAACATTAGCAAAGCGATAAAATTTTAAGGTTGAAAATGGAAAATGATGAATGGATTGATTGTCAATCTAAGATTGCCTGTGTCTTTAAGAATTTTTATTTTAGACTATTTATTTTAAGTTTTAATCAAGATTTCTATGGTATTCTTGATTTTGTGAACCCGTTATCAGTGAGGAGGATAATGCTTTATTGACAAGTCATTCTCTACTTTTGAAATTAAGGCAATTGTGCTTGATCTTGGTGGCTTAAAAGTTTCTAGGTCACATGGGTATTTAAAAATTTTCTATCAACATGCATGGGATACTACGTGGGACCAAGTATGTTATTTGGTTCAAGAATTTTTCTCCTTGGTCTTTCCTTGTTTAGTCTTAATATAATAAATCCAGTGATGATTCCAAAGGTTGATAACCCCAAAAGTGTTAGAAATTTCAAACCCATTAGCCTTTGCAATTTTTCTTATAATGTCAAGTCTAAAGTTATTACTAATAGGATGAAAGCAATATTGTCTAAATTCATCGTTGAGAACTATAAAGCCTTTGTGCCTGGTCAATTGATTAATGATAACATTCTTCTTGTGCATGAAGCATTTCATTATCTAAAGTCAAAAAGGGGAGCAACATGAATTGGCTCACAAGCTTGATATGAATATATGATCGTGTGGAATGACATTTTATCCTATAGGTATTATTGAAAATGGGTTTTGTAATATCTAGTTAATCGGATTATGGAGGATGTGACACCCATTGAGTTCAACCTTCTTTTTTGTGGGAAAAAGATAGGTAGTATTACCTTTCAAAGGGGTCTAAGACAAAGTGACTAACTATCTCCCGACCTTTTCATCATTATAGTAGATGTTTTATCATGAATAATGAATGCTTATACGACACAAGTGTAATCTCCTTAATTAGGTTATTGTTTTACTTACTCGATTTTTTCATTAATTCATTTTTACTTAGCATAAATATATACGGAAGCTACCTTGTTATCTAAATGGGTAAGATAAGGGAAATTACACAAACTTTTTGAATAATTTATGACATTTGAATTCAAGAGGATTTATTAACCTACTTGCATATAATCGTCAGTCATACAATCATTCATAAAATATTCATAAAAGTTAAACACTTAAGGAATGATGCTAAATTAAATAAAAGATCCTTGAGGCATCAGAAGCGGAGCTAATATATGTATAGCTAAAAGAAGCTTTATAAAACTATTGTCTAGTATGTTAGGGACTTAATTATTTAAATTTGACATCCCTGCATTAGGAAGTGATGGTGGATTCAGAGTCAACCTTGGTCCAGGCAACAATCTGGTGCTAGGAACGATGGTTTGAAAGTCCTTTACTATTATAAAGGTCTTTGTCTCAATGATCACCATGACTTGTCCAACCATAGGAAGAGTGATCAAAATCCATTATATCTCTGTGATGTACCAAGTAATAGGCATGCTTAATTATTTAAACAAATTATCACACATATAAAAACCATACAAATTCTCAATAAGACAAGAGAGTTAGTTTTGAAAACGAATAATGGTTCAGCTATTATGTAGAAAACATTTTTATTTCTTCTTTTCTATTGAGTTATAACATCGTTACATGTACATAATTAAGGCATGACAAATCAAATATTAATATAACTTCATAATAGTGGAAACTATCACACATCAACAACCGTGTAAATTAGCCAACATTGATAATTCTCATGTCATCATATCAGCTTACAAAGGCATGTTATCTTTTCACTTGCATCTTATGATACTTGTTAGTACCATATAAAATAAAACATAACATATAGGTTACATGTTAAGGCATCTCTTAGGGTGGATCCATAATCATAATGCAATCAAAGATTATGTCATTTTAAGAACTTTGTTTTAAAGATCATCTCCTTCTAAGTACTTTGTCTCCAAGAGATCATTTCTTTATGAAAACTCTTACTCTCTGGTGCTAACACTCATCATAATTCCATAACATTGCATACATGTTAATGTCCTGTCAATATACATGAATTGGTTAGGACATATAAGCATAAATACATACATATATATATATTGGTATGGAAATTGTCACACAGCATACAAATTCATAAATTGCTCATAAATTCTCTTGGAATCCATTCCTCTTAAAAGATGTCTTTTATGTCTTTTGTGTTTTTAAGGTCCTTAATTTGTATGATAACAATTCCAAGATATCTAGATCTATACTAGGGTTACCAGAAGTCCACATACGAGTCACTTATACACAAGTATTATTTAAAGTATTGTCCTTTGTGTATAGGGTTCATAGTCAATATGAAGAGGCAATGTCATCCATGCATAGGGAGTGTTTTGGTCTAATAGTCTATACATAAGGCCTATTAATGGTTATAAGAACTTAATTAAAATCTACTTATTATTAAACACTTAAAGGGTCCTAAAGAAATTAGTAAGAACAATTTATGCACTTATCCTATAGCTAAGTAAAACTATAGTTCATAAAGTCAGGTGAATAGAACTCATATCTCCTACATAATCATGCAAAACTTCAATACCTAAGAATAAATTTGCATTTTATCAATTGTGGGGTGGATCAATTGATTGCTTGCAAGTAACGGTTGACTAATTTAAGGTCACCAATCAATTGTTGCTTAAAGAGTAGTCAACTATTGGATTCGTTGCAACTTCATTATTCAAGAACCCCTGGTCAACTATTGGAACATACTCGATCGATCGATGTGCAGGAACTGCACTATCTTCCTAAACATCAAGCTAGTCAATTAGTAAGTTGGGATCAGTCAATCACCGTAACTCTAAAACATTATTCATCATCTTCAACCTTTGTTTTTTGAACTTAAAACTTTTATAGCTATTTTTAACCTCTCTATAAGCATTTTTAGGTAATAACATAATATCCAAACACCATTCGAGCTTTTAAAACACCTCATGTCATTTTTGACACAACTTGAGTTTTTAGAAAGAAAGAGAGAAAAGTAGAGAAAGTGTGAAAGTTTGAGAGAACCCTTGGCTTCTAAGGCATTTTGAACTACCTACTTATATAGCCAGGAAGTAAGAACCTTACCTTGCCCATTAGATCACAGCCAACACTCTAAATTATCTTTTCGCTATTTTTGACTTTCAAGAAGAAAGATGACACCAGAGGAAGGTGAGGGGTTTTCTATACGTGCTTTTAAACCTTTGATTATACTACTAACATTTAAGCAAAATATAGGTATAATTTAAAGCATTATAAATGTACTAAATTATGAAAACAAAATCCATCATCTTAGGATTCAAAGGCTTAAAGAGAGAAACAAAAGTAAGGATGAAAGAATAGAGCATGCAAGGTTGATCCTCAATAAGACAAGATGTTTTACTTTGGTGCTAAGTGGTTTATGATCCATGTTGTAACAAGCTTCTTCTTTTTTCTTCTCCTCTCTTCCTTCTTTATTTCTTTGTTCTTATGTCTCTATTTTTCTGTAAGCCTGTAGCTCTCTCTCTCTCTCTCTCTTGTAATCTCACATTCTTAAACTTAGGAGTAAAAAGAATATAGTAAATGATGAGTAACAAATAAGGTGAATAGTAAAAATCTCTAGCAAATCTTTCCTTTAGATGTGTGTCAACAATAAGGTGCAAGAAAAGGTCTGATGTTCACCCTTTTACAAATAAAAATGATATATATTTATTTAATACTTGGTATAAAAATTATCTCTGTTTAGAGAAAGAAGTATACCAAAATTCTCAATATGAGTAGCTTGTAATTTTCGCAGCATTCTTTCATAGCAAACATTACATTTTTTCCTAAGCCAAAATTACATTTTGACTATGCTAAAATTATACTTTTCCTTTAACTAAAATTATGAGTTTTAGTTTTGAACTTTTAATATTTATATTTTGACTTCAACATTTTGCCTAAAGAAAAAACTTTTATTCCACAAATATATTTCTTATATTTTCTAGGTATTTTTTGCTTTGGGAATTTCTATAAATCATCCTTCCAAATATTTATTTCTCAATTTCATCTAATTTTATAATTATGAAAAATAATAATTAAATTATTATAATTATCTAAAAATCCTAATTAATTCAAGAAAATTCTAAAAATTTTCGTTTATACTTTGTAAATATAAATTTCACTAAATTTCCCTTATCAAGCCACAATCAAATTATAATTATTTTCTTAATATTATTTAATTTACTTTAAATTATCTATTTATTATTAAATAATTCCTAATGGAGAGGAGGATGATACAAGAAGGAAGTCTTCATAGTGTATAAATTTGGTTAAGAGATGTCCTATCCTCTCCCATTGTCTATTTGTTGGTGATTCTTTGTCCTTTCTCGAAACACATAAGCATAATTGTATGATTATGAAGGTAATTGTGGATGACTACTACTTTGCTTCGAGTTAGTTAGTGAATATGGATAAATCTTGTATTTTTCTCTTGAAAAATAATCTATCACCTTTGAAAAAGGAAATCTATCAAGTTATGAGAATCTCAATTGTTAAAACTCTTAGGAAGCATTTAAGGTTGTCAATTTTGGGGGGAAGATTAAAATCTGAAGCCCTTTCTTTTGCTCATGATTGCATGTCTATCAAAGTTTAAAGTTGGGAACACAACATGCTTTCATAAGAAGGTAGAAAGATTCTTATCAAAATTGTAACAAGTGTAATTCCCATTTACCCTATGCTATATTTTTTATTCCCTAAAATGGCCAGCCAAGAGTTTGATGGGAAGATGGGTGACATATTAAGGTTTAGGAGGATCCATAGATTTCAAATATTTAGAATTATCATTTTTATGTTGGTACTCTCTTTGAAAAACTCAAAGAAAGTAGAGTGGTTGAACTAATTGAAAATAAGAGATGGGACTTATCTGCCATTAAAAGCTAGTTATCAAATGATGAATGCAATGTTATTAAACAAATCTCCATCCCAATAAGCAATTTACAACATAATCTGATTTGGGCTATTGTCACAAATGTTACTTAAATAGTGAGGTTTGATTCCCACCCCACCAAAGTCCTTTTAAAGTCTAATGCTGTTAACAATCTGAGCTTATCATTTCAACTTCTCCTTGCTTTTTGGACATCTATATGGTAAACTTCCTCCAATGTTAGACATTTTATATAGAAATTATGTACTAGTTCTATTCCATCTAAAGAAAATCCATGAAAAAGAAAACGTTGCTAAACACTAGGGCGTTTATGTTGTCTAATCAAGTATGAAGAGCATATGATGTAAAGGTGCAAATGGACTAAAATGGCTTGGTTTGTAGCCTTTTTGCTTTTCAAATGGATCACTATCATACTTTTCAAATTGATGTGTGGTTAAGTTAGTTTTTATTTGATATTAAGCTAAATGAGTTTGACATTACCCTTATTGCTATGATTTGCTAGTTTATATAGAAGAGTAGATGTGCTAAGATTTTTTATAATGCAATTCTTGATCTTGTTGATACTTTGCAAAGAGTAACTAACTCATTATTAGAGCATTGGAGTGTGAGTGGTTGGTTTTATAATGTTGATGTTGCCAATGAACACATCCACTTTTCTCCTGTGACTCAATGGCAACCTCCAATTAGGGACACTATGAAAATTAATATTGATGACATGTTTAATACCAATGGAAAATCTATAATTAAAGTATTTTATAGACATTTTGTAAGCTTTGTTCTTGGATTTTGTAGTACTCATTGTATAACTTTTTTAGCCTTTGTGGCTAAATCTTTAGCATTCAAAAAAGGTGTTTTTCTGGCTTTGGATTTAGACTTTCGAGATGTGAGTCTTGAAATTGACAATTCTTCTCTTGTTACTATTGTGACAGAGAATGGTTGCCATCCTAAGTCTATTGTTGATGATGTATCTCAGCTTTGTAAGTCTTTTTTTTCTTTTCTTTAGTTTGGATTTCTAAATTAGCAAATTTGGCTACTGACTAGATTGTCAAACATTCTAATAAGGGAATATATCCTTTTGATTGGGAATCTGTTTCCCAATCCCCTTTGTTATTAGTCCTTACTTTTGATTCAACAAGTTGTAAGATAGGCGTAGACTGAGGTTTTGGTTTTTTTCTTTTTTTATATGTGTTATTTTGTTTTTATCTATGGACTATCCATCGACTCCATTATATATATATATATATATATATATTAGCTCTATGGTTGCAATATATTTCCTTCTTTTGGTTAATAAAATTTTTTTTGCCTCTTTTTTAACCAATAAAAGAATGTATAAATATTAATAATATTCAACTTTAAGGGAGCTCAACTAGATTTTACCCAAAACAAAAAAACAAAAAGGCCATCCAGATTTAAATATCTAAATAAACTCTGGACCTTTTCAACCAACACCCAAATGTTAATAGTTGATTCCAATTTTAGTACTTTAGTCGTACGAAAGCTATTAGTATTGGTTATAAACACATAAACTTTCATATTTAAATATTTGACAAATAACATGTTTCGCTCTTTTTTTATATATATAATACTAATTATTCCAATCGTGGCTTAAAGTGCAAATAAAGGGATTTGAAAAAAACATTAAGAAAGATATTAAAAGCATTTGAAAACAAGGATATAATTTTGAATTAAATGAAACAAAAGATGAAAAATGATTGGTTTGGGCCTTTTGCCTCGTGTTTCATAATAAAAATAAAATAGTAACAATGTAAGAAATTATATTGCAAAAACATTATTAAGATAATATAGAAATATAAATAAGAATTTAATAAAACAAATCATTGAAACTAATCTATTTACAAAAAGTAAATAAATTGAATTTGAAAATTTAAGTTTTTATTTACCAAATTATATGGAGTTAGATTCTGAGATTTTTAAAATAAAAACATGTTATTTTATGAAATATAAATCACAATGAGAGTTTTTTTTTTTTTTAAATAGCAAATAATTTAGAGGAAGTTTAACAGTAAAGTAACATGTGGGGGAAGTGAAAAGATATAAAAAGGAAGAAAAAAAAAGGATAAAGAAGAAGCAAATTATCGTTGACTACGTCCAAATTGACATCTGAACAAACCCTAATCAAACATTGAATGATTGAACCTTTATTATGCAACCACTTCTAAATTCCAAAGAAAAGACCCAACCTGAAGATAGGATAAGCTTACTTATCTATTTTAACAAATGTTTAAACGTATTTTTAGTACTTTCAATTTTAAAAAATTTTTAATTTATTTTTCTTAATAGAAAAATAAATAATCTTAATTTTAAAAAAAATAGTTTAGTTTTATGTTCTTTCATAATTCATATCAAATTTAATGCCTAAATGAATATATTATGAAATTTTAAATGAATTATAAAATAAAAGAATAAAAATACATGTTTTTTTAATAAAAAAAGTCAACATTCTTAATTTTTATGGGAAAAAAAACCAAATTAAAAACTGAAAGAAATAAAAGTATCGTTAAGACATCAATTAATCCACTCACCAATTGCAATGCGTGAAGACAACGGCTGATTCATCGTTAAATGAAGGGTCCCGATGGCATCCGAGTCTGAACCCGGGATGGCGCTTGTGGGGCCCATTTGCATGAGCTTCGTTCTCTCTTTTTTGAAAAAAATGGAAGATGCTTTGGAATATACCCTTATCCACGGAGCAGCAGCCATTGTTTCTTTGCTTTTCCTTGTTCGAAATTTCTCCCTCCTTATCGTCTTCTTGTTTGTCCCCTACCTAATTATTACTTTTTGTTTGGCATTCATACCTCTCCCTCTTCCTTCCTTCACTTCATTCTTCTATCGTCACCGTTTCTGCTCCCTCTTACCCAATTTCGATAATCACCGTTCCAGGTTCTCTCTCCCCACCTTTCTGCCTCGCTCAACGTAACCTTTCCAGAACAACGATAAATATGAATGGGAACACTAGCATCTCCGAACCCCAACAAGAAGAGTTGCTCGTCAAATTGAAAGTCTTCAAGATCAAAGGTAAAGACAAACATGGCCGCAAGATCCTTCGCATTATCGGCAAATTCTTCCCCGGTAATATATTACTCACGAACCTCAATTTCCTAATCTTTATTCAAATTATTTCTGTATTTATAAATTCCAATAATGATTTGGATGAAACAGCACGATTCGTGAGCGTAGATGTTATGAAAAAGTATCTGCAGGAGAGGATTTTTCCCAAGTTGGAGAAGAGAAAGTTCTCGGTGGTGTACGTGCACACCGGGGTTTACCGGAGCGAGAATTTTCCGGGAATCTCAGCTCTGAGATCCATCTACGAGGCGATTCCGATTAATGTGAAGGAGAATCTGGAAGCTGTTTATTTCATTCACCCTGGCCTTCAGTCTCGGCTTTTCCTTGCCACCTTTGGTCGCTTTCTCTTCACCCCAGGGTAACCAACCACGTTCTTCCTTCGAACTTGGGCGCATTTTAGTTCATTTTCTCTACCGCATGCTAACTTAAGCCGTTAACAATTTCCTTCGCTTTCTTATGGCGGTTAGGTTGTACGGGAAACTGAGGTACGTGAGCAGGCTTGATTATCTGTGGGAGCACGTGAGGAGGAACAAGGTGGAGCTGCCTGAGTTTGTGTACGATCACGATGAGGATTTGGAGCACCGTCCGATGATGGATTATGGATTGGAGAGCGATCACGGTAGGGCCTACCGTGCATCCACCCTCGATTCTCCTCTTTCTACCTATTCCATGCGGTGCATCTCATAGAGTGTTAGTTACAGTGTGTTGGGCCGGGCCTGCCCATTTACTATTTGCCCCACCACCGTCAATGTTATTATTGTGCAGTGAGCAAGAAAAAGTTCATGGAGGACATCCTCTTTGTTTTCTTTTTGGGTTGTTGACAGTGAAATTGTGTAGGGTTTTTTGTGGGGTTAGACGAATGAATGGAAAATTGTGAGGGAGGCTGCTAATGGAGAATCAGTATTCAATGAGATCCTTCATCATTCTCCATCAGTTTGATAGAGAATTGGAAATAAAAGAATTTAATGAGCCATCCACGACTGCAACATCTCACGTTGAGTTTACTCCTATGTAATAATGTTTGGACCAAACTTTATGAACACCGTGAATGACAATGTTATAAATGCTAGGTTCTGTTGACTTATGGAAAACCATTAGGTTATACTATAACCTTTGCTCTTCAAGGGCCCAACCAAAAATTTTAGTCCAACGAGTAAGGAGATTATGCTGGTATTAACATGTGATATAAAATTTCAATCTTATATTATATGATAAACATTTTTTATGGAAATTCAATATTAAGCATTTGTGTTTGAAACTTATTTCATATTTTAAATTATTATTATGCTGGTATTAACATGTGATATAAAATTTCAATCTTATATTATATGATAAACATTTTTTATGGAAATTCAATATTAAGCATTTGTGTTTGAAACTTATTTCATATTTTAAATTATTGTTTCATTAAAAAATCAACTAATATGTGTAAAACCTTCCTTTGCCCATTCTTGTTTAACTAATCCACACTCGTTTCATTTTGGGCTTGAAGCCCCATTTGCAAATCTTTTTAATCTTAAAAACAAAAGAGAAGCAAAAATGAAAAGTCATCCTAGATGGCGTGGCCATGTTTGGTAAGAGAAAAAAAAAAAGAATTTTTTAAAAATATTTATTAGGCTATTATAATCATTTTTTATTTATAAAATTATTTTTTTTATTTTTAACTTTTTGCGTATAAACGAGTTAAGTTTTTTGGCCTTTTAACTTCCTTTTCCTTGACAGTTTGGCCCACTGAGTCCCATTTTATTCGATTACTTTCTTGCGGAAATGGATTGTCTTCGTTTAACGCATCAAGATCTCATTTTTAGTCATTTTCAGCTATTGGATTTATCTAGCGAATTTTAGGCCCTTTGATTATGTTGAGATGGCATTCGTGAAAAAAATCTCAAAAGAAATTATAATTATTAGAAAAAATTTTAATTATATGGACAAAAATTTTAACTTGGAAAAAAAAATTACACTTCAAAATTTTTAACTAACAAAAATTTTAACTATAAATGTTTTTAAATTTTAAGATTATTCTAAACAAAAACGAACTAAAAATTTATTTTCACATTTAAAATTTTTAGTTTTTACAACAAAATTTTTTTATCTCTTTATAAAAAATTTTTCCTACCAAATACCACCCAACTATCATCAAATGTCTAAAATTTGTTAGATGGATCCAACAATTGAAAATGACTAAAAATGAAGTCCGGTTGGCGTATTAAATGGAGACAATCCGTTCCTCTGTCTGGCCATACAAAGTACGAAGGTCGTTAATTTCATCAACAACAACAACATTCACATTGAAGTACTTAAGACACCTAAAATCAAGAAACTTAATAGCAAATAAATTCGAACTACACATAGCATTAAAATGAATAGCAACCAAGCCAGGTCAGAGTGACCGGAAATATTTTTTTATGATATTTCAAATATTTCTTGGAAGCAAGGATATTACCGTTACGTTGCAGTTTCAGAATCTCTGCAACATTTCCCCTTTAGCTTAACAATAAACTAAGTTCGTTTCCTAATTTACCTGCATACTATAAACAGAGACAGCCAATTATAGCTTGCAAAATCAGCCGGGTCCTCTTGAAGAGGACAAGAGGGGGGGGGGGAACTTTATCGGAAGCAAAACCCTCCTTTTCTTGAGCAGCTCAGTTTTCTACTATCTTTGAAGCAAAACATTTGAAGAATTAGACACATGTTGACTCAGATACATTATGAAATACAACCAGCTCATCTTTCCTGGCAGAGAAAAAGGGACTATTTGAACTTCTGTACCTATCTTGCTCAACTCAAGCATTTTACAGAGGTCCAGTAACAATTTTACTCAAGCATTTTAGAAAACAAGTCTTTAAGTGTAGACAAATAAGAAAACCCAAAATCCCCGAGTTTCATTCATTTCCAGCTTTATTATTAGCAGTGAAACTCCATGCAGTTACAGATTGTGGTGTGACTAAACAAAACAACCAGCATATTCATCCTTTTTCTATGTCTTCAACTTCCACAAAAACCTTTATCTATAGCTGGACATTATTATCCTTACAAATTGAACAGAGTTGGGCAGGGCCAGAAGACCTTAGGAGAGTTGAATGTGGAACTTTTTAAGCTGAACATAGAAGCACTGCCTCTATAACAGAAGTAGATGCAATTCTCTTCACATCCATGATAGTCCTGAGCTGAAAGGGAGAAATTACAGTCTTTACCCAAAACAAACACACGCTCATCCAAATTTTTCACATCCAACCATCTACCCCATTCCTCATCAAGCTTATATACTTTCACATCAACCACCTCATAGTACGAGCCCTTGGGGTTGTTGGGTTCTCCTTCAAAATACATATCAACAACATAGAGACTTCCACAAGATTCTACCAAATGCTTCTTCTTACCCAAACCACACAATGGAGGAGAAAACTGAACCAACCTCAAGGATGAACAGTCAATCCATGAAATGGTTCCCCATTTATCCACAACATAGAGCTGCCCCTTATGAGCTAGTATGTCATCATAATAGAAGTTCTTATCATCCACAAGGTTCCATTGATCATCACCAAGTTTTGAAAAGCCTAATTTTCCATCCCGAAATACAGAAAATAACATGCAATTCTCAACCTCGGTCCAAGCAAAATTGGGGAACAACACTACTTTCGCATTCTCAAGGAGAGGAAAAAACCCGACACTACCATCATATGTGATAGAATATGCTTTGATTAATTCGACAAACCGAAAGTTCAATAGATTCAACACCTTAGGGAAAGTGTCAGAAGGGTACCTCATGCGGAAGCCCGAGAGTCTAATGTTTGTGAAAGGGTCTAAGAGACGGAGATGGCGGTAGTTGGATTCTTCAACCTTGATCAACCACGCTTTGGAGAAAGAAGAATCAGAAGAATTTGATAGGGCTTTAGAGAGATTGGAAGGTTCGAGACGATAGATTGTGGTCTGGGTTAGCGGGAAATGGCCAAAAGGGGTGGTGATTATTCGAGGGAAACTAGGATAGTCTCTGAGAGAAGGAAGAACAGAGGAGCGCCATGACTTGCAGATACTGCGAAATCGGAGAACATCGATGTCACTCTTGAGGCGTTTGCCTATCATCGGCCATAGTTCCGTCGGAAGATTAGACCAATCCACTTTCTCATCCATCGGAATTTCAGAATTGAAGAACAAGGCAATCGGATTCTCAATCTGTGCCCATTCTCATTCTCACACCATTTATTTGTGTTTTGGTAGCAACAATGATATTCAGTTGCGTCTCCGAATGCGGGAGTGGTTGATAATTCAATGGCCGTAAGATAAGAGAGACTTTTTTAGTCAACTTTACTTCAAGATTACTCACCAATCACAATGGTCGACGCTAATTCTTTTCAGAAAATTTACAGAAGAGACGATAAGGTAGGTATTAGACTTCGCCTTTCGCAGATCCTTTTTGTGTAAACTCTCTAATTTCCAAAATTACTCAATAGTATTGTATCATGATGTAAAATAGCTAACTGCCAAGTTTTTTAATAAATTAGAACTCGAAAATTTTGTTACAGATTGTGGGGGCCTAATACAAACAGCTAAAAGCTTTTCCTCATCAATACTCTGATGGTATATAGAGTATAGACTGTAACATTTTGTCCTAACGAAATATGCCTTCACCGTTCTGATAAATTAAAATTTTATCCTTGATTTGTGGAGGTGTTTTCATTTTTTTTTTTAATTGCCATCTTATATGCTATCTAAATTAATGTCTTTTATTAATTAACTGTTGGCAATGCCCTGAGGTTGTTAGTAATTTTGGAATTAGACGAGATTCCCATTTGCTCACGCTCCCCTAGAACGCTTCCACCACCCGTAGTGCTCGTCATTGTCAAGCCCAGCGAAATGCTCGTCATTGGATCATCACGTGAAATTGAATTCTAATTTTCCACGACCCGGGACATTCTTAATGTCAAAGATGTTTGTGTCGAATATTCTAATTTTCGTACTGTCAATCTGTCACACACTCTTTTCTTTGGGGAAAAAAAAAAAAATGGACCCTATTCGAACTCAGAATTTTCATAGCTCTTCTTACAATACGTGGACTAGACGTCAGAAGTTCAACATTCTATTTTTACATGTCTCTCTTCTAGCTTCATGCAATCCCATCTACGGAAAACCTTAAACATAAACAAATATTTTCTTTAATAAATACAAATCTAGTTCTTTCCGTCATCCAAATATGAACAATCATGCTATTATATAGCTTTGAAACTCCCAAGCTTGAATCAGAAGGAAACGAAATAAATCAATGCAAAATGTGTGTGTACAAAATTAGCAACATGTTATATAGTGCAACACGCTGCGAGCAAAGCGGATTTGTATGCATAAAGACACATATATAGATTACGACATCAACAAACAAGTTATAGCTTTTAATACGCGAACATACTAGGTTATCCATAGAAACACCATCTTACAGGAGATCAGCACCCGTAAAACATAGAATTTAGTAATTAATTCTGAATATGATGGACAATTGAATTGATGTTACATTCTACCATGAGATTGTAATTTTACTTTTAATATATATGAACAACAATTAAGTAATTTTATTTTTAAGAAAGAACACATATTTGTAGAGAGTTAATTTTATTGAAAGAGAGTATAATAAAAGAGAGAAAATATCATAAATAATTTAACTATATCTTATAAGAAATTATATAATTTACTAAAACTTCTATTTGTTTATTTACTTTTGTGAATGTGTTATTTGATATGGTTTATGATTGTGAATGTATCGAAAGATAATAGCCACCAAAGTTCTGTAATTTTTTCTCAGCAAATTGCAGATTCTGCAAATTATTGTGCCCCCCTTGTTTGATTGATTTAATAGAGGGACATTAATTTTGTTTTGGGGCACCCCCCCTCCCCCCTCCTCTTTTATGCATATGAGGGAACACCCCCTAATTGAGGGCACGAAATGTGCCTTCAAAAAACATGTTTAAAAAAGGGGGATTAACGTGATCCCCTTGTTTTGAGTCACTGTACTCAAATAATTGAGTGGTATATATAGTCGTTGAATTTTAGAAAAATATATAGTTTTTTATGCTTTTTTTTTTTTTTGGGTTGAAACTAGGGGACATGTTATTGAATTCTAACAAAGAATGGCATTGTTACATTTGAATAATTTTTTTTTTTACTGCTACATATTGGTAAAAGAGACAAGTTTTATTGGTTTGATGTAATTTACCAATACTACAAGCACAGTTCCATATGAGTAGAGAAATAACCATGGGTAGAATATGAGTAAAGTAATATATAATATATAGTGTAATATGTAACATATATTTATGTTTTTTATTTAATTATTTTATATATTCATTATGATTTTATTTTTCATTTTAATTCAATAAAAGAATTACAAACTGTAATAAAAATAATATTAAAAAATATTAAACCATTCAAAAAATATAACTGCAAAGTCTTTTTTATATATGTCAAACAGAAAAGAATTACTTAAAATAATCAAATTAATAGAATGATATTAGTAAGAACATTCGTAAGGTATTTTTGCCAAACACTAATTCCCTCTTTATTACAATACTTTATGTGAAATTTCGTTGGAAAAATAAGTTTTGAATAAGCAAAAATAAACACAAAATAGGCCTCTAGAGTTTGTTGTAACGAAGAGAAGGGAATGAAGGATTTTCAGTTAAGTTTTTAAAATTCTCTGACGACTTTCTTTTTTATATTTCAACTTCTCCCAATTTAAAAAAATTTTAAGAAATAGTTGTTTAAATAAAAAAATTAGTATATAACCATTCCTTTTTCTTTCAACTCCCAAATGTATTCTTAATTCATAACAACGTAAACTTATGTACAATGATTATTATACCTAGTCAGAAAATTTATAATCAATCAAATAATACAAATACAATCATAGCTAATTGAACGAAATTCATGGGAATCACCAGCTTTGGCTCTCCCCCATACAACGTTAGAGCTGCTAACTCGGAAACTTTCTCGAGTGAATGAAACAAATCCGAAAACAAGTCATGTCCATTATTGTCATATGTGAGATATCACTAGGATATTATAGTTTTAATTTTCGAACTCATCTTTCAGTAGATAATAAATTCAATCTTCATCTTATTTTCCAATATCAAATCCGCAAATTTCCTAACCCAAACTCATTTAATCAGAGAAATTTTACAATTAACAATTTTTCCAGAAGTTGGAGTTCATCTACACAAAATTTAATATAAAATCATTAAAAAAGTTTCACAATCATTAATAATATTTAAACACACAATTAACATAACTTGAAATTGATTAGTTGAGCATTTTGAAGTTGGTTATAAAATTACGATTTTTTTTTTTTGCCCTGATATAAAATTACAATATTACACACACAAACATACACATTGCAGGTTCTCAGATAGGCTTGCACTCAAATTCATCGTTTTGTCAACATCCTCAGAGTCAGAAGGTAAAATTTGAAGATACTCACAATACATGGGTATTTTGATCATTACTATTCCCAAATCCACAACGTGCCATCTGTGTATCCTTCAACCTTAATACCTTATACGCGACACGCCCAATTGTGATTACGAATTAGTACTATCCAAATGAGCTAATGCCTGCAAGCCAGCCTGTTTAGCTTGTCAATTGTGCAGGCTTGGACATCTAACAATTGGCCCATTTATACATGAGCCTAAACGGTTCAGCTTGTTTCTCAAATGCGGACCGACCCATTTAAAATTAAAAAAGAAAAATTTACATATTGATACATGGAATCGTTAATAAAACCGATTAGATGGTGCGTACCAAAGACGAGTGGCTCTTCTGACATGTTAATGGTCATTGCAAAGGAGAGCAACGCACAAAAGCTAGCTTAGAATTTAGCAAAACATAAAGGAAAGACAACTTGGTGATTCAAACTTAAAAAGGACTAGTACAGTCTGCCATAATATATATGCAGGTCTTCATTTGCACAGGCAGAAACATTCGCAACTGTGATTGGAAGCATCATAACAGGATGGGATCTTACTCAAACTTAATATTTAGTGCCCACCAATCATAACCCAAGCTGGGGGAGGATAGAAAACACTAGCATACCTGAAACTAATGAAATCATTTATAGGACAATCCTACATGTCAAATAATGCAACATGATATCTGAGAGGCCAAGGTTCAACACGGGAGATCTTTCTGGCACTGGCAAAGTAAATACAAATCTTTTCCATGTTTAGAAAACTGGCTAATCGAGAACTAGTCCTTTATCCAATTCAATTAGCTTTAAAAATAAGCAATTATGAGAACTAGTTAAGAATCGATGAGAACAAAAAAAAATTGATTGGTTTATTGGTTAAACCAATTTAAAAAACTATTTTGTAAAAGTAACATTCAAAACTCAAACTCGCAATTTTCCGTCAAATGTCAAGTCTTTCTACCATTTGAATCACAAGACTTTTTTAATAACATTGCACATTTTTAATATGTATAAATATTTCATGGAAGTAATATAATAAATAATTATATATATCATATATATATAATATATAAAAACATTTAAATTAATATATATACTATGTATAACTATATTTTTAATTTGATTTTTTTTTTCATTTAATAAATTATTTTGTCTAATTTATGATTTTTAAACTTTTTACTTTTTAATAATAAGTGGAACCTTAATATAATTTAGGAACTTAAAAATTCAAAATTAAATTATTTAAATTTAATTATGAGTAATTTTTTATTTTTCAAATAAAAAATAATTTTTTAAATATTTTAAAAAATATAAAATTAATAATTAAGTATTTAAAATTTATTAATATTTATTTGTTATATTAAATATTAAATATTTAATATTTAATATATATATTTAATTATTACCCGTTCAAATTTAATTACAGTTAGATTATTGAATTATAAATTAATATTTTTATTAATTTAATTTTAAAAATATTTATTCTTCTTACATCCTGAGCAATCAAGAGCTGAGAGAGAAGAGTTGGAGTCCCAACTAACGAACATAACTCTATTGCCCAAGCTTTTCACTTCATCCCATATGCCTTTTTCCTCGTCCAGTTTATAAACTTGAAATTTAGAGTGACCATAAACGGACTTGGATCCCCTGTTCAGGTACTTCTCTAAATCTAGATCGTTTAGATTAATATTTTTAATTTTTAATTTTTTAAATTTAAATTATTATTATTTTTAAAATTGATAGTTAAAAGAACATTTTTATTTTATATTTTTTGAAATAAGTAAAACATAAAAAATATAAAAAATTAAAACCATCAAATCTGAATCATTCAACTTTAATCTGAATGGTTGAAATCAAGATGAGTGGGGGATAAGTGGAAAAAAGATGAGCAGAAAATCTAGTTCCGACCATAAACTAGGAGGGATAAATCCCCAAAAAAATTCACCAAGCACATAAATTTTCTGTGTTATTAGAATAACAAGGCATTACAGGGCTAATTTGTGTAGAATAATTCTTACATGCATAGAAAACATCACATCATTTATACATTTAATAGTTAAAATTTATTCCACACATAAGTCTCATCTGTATTATATATGAATTCTACCACTACAAATTAAATTCTAACTATTGACTGTACCAACGTACCCAAAAAAAATTCAACTTTAATCTTGAATAAAGAGTCTACCGAACTAGTCAAACCTGTCTGATTCACAGCATAAAACTTTGACTTCCCTTGCGGTAAACAACATCATCATAATTTCTCTGAATTATATGTGTCCATTTCTCATCATCCAATCTCCAAATACTCAATTGGTTCAAATTGTCAAAAGCCGTACCGTAAAACCAAAACCAGCCCCCTCAGGCTCACAACACACAGCAACTTTCGTCATTCTGAAACGGTAAAATTGTTCCCCTTTACTTACAAGTCGAAGCCCATAAACTTTAGTTATCTCAGAAACCCTAAAGTCAAGGAGGTTCAAACCTTGAGAAAGGCGTGAAGAGAAATTGTCAAAGTTAGTCTGAGAGATTGGGTGTTTGAGGCGAACCTTCATGCCTAGCTCTTCCTCATAAATCTCTTCAATGTTGATGAGCCAACACTTGTTAGGCTTGAAAATGGCCTGAACGCAGTAGACAGAGGACTCAACAGCTTGTAAAAATTATCGATCATGTAATTCGTATAATTATCAGTGTTGGGGACAATTGGGAAGGGAAGCTTAAGGGCGGACCGCAGGTTAGGGGAGGAAGAAGGAAGCGCCATAAGTGGCAGACAGCACGTAAATGACGAGTGTCGATGCGAGAGTCCAGGCGGTGAGGGATGTTAATTAAAGGGCAAATCGTCTGGAAGACAAGTCCATGGAGGGGTAAGAGCACCAGGAGCCATTGAAGGTCCTAGCTATCCAGAGAAAGAAAATAGGTAGGTGAGAGAGGAAGGGTAACTGAGTGGTTTCTATGAGGTTACGAGACATACGTGCTGATGCTGTTGTGATATTCAAAACTCAAAAGAAAAAATATTTATAAATTGCAATATTCTTTGTTAATACTTTCCCGTAAACGCATCGAGTGCTTAGTAGTTACTAATTAATGCTACTTTTGTATTTAACTCAACCTAAATTCAAATTTCAAATGATATAACTAATCCGTCCCTTATCTCTGGTAGGTAAAAAAGATTTTCTTTCATTTTGAAAGATTTTTTTTTATTCAAATAAATCACTTATCATTTAACTATTGATTTTTTTTTGGGCATTTCTTTTATCCCTTTCCCCTCTCAACTCTTGAAAGATACCTTTACTTTATAAACTATATGGCCATTATTTAGTCAACAAATTAATAACAGCCAAATATACATTACTTCCAAAATAAATGACTGAAATTCATGAGTAATACTGCAGATACAAGTAGCAGGTAATGAAAGATACACGTGGTACAATTCGATGCAATTGCAGCTCATTGAAATTTGAAAGCACTAACGCTCACAAACTAATGTCTTAAGTAGTACGCTTATTATATTATTCAATCGTCTAACTCATTCAGATGTAATTGGCTGAAATTCATAGGGGCCACCATCTTCGGTCCTCCCCCATACAACGTTAAGGCTGCTATCTCTGAAACTTTCTCATTTGGATGAAACCAATCCCAGAACAAGTGATCCCTTCGATTCCCACAAAGATGAGTTTTGTTGGCTTTAAAACATGGAAACTCTCCATTAAAGTGCCCAGATCCACAACACGCCGTCTTTGTGTCCTTCAACCCTACACGACGCACGACCAAGTGTAATTTAGAATTTTTATTAATATATATATATATATATGTCATGTCAAAAAATGCGACCGTGTGTCGTTAAATCGAAACCAAAATTAAAATAAGTAGACTAGGTTCAAGAGTCGCCACCAAATTTTTATTTTTTGAAAAGGTAAAATTTTGGAAAAAAATCTTTTTATAAAAAAATAGAAATAGTCTGTGAACCAAAAAATGAGTTCGGGAGTTAATTGTGAGTGAAGAAGGTGTTAGGCACCCGACAACACCTGTTGCTAAGAACAGTTACCCTAAGTTAATTGTGCAAAATCAATACGGCCTTTAATTTATTTTGATTCTCCTTAACAAATTATATGCAAAATATGAAATGAAAATAAAAGAAATGAAATTAAAAATAAAAGGAAGAAAGAAATTAAAGAAACAAAATTAAAAAATCAAAATAAGAAAAGAAATTAAGAAAATGCAAATTGAAAATAAAATTTTATTTACAAGAACGGACTTAACCAACGATGAAAACCTAGAATCTACGTACCCTTCGGGAGAGATTAAAGTCCACGTAGTTCGACTAAAAACTGTATTTGTTGAGTGGTGTTTTTTTTTAATGTTTTGTTTTTATCTTTTTTTTTTCATTTGTTTTTATCTCTTTTCTTTGTTTCCTTTTTTTTTTGTCTTTGTTTTTATCTCTTGATTTTTTTTGTTTTATACTTTTTTGTTTTCATTTTTATTTTTTTGTTTTTTCATTCTTTTAAAATTTTTTATGACATTAGAAAGTTTTTCTGTAATTTCATTTAAATCTATCTTGATTTGATTTTTTTAATTATTTTTTATTTTTTTTTGTTCTTTTTGTAACAAAGCAAAAAAAAAGGATTTTTTTTTGTTTTTGCAAAAAAAAACTTCTCATTTGATTGGATTTTAATTTCTAATTTTCTTGCATCCCAATTTTTAGTTTTCTTGATTTTTGTTTGTTTTGATTTTATTACTATTTTTTATTTCAAAACCAAATTTTGCCTAAGTAAAAGGATTTTTTTTTTAATATCTCTCTTTTATTTTCTTTTAAATATTTTGAACTAATCTTAATTGTTGATTCGATTTTGGATATATTCTTAGAAATTTAGAGGCTATTCCCTTTTTTATTTGAGTTAAGTCTTTCCAATTTTTGGGCTTTTTGATTTTTTATTTAGTAAGAATAAGAAAGTCACTTTTACCTTCAACAAGTAAAGAATATTTAGATGCAAGTCATTGAAATCACCTACTTATTAAGGCGCGAACTTGGGATCCAAACAATGACAAAGAAGCTTATTACCACATGTGACTTTGTATTTATTTCCTTATATTCGAGGGGATAAAGAAAAAAATC
Organism: Erythrophleum ivorense; assembly: GCA_026724425.1. NCBI lineage: Eukaryota > Viridiplantae > Streptophyta > Magnoliopsida > Fabales > Fabaceae > Erythrophleum > Erythrophleum ivorense. Next base: position 141,291 of record JAIUCV010000278.1, read on the forward strand.
CCACACGATTATCGACAATAAGGGTGAAATATATAAAATCAAGGTCAGAATATTCCAATGGTGCAATCCTAAGCATTTTTGTTTCTGATTTAGTGTTGCATCAACTATGTTCGAATTATGGGGAGTCCACAAATGCCTTGAAATTTATTGGAAGTTAGTAAATGAATCAAGGTGTAATCAAGAAAACGCGTTAAGCCAATAGGTTTGAGGTGATTGAAAATGCAATTTGAAAACGCAAATTTTTACTTAATATTTCGCAACAAACTCGTATCCCGAATCAAGACCACTAGCGCGCACACCCCCCTAACAAGTTCTCTAGTTCTGTGAATCATTCCCTAGAATATGTTCATGCCAAATATTTGTTCTGCAACATGCATATTTATCACAAATCGTAGAAAAAATGGAAATCCCAAACAGATTCAACAATCATTGATGATAATCAGATACAAAGTTTAAGCCAGATTTCTCTCAAGCATTTTGTCGAGCACCTATTGTGCACACCTCAAACATATAAGACATATAGTACTTCAGATCCCAGCCTTCCATTCCAATTACAAATTACCAGCAACCACAAGCGAAATTCATTGGAAAACAGAGAAAGCCAACAACGCTAGTAGCTTACCTGTGACGATAATAGCAAGGAGATGGGTTCTTCCTTCAATCGCAGCTCTTCTCCTTCGAGGTGCTCCCTGAATGCAGTCTCGATTCTCGCTGTCTCCCTTGATTCAAAAATTCCTTTGCCCCTTGCTCCTCCGAATCCCTTTCACCTTCTCCTCCCCCTTGATTTTTTTGGCCTCTCTGATCCTCTCCTCTTAATCCGAATCATAAAAAAATCTCCTCTCGCCTTTTCTCACACTCTGTCCCCAATCCGAAAAAAAAAATCCTTCTCTGCCTCTCCTCGACTCGAATCCGGTCTCTTCCTTAGTCTCTGAATCCCCTTCTATTTTTTTCAAATCCGAAAATCTCCTTCTTGTCTCTCGCTCTCTCTGTTCTCCTACTCTCTCTCTCTCTCTCTCTATTATTCCTCCTCCTCCTCTCAATCCTTCGAATTTCCACCCTTTTTATTCAAACCCAAAACTCTCCTTCTCCGATTCCTACTTCGAAAAACCCCCCTCCTATCACTGGTTTTGAATCAGAACCTCTTTTCCGTTTCCTCTTCCATCTCGATCTACGCTTCCCTCTTTTCCTCCTTTTATTTTCACGCCAATCATCCTCTGCCTCCAGTGGCAAAAGGGATGGGAGAGGGAGGTCAAACCTTGAGCCCCCCTGCTGCAGGTCTGCTTCACTAGACCTCTGAGACACTGAACGTTCCATATCTGTGTTTCAAGACTCTGCCCCTCTGTGTGTCTCGTGCTGTGTCATTTGGGGATTCTAGTTTGGGAAGTCCGAAAAAGGAGAGCCGGGTAGGGTTATGAATTTGGCCCGATGGTCCAGTCCAAAAGAGACTTTTGGCTTCAGCGGGATTGGGCTGAGGGTTTAGCCAGATGGGGCTAGGAGTTTTGGGCTTCAGATTGGCCCTTTCTTACCTTTTTTTTGTTTAAATTTTCTTTATCTAAATTCCCCCCTTTTCTAGACTTTTTTTTGTATGTTTTGCCCCTTTTTGTTTTTCTTGTTTTTAATTTTTCATTCATCAATTTCAAGTTTTTTTTTTCATTTTCTTCCTCTTTTCTTCCTTTTTTTAATTTTATTTCATATGGTTAGGACTTTCCTTCTTCTTTTCTTTTCTTTTTTTTTTTATTTTATATTTCTGATTTCATTCTCAATTTTTGTCTTTACTTTTTTTGATTACTTAAGCTTCTAAAAAATTATATTATATTATTATTATTCTTTTAAAGTGATTTTATTATTATTTTAAATATCAGGACAAAATACGGTGTTCACAATATATCATCAATCTTCTGAGCTACTGCTTATATACCAAAGACAAGTGGGTCTTCTAACGTGTTAATGGTCATAGCAAAGGAATTTCCAAGTGAGAACTTGATGCCTTTCAACTCAAAGCTCATTCTTCGCAAGAGAGACTCAATTTCGGAGAAGAATGCATGAGCAAGATTATTTCGCGCACCCCTTTCTCCCTCCCTTGGCTAAGTTCTGAGCTCTCGTTGCTGGACAGCACCCTATGGGCGAAACACTTGCAATCCCAAATTTGTGAGCTCCCAACTCATCTAGTTTCTACACCTCTCACAGTAATTAATTTTCATTACTCTATAATTAATTTCACTTATAATTAGGGGTGTTCATTGACCCAATTGACTTTAAGGGTCCGCCCTAATCCAGTATAATCGGGTTGGACTAAAAATATAAATGGGTATAACTTTAAATAAAACTATTTCGGGTCAGGCCAGGCCACGGACGAAAGTATATTCTGCCCAACTCGCTCTAATAATTATTTTTTTTTAGTTATTAATATCTTGTCATCTTATTTTTTTTTAATTTTTATTTCATTTAATTATCTCAACATACTGCAATTTTTATTACCTATGCAAATATTATTTACTTCTTAATTATTTTTATCATTGATGTGAATACTTACTGATATTTTTTTTGTTGAATAATGAAAAAATATATATTTACCTAAGACTAATTATGTTAGTATATCTTATATTTTACTTGATAATACTAAAATATTTTTTTATTACTGATACAAATATAAGAGTTGTAAAAGTCCATTGTTTTGAAATATATGCCTATAAGTTTGTAAAAAAATATTTTTATATTACAAGTACCAATTCATAAAAAAAAATTAGTTTGGGCGGCCCTAACTCGCCATATCCCAACATAAATCAGACTTATTAGGGTCGAGTAAGGCCACGAGTATAAAAATAAATCCGATGTCTTAATCGGGTCAGGCATAAGACATATTAGATGTTCGATCTGGCCTACCCATGTACAGCCCTATTTATTAGGGCCGCCCTAACCCGTCCTAAAATCAGACTTCTCTGAATAGGGCCGGGTCATGGGCAAAAAAATATGCCCAAAACCCTAATCAAGTCGGATTTCGGGCCAAATATCGCCCTGACCTGACCCTACCCATATATACCCCTACTTATAATATGGTCAAAATGTTATTAGATTCTTTGATCTATATTTGCCAGTATATGAACGTAATAGTTGATTAGGAGAAAGGCTATGAATTCGCCGTTGCCCAAATTAATATAGAGGTCGCCACTTGTATTATCGGAGAGGTCGATCATTGCTTCCTACGCTAATCACAAACAAAGCCTTCGAAATATAACGAGCAGCTTCCGCGGGATCCAATATCTCAGGGATATTTCCACGCATCGATTCAACTTGTTCCACCTGCTTTTGTAGATATGTCACCTCTCCCTACATTTTTACGTACCAAACATTTCAACTCGGATGTTAGTGTATAATTTAAAAAAAATTACAAAGTAAGATTTTATTTCATTTATGTAGCAATATTCTCAATTATGTCACAAGGAAATGTAAAATTTGTTCTCTGAAAAATACATGTCATATTATTATTTGGTTTTTAAATCTTATAAGTACATGATTCAGTTTTAAAAAGTTTTTTGACTTGTTATTTATTAGTTCCAATCAATACATGCTTTAAAAATGAATAAGTCTAAAGCTTTTTAGAGATTTAATTTCATGATTTAATTCAATAACCGAATAGTTTAAAAATATACTTTAAAAATTAAATAATGTATTTTTAAAATTTAGAAACTAAGTAATTGACGTGTGTATATATATATATATATATATATATCTTTAAGAGTCCAAAAACTATATTTTCTCTTTATTCAACTTTTACTTTATCCATTTTTCCGTCCTGTCTGGGTTAGAATTCCAGATCCTGCTGATGCAGAATTCACACCCTGCTGGATGTTCTTCTTGAAGTTGAATTGACGTTGCTCCAAAGCCAAAAATGGCGGTGGATTCCTCTTGTGACCCAATAGCCTTGCTAATAATTAATGATCGCAGAAACACAACAAAATTAATAATGCAAACTTAAATACATTAAAATAATAAAAAATAATTTAATATAGTAATAATATATCAAATATTCTCATTCTACACCCGCGCACATATATATATATATAGAGAGAGAGAGAGCGAGAGAGAGACACACACACCAATTTGGTCAGCACTCAGCAGTGTTGAAGCCATTGTTGAACCATCCAGTGGGAATGGAGTAAGGAAAATCAATCCCACTGTAGGAAAAGTTGGCCTTTGCTATAGTATTAGCTATAAAATTGTTGGTATCAACATCAACAGTAGAGTCTCCAAATATGAATATAGGAGCATCCTCAGCAGCACCATCAGCTAAGTGCATGGAAAGCATGAAAAAAAGAAAGAAAATAATAGAAAAAGAAGCGTAGCTATTTGGGACGGCAAAGGATGCCATTTCCAGAACCTTTATACCCTTGTATCTCAAACAAGAGTATACAATATTTATAGCTATTCTATGGTGCTAAGACAGATGTTTATATATACCAAACATGCCAAAAAGGATACAATAAGGTGATGTTAAAGAGGCTTCGACATATTCGATCATAGATGGATCACCTTGTAATAATCAGCATTATCAATTAATCAGAACAAAAACCTAATTAAACATATCTTCGTGCTACTTTCTTGTGTCTGTGCATGTGTACATGTTTGGTAGTTTAAGGAAAAAAGAAAAAATCATCCATGGTATTTGGAAATTATTTCCATGTGGTAATTAGGCCTTAAATATCTATTAATTGACGATGAGGAAAATGTTAAATACTAAAATTTGGGAGAAGCTAGGGATATATATATATATATATATACTGTCCTTCAGTCTCAAATATAAGTCACTAATATGTACTTCATAGATATTAAGAAAATTGGTTAAAGGTAGTTTAATTAATTGAATTTGTATCAAAGCAAGATTTTTTTTTATATTTGTCCCTAATTAAAGAACCTACCTTTATTCTTAGTAAATTGTATTAGTTTTAATGACTCTTTATTTAATTATGAGTACTTAAAAAAAATTATTTAATAATCAAGAAAATTTTAAAAAATAATTTATATTTTAAACCAAAATAATTCTCTAATAAATAACTTATATTTGAGATCGGAAGTATATTACTACGAGATTGAGAGCTGTGAGGTGTCTATGAGGATATAGTGGCTTTTTTGGTATTTGACGAGGAGACGACGCTGTTTTCCAGGCAAGCGCTTTGTCTTCTGCAGAGCATTCGCATCACTGTATATATGTGCAAGCTAATTAAGGTGTTTTTTTTTTTTCTTTTTTTTTGGAAGGAAAAATGAACTACTTTATTTTTCGTCAATGTCAATACTCAATAGCCTGCCTATCATTGTTTTAGCATCGAAGAATAATGCCTGAATTGAACCATCTTATGATTACCTTTTGGGTAAATGACCAGAAACCTCCATCTATATTAATTTACGTCTATATATAAGAAACGTGTTTAGTTTCCTTTTATAAATTTAGGAAATTAATATTTATATTATCTTTGTTCATAATTAATTTACCTCCCCTATCCATTAATTTTTATAATTAGTCATTCAATTTATTTGTCCTACTTTGACATTTTTTCTATTCAAATTAGATGTTATAAAAAATTCAAAAGTGCACTTATTTACCTTAATTTTTATCTTCGATTTTAATTTTCTCCCTTGTTAATTAATCAATCCATTTATCTATCACACCTGAAATTAATTGATTAGGTTGCAATTTCTTTTCACTTAATACATATGTGATACTAATAGCCACTTGATAATGACCAATCCTGGCCCCAAAAAACGACAAAATTTAACTGCAAAAAATTTTGCAATGGAACAAACAAATAAGGGGTCCAAGAGTTACAGTGAATTGATTTTTCTTTTTTTTTTTGGAACATAAGCGGTAAAGGTTTTGATGTATAGAAATTCGATTCTTATTCGCTCTTTTTTTCCACTTGTTACCTGTAACAAAATTTTAAAAAATAAAAGTTTGATTGATTGAGAGAAAAAAGTTATTAAAAGCAAAACTTAAAGCAAAAAAATGCAATTTATTCTATAAATTTCATCATCACTTCCATCCACCTTTTATAAATGTATTAGACTTAGATATAATTATTTATATTTTTATATGAAAACTTTTAATTAAAATATAATAAGTGTATAATTTTTTAATTAAAATATAATAAGTATATAGTTTAATTAAAGAATTAAATATTTGTTTTAAAAATTATACACTTATCATATTATTATTAAAAAATTATATACTTGTCATATGTTAATTAGAGAATTTAATAGTAAAAATATAAATAAGTATATAAATTTTATTCCTTTGTAGATATCTCAAATTTAGTTTTATCTATGGTGAAAATATCCTTAAAATTGACCAAAAATTACTTTTTTATGATATAAAATACTCAAATATTGAAATATTTCATTAAAACGAATTAAGTGGTGTCTCATTACCAATGGGCAAAAAGAGTGCAACTAATGAAGAAAAATACATAGCGCCCATATAAACATTTTATTTATAATTGTGGTGAACAAGATATTTGGTGAATCAAAAAGTTTTAGATTTAAGGATAAAAAATCTTGGTGGTGCAATACAAGTATGTAAGATAAGGCTAAAGTTAAACCAAAAAAAGTTATAAAGCATGATTTTTTTGTAAAAGTGATAAAAATTGAGAAAAATATGAAATAAACTAAAAAAGCGGTGAGCGAATTGAGAATTAGAGCATTTGATGGGTTATACTAATCTTTAGGTACTAAAGTTGAAAAAATAAGTATTTACAAACTAATTAAAAATAAGAAAAGAAAGACAAGAGATGTGAACTAAGTAAAATACATTAAAAATGAATAAGAGAAAGTCTTAGTCATGAAATAAAATGTCAATGAAAGGTGGAAGAGTTATTTTTATAGGCCATTTAATAAAGGATATGAGATATTGTTACATTTGGATAGGCTAGATACTAAAGAAAATGACTAAAATTATATTTTTTATTGTAAAATTTGAAAGTTAGACATAACAAAAAACATTTAAAAAGATAGATAATGATAGAATAGTTAGACCGAATAATATACCTATAGTTAAGAATAAAAAGTATAAGTTTGTTTATAAAGTTATTTAACAAGATTATGATGTCTAAAAAAATGTCAGACGAGTGCAGGAAAATTATTTTAATCTCTATTCATCAGAATAATAAGGACATACAAAATTATGTAAATTATAGAAGAATTAAGTTTATGAGTCACACTATGAAATTATAAGAGAGAGTAATTGAATAGAAATTACAGCAAAAGGCTCATATTATAGAAAAGCAATTTAGTTTTATGCTAGAAAGGTTGATCATGAAAATGATATACTTGCTATGAAAATTAATGGAAGATATCGAAGGAATAAAAAATACTTATACATGATATTCATCAATTTGAAAAAGGTATATGATAGGGTGTTAAAAGAAGTTTTGTGTAAAGTTTTAAAAAAAAAAGAGTTCGTATTATTTATATTTGAGCAATCTAAGATATATATGATTGGATTACAATTAATATGAGAACAAAAGATAGGACCATCGAAATTTTTTCGACAATTATTAGTCTATATTAGAGGTAAACTTTGAGCCCTTATTTTTTTATTTTAGTTTTAAATGTACTCACTGAACATATTTAAGATTCAATGCCATAATACATGTTTTTTGCAAATAATATAATCTTAGTTGAAAAGCCAAAGGAAGAAATAAATGAAAAGTTAAAGATGTGGAAATTAGTTTTAGAAGCATATGAATTCCATTTAAATAAAAGCAAAACGACGTATATAAGATGTAAGACTGACAAGAAATGCACTAATTCTAATATAAAAGTAAAAAGTAGAAAATATACCATATCACAAACCACACACTTTAAATATTTTGGATTTATTATATAACATGATGTGGAAATAAAGGATTATGTAAACCATAAGATTCATATAGGATAGATGAAATGGATGGTACCGTAGATATTTTTTGTGATAGAAAAGTATTACTTAATGATAAATATTATTGTATTATTATAAGACTTACAATATTGTATACGGTTGAGTGTTGAACAATAAAGAGTTAATAAGAGAATAAGTTTAACATTACAAATATGATAATATTGTGTTGGATGAATGAATATATTAGATAAGATAAAATTAAAAATAATATATTAAAAAGAAAATTTAGGTCGCATTTATTATAAAAAAATTATAGAATCATAACTTAAATGATTTGGATATGTGTAAAAAATATTTATAGAAAGTCTAATAAAAAAGTATATCAGATATAGAGTAATTTAATAGTTAGAAGTAGAAAGATACTAAAAAAAATTATATATAAATTTATTAATAAAAATTTAAACTTAAATAATTTATTAAAAAATATAATTTATAATAAAATTTATACCATTGTTTAATTCATATAATTAATTTCACATAGTAAAAAAATACTTATGTTGTTATTTTACTTGATGATATATATATATTTTGTATATATAACCAAAGCTTAACACACAAATAAAAGGCTTTGATTGCTTTTGGTGTGTATGTACATTTGTGGGTCATTGACGCATGAGGGCAGAACCAATTGACTGAAATTGTACGGGGGTGACGTAAGTTTGAGCAATTATGTGAGACGCATTCTGTGTGGGACGATAATGATCCCAAAATAAGTATCCTTTACGATTCTCGCACAGATTCGAATGTGGCCCGCCCCATGATACATTCAGTGCCAAATTTCCACAGCACGCTGCCATTACTTCCTTATAACCTGTCCAAACATATCAAACCCTGAGTTGAATAATAAGCACAATTTCTTTTCGTAATTATCATATTACATGATAAATTATATTTCTTATTATTGTATAACTATGTGTTTAAAAAGTATTTTTAAAAAAATATTTATTATTAGATTTGTTAATAAAAAATTACATGTCAATTTTTTTAAATAATTAATTATGTAATAGTGAATTGTAAAAAAAATATCAACATTTGTTAGCGCAAATAGTTAAGAAAATAAAAAAACTAATAGGAACTTCGCAGTCACCTTGCTATGTCGGTTTAAATTCCCCTAATGTCATATCCTTTGACATCCAACTAGGTGGGTCACCTTTCATTAGACGTTGTTTCCATACTAATACTAAAGTACCAAATATAAATGCTATGAAATTAGCAGACATGGACAAATAACTTATTTACATTATCAATTTTTTTATAAAAAATATAAAAAATAATCATCTGTTGTATATGTTTAAAAAATCTGACAATAAATATGTAAAAGAGTTATACTTAAATCTTTTTTATTATTTAAATTATTTAAGAATGAGGCCTTAGAAATTCTCTGTTTCAATATCTTTTTGAAAAAAAAGAATTATTTTTGTCTTTGACTAATCACTTAAAAAAAAAGTAATATTTTTGTTATATTTTTTTCATTACAAAATTCGAACAACAAATAAATAAAAGAGTTATGCCTAACTTTTTAGGTTACATTAGTATTTTAGTCTCTTATCTTTATCTAATGTTTTAAATTACTCTCTTAATTTTAAAATATTTTTTAATTTTATTTAATATTTCAAATTAGTCTTTTAATTTTAAAGTATTCCAAGATAGTTTTTTAACTTTGAAATGTTTCAAATTAGTTCCTTAACTTTTAAAGTTTCATTTTATCTAATATTTTAAATTGGTCCTTTAATTTTAAAAATTAAGGGACCAATTTAAAATATTTCAAAAAATATTTTAATTTAAACTATTTGTTTAATGTGAAATATTTAAAACAAGTAATTTGAAAATATATAAAAAAATTTTATAGATAAACTTTTTGAAAAGGTCATGCAAAAATACTTTCTTAATTTAATCACTTAAACCAAAAAAACACTTATTATAAAATTTTAAAAATTATAAAAATACTCAAAAATTCACTAAAATAAAATATTTTGAAAAATAATATTTATTTTAATATAAAATATTTATAAAAATAGTATTAGTGATTGATTTTCATATAAAAATAAATATTATTTTTTAAAGTATTTTATTTTAGTGAACTTTTTAAGTATTTTTTAGTTTTTAAAATTTTATAATAAGTGTTTTTTATTCAATTGATTAACTTAAGGATTTTGTAAATTAGGTAAACTTTTTAAGGGATAATTTTGAAATATTTTAAAATTAAAGGATCAATTTGAAATGTTAAATAAAATTAGAGGACTATTTTAAAATACTTCACAGTTAAAAGACCAATTTAAAATATTAAATAAAGTTAAAGAACTAAAATATTAATTTAACCAACTTTTTATAATTATTTAAATTTAAGAATGATTAATTAGAAATTCTGTGTCAATATCTTTTGATAATAAAAATTAATTTTCTCCTTTTGACTAACTTCTGATAAATAATATTTTCCTTCAGGACTCAAGATAGTGGGTTGGAATAGTCTCCATACAGTCCTTCATTACGCACTTGAATGCAAGTCTTTTTTTTTTTTTATTAATTGAAGCTTACCAAATGTGTCGGGATAGCTTATTATATTTATGACTATATCATGGGAATGTCCGATAGAGTATTTCATCTCTGGGAACAGTGAGCTCAAATTTTGCAGTGCACCCTCTGATACTGTGTTGAACGGTTGAGACATTGAATTTAGAAACTCTTCCTCAGAGTGCAAACCAGTTCCATTTATCAGACGCGTCAATGGGGTTCAACGTAGAGGTGCAATATTTAATGTCCCAAATTTTCTTCCGAGGTTCCAGAGATTCTGCATTAAGTTCACATCTAATAATATATAAATAATGAATATAGAAAATAAAAAGCTTCTCACAAAAAATATTATGTGATATAAAAGAAATATTTAAGTGGACAGTGTGAGAAACCTGGAGGTGGCTTTTGTAATTTTACATCAAGTGTTGATGGCGCCTTGCTTAGTTTCTCCTAAACTCTAATTAGACAATGCTTCCGACCCTAAAAAGTGACCTATTAATGGTGGACTCTGCTGTATCATTTAAATACTTTGAGATATTGCTGCGAACAGTTGCAAAATGCTGAATCTGTTCTGCATCGAGATGACTGTGGTTGACTAACAAATAATTACAGTGATTTTAGATTAATAAATAATAAATAAATGCATAATTTATCAGAGAACCTCCAGATTTTTTTAATTATACTTTAAAATCTGAAGTTAAAAATTTTTATACTGAATAATCTAAATTTTGAAAGACTTTAGGATAAAAAAACTTTAATTTGGAGTTTTGAATTATAATTTTTTTGTGCAATTTAAATGCCTTCAAAATAATTTTAGAATTTAAGGTTTTTAAGTATAAATATTTTTATCTTAATATCCTAAATTGTAATTTTTTTAATGATGCTTAGTTATATAATAAAAATATTTTCGAACTAGTTTGCGTATCAATTAAAATTATCTTTTTCTCCAAGTGATCTTGAAGCACACAATTCACATTTGTTTGATAAATTTAAGGGAATAAATTTTCCTATACTTAATCTCAAGATTTGAACTTTAGTTATTATATTAAGAATTAATTACGTCGCTTTATACACTAGAGTTAACATTTAGAATTAGAGAAGCTCCAAATTAATGCAATAATTTGAACTCATCAATATCAGTTAATAGTAAAAAGTTTAGATGTTTACAAGACATTTATTATTTTGGTAATGCCAGAGAGTAATCTTGATGTCAGTTGTCAATATGATTTGATTTTTCATTCTCCAAAAAACTATATGTAAATGTTTTTAACCGATTATGAATACCAGCTCATTACATTGATAACGCGTGCAATGCATATAAAAGTATTAACACGTAAAATAAAAACCAGAGGTTGGGAGATTAGAAAGAGGGAAAATTAAGACAGGTACCTGTTAATTTAGGATAGCTTCGGAAGCATATTCCCTGGAGTGAAGAATTGAAGGGTCATTTACGTTCTCATCTTTGATAATATTAAATCATAATATAAATATGAAGAAGTCAAGAGACAAAGAAGGCATACACGGGGTTTTATTCCTGTATTATCGAGAAGACCAGAACCTTCGGAAACAAAATTGACGCCCTTGAGGATTTGTGTCCTGAAATATTCAGTATCATTTTGGACAAGATACAAAAATGGGTATGGGCTCTGGTCGAATCCCATTAACTGCACTGTTTAATAGCACCAAAAAGTATTAATTAATTAGCAGCTGTTATGAAATTTGTTATAATTGTAAGCATTTTAAGCTGCAAAGGTGGGCTTGAAGAGTACCACTACAATCAGCAAGATTATAGCCATTGCTGAACCTGTCAGTTATTCGAGAGTTAGGAAAATCGATGCCATAGAAGGGCTTATCAGCCTGGCATGAAGAATCAGGCAAGAAATGGTCGGGGCCAACATCGAAAATGGAGTCCCCAAATAGGTATTGCGGGTTCAGTGGTCTGGTTCAAACTTGACCCAACCATTCCCAGAAACATTACTATCAACAGAAATAGCATAGCCATTAGCCAAAAATCTCATGAGCAAAAAGCACTTTGCTGCTAATGTAACGTATTTTAAGCGTCGTGGCTTAATGCGTTCATATATATAAGTGAGTGCTTGTGATTTTACATAGGTTGGCTATAGCCGTCCGAAGGATATAGATCCTGGAAATTTCAAGGCAAAAGCCAGCACATTGATCTGTGTCTTTGGAGTAACTTCAGGCGGCTAAGAATCCTATCCTTAATCCCACGTAAAAAATCTCTTAGGAGGTTTTTGGTGTAGAGATTTAAAATTTACCGCATGGAATTAGTTACCTTGGAAATCTATACCGAGGTATTAGATTCCCAGATAATTAGTAAAAATAATGTTTGGTATAAATGTAATTAACTTTCTTCATTCTCCATCACCAACTTTCAAGTACTGTAAGTTTAAAAATATATACGGATTATTTTGGGTGTTAGCAGTACTAGTTCCAAAAATTTGAAGGTGCAAGCAACAGAAATAGCGACCAGATCGAGGTCATCGCGAAATGGTCAGCGATTAGTTGAACAACTACGGTCATGGAGGACATGGCAAGGTGGAGAAATTAAGATTGTGCCAGATCTTCTTTGATTGCAAACGTACATGGTGTTTGAATCTTGTACTGTAGAGAGAAAATAAACCACAAACTCCAATGATTTTAAGAGCGAAGAATCAATAGTATACTTACTTCAGATCCAATAGTTTCAAAATAGAAGGGAGAGAGATTGAAAATTGAAAGTGAAGAAGAGGAGCTCTGATGATAACAAGGGTATTTTTGGCAATTGCAGAATAATAATGAGAAAGTGGAATGGGAAACCTAAAATCTCATAATTATATTTAGGAATCAGTTGCCTAAATTTTATGGAGAACTGCATATCAGAAAATTTTAATTTCTTGAAAATCTCGTTAAAAAAATTTATACCAAATATGGTAATCTTTATTTTTCAAATGGAGTTTTTAAAGAAACTTGTAAAAATTCTCATACCGGACAACCTCTTAATTAAAGTGCTATAAGAGAATTAGAATTACGTATATTGACAGATTTTATTAAAAAATATAATCATTTTAACTAATTAATTATATTTTCAAAATATAAACCACTACTTGTATATTAATTATGACAACTACATATGTATATTCAATGTGTAATGGTTTCTTGTGATACTTGAACCCGATTCTCCAGGGGTGAGACTTCAAAGAAATGTGTGTTTGTTTGAGAGTATTTAATGCAAGTTATTTGGGTAATTCTCATATTGGATGTTTCCCCTTTAGTGTAAAGTCCACAAAAACTGTTTTGCTAAGATTGCTCAGCACAGTAGATTGGCTGAACGCGATTATTTATGAGTTTAGCAGTGAATTCTACTAAACAGATGCAATTATGGCATATATTTGCATGGCTGCTCCTTCCAAGTTCTCTGGGGAAGTTATTGGCGTATTCTTGTGAGAGTTTGATCTTACTGCAATATAGCGGTTAACTCTTATATATGGAATAAGGGCCTTGAAATCTGTGTCCAAATGTACATATGAAACAAGAAAAAGCCCCATATATATACTAGAATTTTTTAACGGGTTCATATTGTTGATTGTTAAAAATTGTTTTGAGCCAAGCAGTGAGCACTGCCTGTCACGATAAAGGAAAACAAGCGACTTAAAGGAAGGTTGAAGCTTTTCTGTGAAGAGTTTGTCTAAATCTTCTGTAAATTGTACAATCTTATATATCTTTGCTGTCTCTGTAATGTTTAGGTTTAGTTTGTACTTTTCTGCACTCCCATATGCTTTTGTTGATAACATCTTGTCTGGCCAAATTTTTTCACCTATGAAAATCACCTTAATTAAGCTTGTATATCCAATCATTGGATGTGTGTACTCAAAATTTTAGTTTTTAAACATTTATCTAGATTATTTCCATACCCTCGATGCATTTCTTCATTTCTCAGTATGCTATTCTATGTTTGGATAAAAATAATTGACGAGAGGCTCTACTCCAACTAACGTAAAATAAAAGATCTATTTATTGTTGACAAGAAGTTCAGATAAGCAACTTTGGTCATGCATGATGTAGAAATATAGAAGGTATCCATACTAGTAGTACATTATATTTTGGCAACCTATACAACCAATGACACATTTTTGTTATTCAATGCTTGGCTCTGGATTATTTATAATCTGAACAGTGAAGGAAAACCAAAGTAGGTGGCGTGCGTGCGTGGCCAATGAGTTCAGGAAGGCTGAAACAATTGGCTGAAGTTGGTGGGGGTTACGTATTCAGTTCCACCAGTGACAATACTAAGAGCAGCAAGCTTGGAGGCTGCTTGTGTGGGATGGTATTGATCCCAGAATAAGTATTTCCTGCGATTCTCACACAATTCTGTATGTGGCCCACAGTCTACTGCAGCACGCAGCGTCGAAGACGAATTCCCACAGCAAGCTGACTTTACTTCGTTCAAACCTACACAGAGAGTTGCAGAGTAGCAATTCTCAGCTGGGGTCAAAATGCAATAGGTAAAAGGTATTGGGATTATGTTTTGTTAAAAGAAAAAAAAAATATTGGGTTTAGGATCAAGTTGAATCCAACTTAATTTAGACCTATTATTAAAAGTTATACTAGCAGGTTTGGCTAGATTTTTTCATTAAAAACTGTTTATTTTTTGTCTAAGTTTCTTTTTAAAAAAATTGCTTTCAGTGATTACAAAAATAATTATTTTCATTGTGAAAAAAGAGTAAAAAAAAATAGAGTTTTTAATTGAAAAAAAAGAAGTAAAAAATGTTTTTGAAGGTAAAAATACCCTCAATCAATTCCTTAATTATCACAATCATTTCTAGCTTTTTCACCTAACTTCTTCTCTACTGATTTTAATTACTATTCATTTTTTTAATATATTTGCTTCAATCTTATATATTATACTCCTTCCGGTCCTATTTATAAGAAATAAAAAACTGTTTTACTGGTATTAAGAAAAACAGTTAATATTAGTTTAACTCATTAATTATGTTCAAATTTGATAATTGTTTCCTATTTTACCTATCTTTATTTTGCATGGGAAAACGTTATGCATTGTTAAGTGTATTAGATATAACAATAAATGAAGGGTAAAAAAGAAATTTATTATTTAGTGAAATAAAAAAATATACCATGTTTCTTATATTTTGGAACCAAAAAAATCTCTTCAAATTTTCTTATAAACAGGACCGGAGGTAGTATGTAATTATTTTGATTAAAATGTTATATATCTTTATTATACTTTTTTATATTTTAATTAAATAAAATTAGAAGCTTAATTAAAATGAACTATAATAAATATTTAAAATTATTTATTTATTCAAATAATATTAATTATAAAGTCAAATTTACACATATGCTTAGTAAATTTATTTCTTGAATCCTTTATAATACTACCAAGTGTATAATAAAAAAAAGAGACATGTAGTAATATATCGTACATTTAAGAGAGAGAGAGAGAGAGTAATATAAAAATGTGTATATGAATATGAGACATATTTCTTCTCTTTCTATCTACTCCTTTTTTTTCCTAATTTTTTAAAAATGCATGCTATGTATTTACTTACTAAACGTAAATAATTTAAATCTAAAGAGAGAAAATGTCACATAAAAGAGTAAGAGTGTGCATGAAATTTACTTCCTCCCTTTCCACTTACATTTTCTTACCTCTCTATCCCTATACAACTATACTCCCTTTCTACTTGCTAAATGTAGAGGATCTACATAGTAAATTTAATTGTACAAAGCACTTTGAAAAAAAAAAGATCAAACCTTATTATATTAATAAAATTATTTATTAAGTAATTTTGTCATAATAAGTTATTTCTTTTTTATAGTACTTTTTATGAAATTCTATTTAAAAAATATTTTCAAAATAAGTAAAAATCAATACACACACAAAAATTTGACTGTTGGTAAAAGCTATATAGTTTAATTTGAAATTATGATTGAATTAGATTCTAAATTTTAGGTAAAAATTACTTATTTGTCAAAATATGAATGATAGTAATAATAAATTTTTCAATACTATAAATAGAGCAAATATTTCCCACTTCCACTACACTCTCCCCTTTCCATTACTTAGTTTCAAATGACAATAGAAAATATTTATTATACTCCAGTAATTCTAAAAGTGCTACTTTCATTCATATTTATTATTAGGATGCCCAAACCAAACCCAATAGAATCTAAAATTGTATTTAGGATTCCACATTATCGGCCGTGCCTGGCAAAGATATTAAGAAAAAAAAAAAAGCCCACTGTAAAGTTATTCTCTCTTTTCCAATAATATGGTTGTTTTTTTTCGGGCATTGTGAGGCGTTTGTACATTAATTGTGATTAAATTTTTTTTTTGGGAGCTTAAGAGTCCACCTTTACATTAATATGATATATTTAAAAAAAAAATTCTAGTTAGTGATAATATAAGTTTAAAACCCAAATATTCAAAGCATACTTTTTTCAACCGCTAGCCTAACCAAAAGTTATTCATCATATAGACAAGATTGGAGGAAAATTAGCGCCACTAAATTGGGCGAGCTAGTACCAGACTAGCAACAGCAATAATTGTAGGATGAGTGGCATAAGCTTTACCAAATGGACGAGGGTCGTCTATCATGCGGATGGTGATTTCATATGATTTTCCAAGTGAGTACTTCAACTCAGGGAACCCCGAGCTCAAATTTTGCAGCAGATCCTCCAAAGCCGTTTCGAACATCTGAGCAACCGCATTCACTCCATTTATACAACCGTTATTACTTACATTCCGCAGACGCACGATCGGGATGCAACCTACAGGTGGCACGCTTAGTATCCCAAATTTTCTGGCTCCCAGGTTCACTAGATTCTGCACACAACAAAAGGGAAACTATAAAAAGGGAAAACTATTCAGTAAAAAAGTCGAAGTGGGAAATGTTCAAAGGGCCAAACCTTGAGATGGGTTTCGTAACTGCTCGTAAGATTGTTTAGAAATTCTTGCACCACTGTCTCACTGGCATTCAAGTTAGCAGCTTCGAACTCCAAAATATCGTTGCTTCCCACGCTGAAAAGGAAGAGAGACTTGCTAATCCTTGCCTCTGCGGTGTCGTTTAGATATTCTGAGATATTGCCGTGAACGGCTGTGAATTGTTGGATCTGTTCTGCCATGGATATAACCCTCTTCTGTTGCAAGTTTTAAAACACACAAAAAGAGAATTTAGTAAAATGGGTATATATATATATTACGTATGTATGTATGTATGTTCTTTGATACATTGTCCATAATAAGACAGTTATAGTACTTTAAAAAGCACAAACCAGAAGAAGCAAAGACAAAGACATAGGGAAGAGGGAGATGCTAGTTGGAGGGACAAGCCGCTGAGCTGAGATTCTAGACAACATAAAAGAAAAAATTGTCTCTTTCATAATTCTTAATGTGAACATGAGAAAATAGCAGCACACAAGCAGAAAACTCGAAAAGCGTACCATCCCTAATATATTTATTTACTCATTCTTATATATATATATATGTATCTTATATATATGTATACTTCTACATATATTGTGCATAACAAAACAGTAGTTATGATACACTTTAAGAAGCACAAACCAGAAGAACCAAAAAGACGAAGGCATACGGAGAGAAGAAAGAGGGAGGTCCTAGTTTTAAAAGGTATATTGCCTGGAGGACACAAGAAAACCCACTTAAGTTCTACACAATAAATATACTTGGAGCAGAAGGGGACACAAGCAGAAAACTTACGAAGCTTGCTCCTGTATTGTCCAGAAGTCCTGACCCCCCTGAAGCAAAATTGACGCCTTTAAGGATTTTGCTCTTGAAATTGTCGGTATCATTTTGAAGAAAGAGGAATGGTGGTGGACTCCGGTCGAAACCCAGTAACATCACTGTTGAGCAGAACAATAAGTTATAATCGGAAGAATTAGTAAGCACATTAACCAATTGATGATACATATGGGATTTAATTAAATGTACCAATGGAATCAGCAGTGTTATAGCCATTGCTAAACCTCCCAGTTGGTTCTGAGTTTGGAAAATCAATCCCATAGTACTTCCTGTCTGCCCTGGCTGTTGAGTCCGGCAAGAAACTGTTGGTTCCAACATCAAAAGTCGAGTCCCCGAAGATATAAACTGCTGGTACTGCTGGTCCTGTGTCGTCGTTCAAACTCAACCCTACCACTGCCAGAAAGAGGACTAGCAATAGAAATGACTTAGCCGACAATCTCTTGGCCATGGCTGTGACTAGTGAGCTATATTTCAATTCACAGCCTGAATAGCCCTCCAAGACTCTTAACATCAATTATATGTTTTAAGAGTATTAGGTTAATGCATGCTTAATTTGGTCACTCACAGTCACTGCAAATATACATACATATATATATATATATATATATAGCTAGAACTGGACAAGAATGTAAGTGATGTGATCATAGGCGTTTCCGATACATTGCTAGCTGTCGAATATTTAGAGGCACAAATTAACAAAATGATCTTATATATTAGTAGCCTGAGGCGGTGAATCCTAATGACGAATCAAAACTAGGCGTTGAGGAAACTAGTGTGTGAATGTATTGACATGCATGATGCCTTAAGCACGTCAACGAAGATTCCTTCTTGATGCTTCTACAACATTCCTTAGTACATGCTATAATTAATCTGCCTCTAGATTAATTATACATCTCAAACTCAAAAATTGGACATTGTTTTTGGGTAATTGCGGGAAATCTTGGTATAAACGCTGCCTGTAAAACCTTGTGTTGTCTCAACTCTGAGAGTCCCTTTCCAGTATTCTTATAGCTAGGTCTCTTCCATATCTTGAATGGCATTCTTTGCCTCGTGGAGCTGTTCTTGACTTCGTTATTATAGAGTCGTGGGAGAAAAAGAGGAAGAAGGTGTTGGGAACTATTGGAGGTACACAGTGGAAACGTTTAAAATATTTATTCCAATTCCCACTAAAGATTTGTTAAAATCGCTTAAACTGAATAGGTTCAGAGAATTAACTTTTCTGTCGATTGAGTTTGTTGTTTCATTTTGTTTGGATCACAGGAATTGATTGCAGATCAACTCCTTCTATTGATATCCACACGAACGGGGTTCAGCAAGTCAAACGGTGTGCTAGCAGCCTGTCCGTATAATTTTGTATAGTCCCGTATGACGTTTCGTACAATTCTGTACGATGTCCGTACAGTGTCTCTCTCTAAGGATTTTGGAGTGTTCGTACAGTCCGTACGATGTTTCTCTCTCTACGGATTTTGGAGGCAACTCTAGCTCTAGCTTCTGATATAAAAACTCCCATTTATAGACTAGAGTTTCAGATATATTTAATTAATTAAAATTAATTAAATATATCTATTAGTTTAAATTTATATCTATCTTATAATTTAAATTTAAACTAACAATATCTAGAGCTTAATTTAAATTATCTGATTAGTTTAAATTTAAATCTATTTGATAGAATTAAATTTAAATTATCTGATTAGTTTAAATTTAAATCTATCTGGTAAAAGCAAATTTAAATTATCTAATTAGTTTAAATTTAAATCTATCTAATAGAATTAAATTTAAATTAATTCATATATATATACATATATATATAATATCAAATATAATATACATATATATATATATATAATATTTCACATTTAATTATTTATACATATATAAATAATTCCTCAATCCTAGATATTCATTGAATCTAGACACATTTCTGATTCAATGAATGTGGACATTTTAGCCCGAGTTGGTCCGTTCTTGTGTGCGACCCTCCAGGCTCATATGATGTTGGCAGTGGGCCAACTGCACTTGCACTATTGTTATCACAGAACAAATCTATCGGATTTGAGATGGTAGGCACCACCCCTAGCTCAGTAATAAACTTTTTAATCCAAACAGCTTCCTTAGCTGCATTTGATGCTGCTAGGTACTCAGCTTCTGTTGTAGAATCAGCCACAGTGCTTTGCTTTGAGCTTTTCCAACTTACTGCTCCACCATTCAAACAAAATACAAATCCTGATTGTGATCTAGAATCATCTTTGTCAGATTGAAAACTTGCATCTGTGTAATCGTTTACAACAAGCTCGTCATCCAATCCTCCATACACCAAGAATACATCCTTAGTTCTTCTCAAGTACTTTAAGATATTCTTAACGGCAGTCCAGTGATTCTCACCTGGATCTGATTGAAATCTACTAGTTATACTCAAGGTATATGAGATATCTGGTCGAGTGCATAACATGACATACATGATAGATCCAATAGTCGAGGCATATGAAATCTTACTCATGCGTTCTCGCTTATCACGTGTACTAGGACACTGAGTCTTACTGAGATTGATGCCATGAGACATAGGTACAAAACCACTTTTTAAATCTTGCATACTAAATCTATGCAATACCTTGTCTATGTAGGTGCATTGACTTAGACCGATTAGCCTCTTAGATCTATCTCTATAGATCCTAATCCCAAGGATGTAATTGGCCTCGCCAAAGTCTTTCATTGAGAAACATTTTTCTAACCAAGACTTGACAATCTGCAAGGTAGGAATGTCATTTCCAATAAGTAGGATGTCATCAATATAAAGCACTAGAAATACAATTGCGCTCCCACTAACCTTCTTGTAAACACAAGGTTCATCAATATTTTGGATAAAACCAAAATCTTTGACTACTTTGTCAAAATGATAATTCCAACTCCGAGATGCTTGCTTCAATCCATAAATGGATTTTTGAAGTTTGCAAACCTTTTCAGAATTCTCTGGACGCATAAAACCTTCAGGTTGTGTCATATACACATCCTCAAGCAGCTTTCCATTAAGGAATGCTATTTTCACGTCCATTTGTCAAATCTCATAATCATAGTATGCAGCAATGGCGAGAAGGATTCTGATTGATTTGATCATAGCGACTGGTGAAAAGGTTTCATCATAATCTATACTATGTGTTTGTTTGAATCATTTTACAACCAATCGTGCCTTGAAAGTATGCACTTGGCCATCTATGTCAGTTTTCTTCTTGAAAACCCACTTGCACCCTATGGCTTTTATACCTTCAGGTGGGTCAATCAAGGTCCATACCTGATTGTTATACATGGATTGCATCTCAAACTTCATAGCTTCTAGCCATTTCTTAGAGTCTGATCCCATTATGGCCTTTTGATAGATGGTTGACTCATCTTGATCAATGAGCAACACATCACGATATCTTTTAGGCTGATGTTGTGTCCTATTAGACCTTCGTGGGCCTTGTGTTACTTGAGTAGGCTCAACAACTTGTTGTGAGTCTTCTTGATTTTTCATTTCCAGTTCAATGCGATTTTGTGGCTCTCAAACTTCTTCAATATGTATCTTACTCCCATTGGTTCTTTTGGAGATGAACTCTCTCTCTAAAAAAATATCATTCCGAGCAATAAACAATTTTAATTCGTTAGGGTTATAGAAATAATATCCTTTTGTTTTCTTAGAATACCCCACAAAAAGGCATTTTATGGATTTGGGTGCTAACTTATCTGAGACATGTTGCTTGACATATGCCTCGCATCCTCAAATCTTGAGAAAAGACAAACTGGGCTTTTTCCCAGTCCATATCTCATATGGTGTCTTTTCAACCGCCTTAGATAGAACACGGTTTAGTGTAAATGTAGCTGTTTCTAATGCATAGTCCCAAAAGGATGGTGGAAGATCCGTTTGACTCATCATGGAACAAACCATATCTAATAAGATTCAGTTCCTTCGTTCAGAAACGTCATTCCATTGTGGTGTTTCTGGTGGGGTCAATTGTGAGACAATACTACAATTTTTTAGATGATCAATAAACTCTTGACTCAAATATTCACCACCTCGATCGGATTGAAGTGCTTTAATAGATTTACCAAGCTGATTCTGTACCTCATTTTGGAATGTTTTGAACATTTCAAAAACTTCAAATTTATGTTTCATTAAATAGATGTAACCATATCTACTATAGTCATCTATAAAAGTAATGAAGTACAAGTGGCCTCTTCTAGCAGTTGTACTTAGTGGACCACATACATCGGTATGTATTAGGCTCAATAAGTCAGTGGCCCGCTCACTATGTCTAGTGAAAGGTGCCTTAGTCATCTTTCCCAATATACAAGATTCGCATGTGTCAAATGATTCAAAATCAAATGATTTCAAAAGTCCATCTTGATAGCGTTTTGAAATGCATTTCTCATTTATGTGGCCTAGACGACAGTGCCAAAGATAGGCTGGATTCAAGTCGTTAGTCTTGATTCTCTTAGTAGTTATGTTATAAATATCTTGATTATTGGGAGCATTAAGATTTAAGTAATAATGACCACTATGCAAATCACCATTCACATAAAAAATGTCATTACAATAAATAGAACATTTATTTTCCCAATAATTGAAATAAAACCTTCCTTATCCAAATAAGAAAGTGAAACAATGTTACTACTCAAAGTAGGAACATAATAGCAATTATTCAAAATTAACAAAAGCCCATTGGGCAAATTTATTTCATAAGTGTCTACAACTAAAGCAGCAACTCTTGCTTTATTTCTAACTCGTAGGTCTATTTCGCCCTTTTTTAACTTCCTACTCCTTTTAAGACCCTGCACATTTGTACAAATGTGAGTTCCACATGCAGTATCTGATACCCACGTAGGAGAAGTAGAAAAATTAATTTCTATAACATTGATACCTGAAGGAATAGCCCCGCTATTCTTTTTTTTTCTTTAGATCTTTCAGGTAGAGCTTGTAGTTTCTCTTCCAATGACCGGGCTCATTGCAAAAGAAACAAACTCCTTCCTTGGGAGATTTTGCCTTCTTGGCTTCAGGCTTGGGTTTGGGCTTGTTTTGATTTTTGAACTTATTGTTCGGGCCCTTTCTTTTACCTTTGTCTTTCTTTTTCATTCTTTTATTTTTCTGAACCATTAAAACAGAGCTTGGATTTTTCTTAATATTTTGCTCAGTAATTTTAAGCATCCCATACAATTCAGAAATAGATTTCTTCATGTTGTTCATATTGTAGTTTATGACAAACTAGTCATAACTTTCAGGGAGTGAGTTTAAGATCAAATCTGTAGATAACTCATGACTTATGGGAAATCCGAGCCTCTCAAGGTGATCAAGGTAGCCTTTCATCTTTAAAACATAAGTGCTAACTGATGCACCTTCAGCCATTTTACAGGAATATAAGGCCTTGGTGGTTTCAAACCTTTTCTGCCTTGCCTGTTGTTGGAACATTTCCTTGAGATGCACAATCATCTCATAAGCTTCCATAAGTTCCAGATCTCTCTAAAGTTTTGGGACCATGGTGGCTAACATCAAGCATCCCACATTCACAGAATCATTGAGATGCTTGGTGTGGGCATCCTTCTGTGCTCTTGGAGCATTGGCTACAGGCTCCTCAGGAATGGGCTCATCTAGGACATATAACTTTCTTTCCTATTTCAGAACAATTCTTAAGTTCTTAAACCAGTCAAAAAAGTTTGTCCCATTGAGTTTGTCCTTTTTAAGGACGGATTGCAATGTAGTGCAGCAGAGTTATTTGTCGACATTTTTTTTCTACAACAGAACATGCAAAAAATTAAATTAATAACTTTCCACTAAAAATAACCTTCAATTTAATTTAACGGACTAAGACCCATATTTCACTTAATTATAAGTCTGCTTTGGCAAGACGCTTAAAATTAAGCTATTTAGGTAGGTAACTCATTTACTAATTACATTACATGTAACTCTTAGATTTTTTATAGGATTCATTCATCACATGATTCGTCATGTTTAATTCCATCAAATGCCTTGAGACTTAAAACCATTTTGATAGTTTCAATTAAGTCAAACTACTATAAAACTTATGAGTATCACCATTACCCAAGCTGCCTTACTAAGATAACCTAAATGTATCCCACTTTGGTGGAACCTACAGTCAGATGATCAAAGTCTTGGCAGATGTTCATTAGTGGGCGGTATTGCAACTTAAAATTTTACACGAGGGATTTTATTTCATTATTTCATAAAACTAGTTGTCACATAATTATATACTACAATAGCATACATGCATATGATCTAATCACAAGTCTTAAAATAAATGTGACACAATATGACCCATCTATCCTATCTCCTCCCAAGCCAATGAGAGGATTTCTCTAAGATAAAATCTATATATATATACAAAGAGAAACCTCGTTTGAACATTCGAGGGGAGTGTGAGATGAGAAAAGAATGTACATTCAGAATGAATAGAGAAAGGCACGACACGCAAGCCGTATTTAAATAAAAAAATTACAAACCATAAGCATCCTAGGGCCATATCATGTATCATACCCATCCAAGCAAATCACAACACACATGTTACAAATATCTCATCTCATATGAAAGGCTGTAAATTTAGTGAATTAATTTTAAATTAAATTATATTATGCTAGGATTAGATAACAATGGCTGATTCATTTAGTGCGTCACATACGTAGCGAAACAAATTTAAAATAGAATATAATCTGTACAAAATATATCAAAATATATATACATATGTAATAGATTAATAATCATGTTTCCAATCACATTGAAAACTATACATATATCATATATATATGAACGAATTCATTAAAAGGACCTCTACGCTTAGATTTCATGCTTTTAAAATAATTTGATCAAATCAATATCACATACATATCTTATATTAGCACATGCAAAAAATTGATTATAAGATAAAATTTTTAGAACTCACAAGTACTCAATTTAAGTAAATTTTGACGTGGCTCTGATACCACTATTGGGAATTATTGGAGGCACACAGCGGAAACGTTTAAAATTTTTATTCCAATTCCCACCAAAGATCTATCAAAATCGCTTAAATTGAATAGGTTCAGAGAATTACCTTTTCTGTCGATTGAGTTTGTTGTTTCCTTTTGTTTGGATCACAAGAGCTGACTGCAGATCAGCTCCCTCTACTGGTATCCACATGAACGGGGTTCAGCAACTCAAACGGTGTGCTAGCAGCCTGTCCGTATAATTCTGTACAGTATGTACGATGTTTCGTACAATTCTGTACGATGTCCGTTCGGTGTCTCTCTCTAAGGATTTTGGAGTGTCCGTACAATGTCTCTCTCTTTAAGGATTTTGAAAGCAACTCTAGCTCTAACTTCTGATATGGAAACCCCTATTTATAGATTAGAATTTCAGATATATTTAATTAATCAAAATTAATTAAATATATCTATTTTATAGTTTAAATTTAAACTAACAATATCTAGAGCTTAATTTAAATTATCTGATTAGTTTAAATTTAAATCTATCTGATAGAATCAAATTTAAATTATCTGATTAGTTTAAATTTAAATCTATCTAATAGAATCAAATTTAAATTAATTCATATATATATACATATATATAATATCAAATATAATATACATATATATATATATATAATATTTTACATTTAATTATTTATATATATATAAATAATTCCTCAATTCTAGATATTCATTGAATCTAGACACATTTCTGATTCAATGAATGTGGACATTTTAGCTCGAGTTGGTCCGTTCTTATGTGCGACCCTACAGGCCCATATAATGTTGGCAGTGGGCCAACTGCACTGTTTGACCCACAAATCACAAGTGGCCTTTAGCAAGACATTGTGACTACCCAAATCATATGGAATCGGTGATCCGATGTAACCTATCTTATAACCCTATCATATCTCTTTTGTCACACGATATCTAGATTGAGTATGAGATATGGAAATGTCATCCTCAACTTACTCGATTATAACTTTCTCGATATTTGAGCAGACTGATATAAGATGGAATCCTTTCCATCTGAGCATGGCCATACATTTCTCAGTCACACTCATCGAGGGGCCCAGAGATATCTCTCTATTAATTAGAGAGACAAATTCCATCTTGACTACTCATCTTCCTCTGCATGAATTCTATTATACCTGATCATAATCTTTATAATCACCCGGTCAAATGTGACATTAAACTATGCCAAAGTACAATGTCCTTCATGTAGGAATCTATGGTGATCTCAAGTTAAAGGGATCAATGACATAGTCATATATGAGATAAACTTATGACCTAATTCATGTAGCTTATCTCATGATGAGTCTATCCAGCATCCTGTTCTCTAACACACGCCTATGATTTTGATTCATATCATCATACATGATTTAACACTTAATTAATCAAAATCATACTAATCTTAATTCATCGTTGTTTCCACAAGGATGATTGATTAGGGATATTTTGGATAATTCAAAAAAATGATTTATCCATAGATATTATTATATATAAACATGCAAATAATATAATAATGTAATAAAAAGAAAACTCTTATTTCGTAATAAAAACAATGTTCGCAATACAATAATTGGCCTAAGACACAATCTCCAACAGAAGGATCTAAGATAATAGACATGCTGAGACATTCTCGAAAGGAATAATATTATCTACGAAGAAAATGCGAGAGAGTTCATTTTTTGTTTAACTATGTTTATCCCTTGTGCTCTGCAATTTAGACAGTTCAAAAAATTCTTGGAGGATGTGGATGGTGGGCCGTCCAAATCAATTTTTTTTATAATTTTAAAAAAATAGAAGTCAATTTTTTTAATTTGTACCATCAAAAAATATCTAGGCAATCAAAATCCTTTAAATACGAAATTCCACTTAACAATTTAAAAAGTTATGAACATCTATACTATCATAATAAAAATTGCATTTTAAGATCTTTACTAATAATAATTTTTGATTAAGTAGTAAGTGCTTAATATTCTACATATATAAAACATGCTACTGATATTATTTTGGGTGGACTTTCATGTGACCTATACCCATACTAGCCGGAATTTTTTAGAATTTTTTGTTATGAAATTTTTATAGAATTTAAAAAAGAACAAAAAGAAGGTGAAAAAAAAAGAAAGTAATTCCTATATATATTTTAATTTTTATATTATTTTTTAAATTTATAAAAATTTTACAATAAAAAATCCTTATACCAACCAGACTATTCTCCGGTGTTTTATAACAGGCAGATCCTCTAGCTTCTACGTCTTTTTTCTGAGTTAAATCTGTTTTCCATATTCATTAAACAAAAAAAAAAATTGTCTGGTGAGATGTGTTGTTTTTCTAGTTCTCTTCCCTGTTTAGCCCACGCAAAAGCGAAAAATTTGGTGCCGTGGAAAGTTAGCTAGGACTTCGTGTGACAAAAAATTGCTCCGCCAGCAAGACCCGTCGGTAGATTAGTTATCGCAACTGTCGTATGTCGTGCTCCTAATTTTAGCTCACTTTTACATCAGTTTTGTCCTCATAATTTTCTGACATAGATTTATAAAAAAGGTGAACTTCTCTTAATTAGTAGATAAATTTTTCTTAAATAAATTTCTGATTGCTCATTTTAGTTCTTTAATTTGTGATTCAATTAATTATTAATATTGAAATCTTTAGAATATTTCGCAATAAACAATTTTTTATGCGTTGAACTTTCTGTAGAATCATCGAATTATAGCGCAAAGAAATTTTTTTTTTCCAACTACAGTCCCACACATGAACATCTACCATTCTTGGTTTTATTAATTGAAGTCGGTCCTCACAGCCTTTCAATATTTAGCACAATTATTTATTACTAATGTTATGAGGGTTCTAAATAATGGTTCCAAGTCAAGTTTCAGAAACTTCTTTGAAAGATTAATTAGAGGAACTTTTGACTCATTAGGGTCGTTAGGACATTCCAATTAATTGCTGTTAAAATAAAACCACCACAAATGCATTTAAAGATTCTTTTACTTTTGTATTTGTAGGTTTTTGCGTGCTTTTTTATTTTTAAATATTAAAAAAAATTATATTTCACAAATTTACAACAAAATTTTTTTTAAAAAAATTTAATAAATGATAACAAAATTGAATAAAAACTAAATGCGTATGTGTGTATTATATATATATATATATAAAAGAAATATAATTTGTTAAAATGTTATTTAATAGAGATATATATATATATGTGTGTGTGTGTTAGCATCATTATGTTTTACCAATGTCATCTGTATCTATTCTTAAATTTGCTGTATCAGTTTGTAATGGGCACAACTCACTGAGGCAAAACTAGATCCAGATTAAATATGTTCGGCTTCCCTCAAATTTTTGGCTTTGCCTGAAGCCAAAAGAGGCGCTAAATTATCAAGGTGGGCGCACTGCGCACCCTTTTTTCCTCGACATTTTTTCTTTTTTGAGAAATTCCCACTACAGTTCTGAGTAAGGCGGATCGGCGAGTAGCTTCGCTTCGTATTCATTATTAGCTATAATACCACTTATTTTTCTTCTCTTCTCTCCTCTCCAACCTTGTTTTGTTTTCTCGAGAAAGTTCAATCAATCCAATTGAAATTGGTTTCTTCGGAAACACTGGTCAATATCCGATGCAACTCTGGTTCTTCCATGGTTTAATTCGATGACGATCGTCGATATATGCGGCCTTTGCCGAGATATTTGGGATCCAGTGATGAACCGCTGCTTCCAAATGTTTCCCTGCCTTGCCGATCCCGGTGCGTGTCGAAATCTTCATTTTCTTCGTCCTTTTAATACTTTAGTTGTAGAGAAAGCAGGGGCATAATTGATATAGCACTGGAAAATTTGGCTTAAGTGTATTTATATGCTTCGCAAGCTAAATGCTAAATGCTAAATACTGTAACTGTGTGTCATATTTATTCCTGAATTTTCCGAGATTGCTCGTTATTATTATTATTTTTTTACATTCCGGAATTTTGGTGTCTTGATGTTAGCTCGGAGGTCGTCGTTGTACTTGAAGTTGGCCTTAGTGACGATCCATCTGGTTTATGTGGCCGTTCTCTTCTTATTTGATGGAACTTTGATTGAAAAAACTAAGAAGGAACCATGGTATGCTTATCCCTCTCTCATTGTGCCTTTTTGTGTTAAATTTTATAAATTTGAAGCAACATTTCTTGCAATGATGCTGCATTTGATTGCAATTCCGTTGATTTAGTTTAAGATTACTTAACAAGTTCAAAAACCAACTAATTAGTATTCACATTGTGAGACTTCGAGGACTTAGAAGCTACAGTTGAGAGTGTGAATTTGAGTTTCTCAATTGAATGGGAAATTTTGGCAGTGGTATTAAAGTATTCAAGACTAGAGCTGTGACATGCATCACAAATTAGTTGGTTTTAAGGAGTTAGTCAAACTTTGAACCGGTAAAGGTAAAGGCAGCCCTAGAAATGTTATAAACTATCTATTCAGTTGTTTATTCCACAAAATTTGGATAAAAAGCTAGGTATATAAAATTAAGGATGCTGTCTATGATGTTTGTCTCAACCTATCAGCTTGCACGTGGGAAAAATTGACGGCACTGTTCCTAATACAAATGAAAACCGGGCCTTCTACTTTCTCAATAAGCAGCTTTTGGCCAGTTGAATAGCACATTATATGATGTGTTATGGGATGATTAAGAAGTCTGATAAATAATGTAAATCTTTCTGTATTTTCAAAAGGATGCAAATTATTATGTGTCATTTTCATATATTTATTTCCCCTTTCCTTTGGAAAATCATTAACATGGGAATATAATTGGTACCTTGTTTTACAGAGAGGAAGCTCATATTCCTTCTTTGATTCTATCAAGTAATGTGAGCATTGTGTCGAGTCTGATCTATGTTATCCCTTTTAGGTAGATTTATAGAAATGAAGTCATCTTATCCAATTTTGGTGTTGTTTATAAATGAAGTATTTTGCTTTAAGACAGTTTTTTGAAAATGCTATAATTTTTCCAACTTTCTATTCTTTAAATTTTTTTTTGTTTTGCTCCATGTCAGGTACACTGCCTTATACTTGCTGCTGTTTGCTGCTACCTTAATACAGTACTTTGTTACCTCCGCTTCCTCCCCTGGGTAAACATCAAGCGAATTGACTTCCTCTAGATAAAGCATAAATTGGATTGCAATGAGGAGCCTTGATATTCATAAGCATTTCTTCCTGATGTGTGTGTGTGTGTGTGTTTTAACCCCTTTTTTGTTTTTCTTTGTACAGCTATGTCCTTGATGCAATGGCAGCTGTTAATGAGGCAAATCAAATATACCAAAAGACATCTATAACCTCAAAGTAGGCAATCATCCTTTTCCCCCACTTCTAAATTTTATTGTTAAAAAGAAATATCTGATGATGTGTGAAATAAATTTACATTTTTAATCTCATCTCACCCTCATATTCAATTTTCTAATGCTTAAGTAAAGTCAACCTGCTTCAAGCAAGAATGGAAGCTTCATTGTTACTTTTGATGGAAGTCAGATGGGAAGAAATATTGCTGGAGGTAATTCAACAGCTTGGTCGAAGTTGGTGACAGACTTGTATCCTCCTGGAACAGCAATCAGGTAGGTGAACATTTCTCTAAATTATTTATATGTTGAAATGCTGTTACAATTTGAATTTTGTTCTAGGCTGTGTTCTGTTTGATGGTTTATGTCTGATTTTTACTTAGAAGTTAGAACCAAATCAATAAAAAGCAATTGGATTTGACTTGTCAAAAACATAGCCATAATTATAATCTTCTGTGATGACCTTGTCATGCTTGATTTTGGATCATCTCTTGTTTTTGGCTGGACATCAGTCCCAATCCTTAGATCAAGACCATTAGTCCTTCAACATACTGAATTAAACAGATAACTACAATTCTCATATCGCATACCTCATGGATGGATGTGAATAAAGGTACAGAACTAATCTTCCAACATGAGAGATGTAAGAATCCAAAGTTATTAGTTGTATTCATATTGAAGTTCACTGAGTCATAGTATTACTAGTGTATGTTATAATATGCATTATGTTGGAAATGTTAATAAGTCTCCAACTCTCATATATAGCCATATACCAGAAACAGGTTGGAGTCAATATTAAATCATATGTGATGGCTCAACGAACAGGTTGCATGAAATTAGGGTTGTTCACACCTTCACACCGATTGTCTAGCTCTGAGTTGATGTTTTAGGTCAAATTTGGTGTTTTTTATCAGATTACCGTTGACTTGCTTTACTTTTAATTATAGTAATACATGTATTAGTGGAGAACTTGCAATATTAGTTGACTACTAATTTTGTCAGTGCTGTATGTAGTATAACTTTATCAAATCAAAATGTTATTTATGGCATACTATGTCTTCTTGCAGAACTTGGACATGCAGCTACTGCCATGTGGAGCAGGTTTTACCAATACTGTTTTATCATACTTCATCATATTGTATTATTTATTTTATTTTATTTTTACCATTTCTAGGAAGCATCTTTGGGTAGTGATGCTGTATTCATTTGATGGATTTTGTGGTTGACAATTTATTTCTTACTTAGTAAAAAAAATGCAATACTTTATTTAACTATGAGGAAGTAAGGAACTAATTGTAGATCCTGTCATGCCTGGAACTATCTTTATGAATGATCAAGTAAAACCATACAATCATTGTACAGTTAATATTTTGCAAAGTGTGCACTGTGCACAGGATGTCACACTATATCTTGTATCAGTAAAACCATCATGTTCAGGTATTGGTTTTCTAATCTTAATTCAGCCTACCTTGTAACGGCAAGAAGGTAGCTTAATGAAATTTCAGAAAATAGCATCTTGAGGTCAATAACTTATACTTGGTTGTGTTATTACCTTACAGCCAAAAGTATGAATATAACAGTCAGTAAAAATTCTGGAGTATATTTTGTGATGTTGGATATGATGCTTGGGCTTGAAGCCTGAAAAAGAAATTATTCATGGCACTTTCTGAAAGGTGGATTATCTTTCTTTGCACAAGTTGCACCATACACACTGCTTTTTTCCTGGACTGTATGAGCTTTTAGCATGTTACAAGTTCTCTTTCCACTTTTGTAGACACCTCTTTCGGATGCTACCTTTCGGATTCTAATAACTTGACCTCTTCAATTTTGATGATAAATTATTTTGCTGATGGCTTCTATGCAGCCTCCACGATCAAAGCATTGTCATGATTGTGACAAATGTATTCTTCAGTTTGATCATCATTGTGTTTGGCTTGGAAATTGCATTGGCCAGAATAATCATTGTCAGTTTTGGTGAGTTTGTCATGTTGAGAT
Organism: Erythrophleum ivorense; assembly: GCA_026724425.1. Classification (NCBI taxonomy): domain Eukaryota; kingdom Viridiplantae; phylum Streptophyta; class Magnoliopsida; order Fabales; family Fabaceae; genus Erythrophleum; species Erythrophleum ivorense. The sequence goes on from JAIUCV010000278.1 coordinate 173,800, forward strand.
ATGTAATTCTTCATTTGCACTCTAGCATCAAGTTTGTTCTGGAGGAGAATTTATCGGAATTAATTAAGTGGTTCTGAGATTAGAAATTTCATAAAGAATGAACCTTTATGTTGATGATTTTATTGATCAGTTGGGATCTGCGGATAAAGGACTAATGGCATGGGAACAGAAAAAATTGTCAGAAAAATGTATTTGTTTGTTTCATATCATCATTGAAATTTGTTGTTGAGGTTGCAATTTGGACTTAATATTCATTTCTTAATATTTATTAGAGATGCACCGGTATGAAGTGTGTTGGATGAGCTCAGAAATATACACGTGTGTTTTCTTTACGTATTTTATTTTGTTGAACTTATATGTGCTTTTGTTGTAATCTTCCTTATGGAGGAAAGTTACTTACTAAGTACTAGATATGTCAATTAAATAACAGTTAATTTAGAAAGCAATTTTTTTTTTAAGTGGAAAAACTGAAGTTGGCTTGAACGCTTGCTGAGTTTATGAATGAGAAAGTTTTTTCAGTTTATTGGAAGAAATGCCATGTGAAGTTGACGTCTGTGTCCCCCATGAAATCTATTCTGACATTGTATGAAGTTGCTTATTTTAGTAGTTTCATATATATCTTAGTATAAATATACTTCTCTCACCAGGAAACTATCTATTCTGTTGAAATAATTTAGGTGGTACCTTTGTGAAGAGACAGCACTGTGCCTCTGGACTGGTATATTGTATATTTCATACCTGAAGGCTCACATCCCAAGGATTTGGTACAGTATCTTTTGAGCTATTTTATGCAAAAGTTGAAATTCATTGAGATGAAAAGTATGCAAATCCTTATTTGCCAGGGTCTTCCCTCTTGAAAAGAGAGAAAATGGGAGATAAAAGTCAGTCTTAATAAATTAATATTGCTGGTGACTTTTCTTTTGTTTACCCATCATTAGACCTTCAGGAGAAAATAAAGCAAAACACAACCCAAAAAAAAAAAGGAAGAATGCATAATGCTTATGCAGTTTGTGTCTATCTGAAACTGGAATCGGATCCTAACCATATGATGTTGTCAGGTGGAAGGATGCAATCATGATACTACTCTTAATCACGTTGTCAATTTCTCTCATCTTCCTCGTTCTTCTACTGCTATTTCATAGGTAACGGATGTGATTTATCTGATTCTGTTTTCCCTATTCTGCATCATATTGCATTTATATGTTTTTGGTCCTGTTCCTGACCTATAAAGTCCTGATACATTTTTTGTAGTTACTGTCTTTAATTATCTTTGCTTCTGTTCTATATTTGGGGTGTTGGGTGTAAATATGCTGACTAGATAATGAGTGTACGTTAGCATGTGTCTAATTCCATATTTGGTAAGTTATGATTGTGTGTAGGATATTATTATGTAATTATGAGTCTTTAATGCTTGTCTTGTATCATTCTCCTATAAATACGAAGCCTTATGTAGGTCAGAATTCATTGACTGCATTTCATTTTAGGGTTTTCCTCTCTTTCTTCATATGGTGTTAGAGCCTACAAAGGCCAAAACCATCCTTCCCTTTCAGTTAGCCTTTTTCCAGTGATTGTGCTTTGTTTCAGTCACTGTGTTGTGTTTGTTTTTGACACACGCCCCTCACCAGTTGCCTCAGACATCATTGATTGGTCATTGCCTGTCACAGGAGCTCCAATTACCACCACATGCGCCGCTGTGCCAGATTGCCCATGTGCTGGTGTGTGATAGCACATGACGCCACCCCTCCAGCCTTTGTTTGTCTAGAAGTGGTCGTCGGCCTCCATTTTGTAAAGCCTAGCCTTTCGCCTTCGTTGGTTGGGCCTTGTTTGTGGTGTTCGACGCTGCCTTCCTATGTGCTTCACTTTTGGTTGCTGTCTTCCTCTGTTATTCACCTTTTGTCACCTTCTAGAGCTGCCTTCAATCTAAATTCACTATGTCTGATGATGTTGAAGCCTCTTCAACCCAAAAGTTGGGTACATTTATTACTGCATTTTTAGGAAATCTCATTATTACTCCTAGGAAATTAGATGGCTCTAATTACGTTGCTTGGGTTGCATTTATTGAGGATTATTTAGTGAAACAAGCGTGGATGGATTTTTTTTTTCTTTTTTTTTGGGGGGGGAAGGGGGGGGGGGGAGATAAAGGGGTGCTAGCCCCCCTCTCTCTCTCTCTCATGTTAAGGAAATTAGATGGCTTTACATTGCTTGGGTTGCATTTATTGAGGATTATTTAGTGAAACAAGCATGGATGGATTTTTTTTGGGGGGGGGGGGGTTGGAGGGGGAGATAAAGGGGTGCTAGTCCCCCACCCTCTCTCTCTCATGTTAACTTATATGAATCCATGGAAATCAATTTTGCAATTATCACGTATAGCATCGGTGTTGGAAAGGAAGGATGCTTATCCAATGCCAACTTGCATTTGGCTTAGATATGATTTTAATCCCTTAATTAATTTATTTGTTTCAATTTATTTATTTTTTCAATTTCATCCCTTAATTTTCTGTGTGTGCTATATTTATCTTTTTTTCCATTACATTCATCAGGAATTATTTTGAGACAGTAAAAAGGAAAAAAAATAGAATACCATTTTGAAATATTAACAATCTTAGTAGGTAAATTTTTTAAATTTTGACCCCCTAATGGTTTAATTCTAGATCCATCGCTAAAAATAGGTCAATAATATTTCAGCTTCTGATTGGCCTACTTGGAAGAAAATAGATCATCAATTGTGTGGTTTATTATGGCATTTAGTTGAATGTGAGTTATGGCATATTCTCCATATTATAAAACATGTTATACTTTCTGGCAAAAGGCCAAATCCATGTATACTAATAAGATTCAACGCGTTTATGCTCTTTTTACTGAAATGATAAGTTTGAAGCAGTTGGATGCAGACATGAACATTTATGTGGGAAAAGTTGAGTCTATGAAATAGAAATTTAGTGAGTAGCTGTTGATATCCTTGGTGCCTAGGAATAGGACTGGCAATGAGACAAATTGTTCATAGTTCTTACCCTCGTTAGTTTGATGCTGGACCTCGCTCCTATTCGTGATCAAATTCTCTTTGGTCCTAACATTCTATCCCTTGATAATGTCCTTCCTCAATTGCAACGGTTGACCATTTCGCAAAATGAGATTTTGCCACACCAGGCCTTTATTTTTTGCCTTTAATAGAGTGATCGCAATCAAAGTCATGGACGTAACAATCATGGGCAACAACTTTAATATAAATTTGGTCATGTCTGTGACCATTGTTATTCTTTACATAGTCATCCTAAGATAGCTAGCATTGCTTTAGTGGAGAACGCTTGTGGTCCTCCTTCAATCATTTTATTTTGAGGCTGACTACAATGTCTTCCTGCAATATCAGGCCACTAAATACACTACTACTTCAACTGTCTCTGTCGCACTGACTAGTAATTCTGTAGCTTTTCTTTCTCAGTCCTTATCCTTTGGATTTTGAATTCTTGACTCTGGTGCTTTTAACCATATCTCTGGCAACCCACACCTTTCTCACACCTTGATACTTCTCCCTTTTCACTTCATGCTATTACTCTTGCTAATGGTTTAAAGACAATTGCCAAAGATATTAGTCAAGTACGACCCTTCCTCATTTACCATTAACCTCTGTTCTTTAAATTCTTGATTGTCCTTTTAATCTTGTTTCCATTAGTAAACTTACCAAACACTTAATTGTACTCTCACCTTTATTGATTCATTTGTGGTTATACCGATTGACGTATGGGGCATACGATTGGCATTGGACGCGAATCTCATGGTCTTTATCACCTTTTTGTGCTAACATCTTTAGTTATTTGCACTTCTTTTGACCCTTTGGAGTTGTTGCATTTTCGTTTGGTTTATCCTAGTCTCACTAAAGAAAATGGTTCCTAGTCTCTTGTCTTTGTCATCTTTAAATTGTGTTTTGTAAGTTGAGTAAACATTCCCATGTCTTCTTTTTTTTTTTTTTTAAAGCAATAACACTAGAGTTGCTTCTCCTTTCTCTCCTTTTACTCTAATGTTTGGGGACCAAGTCATACTTGTTCATTTTTGGGTTTTTTATATTTTGTTGCTTTTATTAATGATTAATTCTCATTGTTCTTGGTTATTTTTAATGAAAATTGCTCTCTTCTATTTTTCAACAATTTTGCAATGAGGTTTGTACTCAATTTGGCACTTATATGAAAGTTTTACACCATGGCAATACTTGTGAATATCTCTTTGCTCTTTTAAAAAATTTCATGATTGCACAAGGCATACTTTATCAATCCTCACGTGCTTATACACTTCAACAGAATGGGATAGTGAAACGTAAAAATTGTTATCTCATTGAAATAGCTCACATTTCATTGCTTCATCACAATGTTCCTCTTCATTTTTGGAGCAATGATGTCCTTATTGCATGCTACTTGATCAATTGAATTCCTTTTTCTTTGTTACAAAATTAGGTCTCTCACTCTATCTTGTTTCCTAGCGAACCCCTATATCATCTTCTTCCTTGTGTTTTTTTGGTTATACTTACTTTGTCTACAATTTATTCTAGGACAGGATAAGCTATTTGCCAAATCTTTCAAATGTATTTTCTTGGGTTACTCTTGTTTTTAGAAAGATACAGGTGTTGTTCCTTAGACACTAATTGTTATTTCATAACCATAGATGTTACCTTCTTTGAGCCAACACCTTTTTATTCTTCAACCATTTCCCATGATCCTCACATTGTCATTGAGGTGCTTCTAATTCTATACATTAGTCTCAGTTTTACTTCATTAATCAAGCCTACAGTTGATTCCATTATATCCTCTAAACTTATCACTCCTCTAGATTCTGTAGATGTCCTTATTGATTCATGCACGATTCCAATGTTTGATCTTATTCCAAACCTATCTTCTGATGATGGTTTTCCTATTGCTATTTGAAAATGTATTTGTTCTTCTTGTAATCTTAATCCTATTTATAATTTTTTGGGTTACAATTGTGTCTCATCTCCCTACTATGCTTTTGTATTTTCTTTGTCCTCTATTTCCATTCCTTAGACTACTCAAGAAGCTTTCTCTCATGAAAAGCTATGATTGAAAAAATGAAGGCTATGCAGTCGAATGGCACCTGGTAACTTGTCAATCTACCCCTTGATAAATTTGTTGTTGGTTGTCAATGGCTTTACGCTGTTAAAGTTAGCCTTGATGGTACCATTGATTGTCTTAAGGCCCACTTTGTAGCTAAAGGCTACACTAAGATTTTTGGCTTGGATTATGGTGACAATTTCTCATTGGTGGCCAAGATTGCCTCTATTTGTATGGCATTGTCTATTGTTGCTATTCAACACTGGCCTTCTTATCAACTTGACATTAAGAATGGCTACACCTAGATTTGTTGCTTATGAGGAGTTTGGATTAGTGTGTAAATTACAACTTTCTATTTTTGGGCTCAGATAGCCACCATGGGCCTAGCTTGGGCAATTTAACAGCATAGCCAAACAATTTGAGTTGATTAAAAGTGAAACATATCACTTCTTATTTTACATGCGTTGAGCTTCTACTCTTTGCATATATCTAGATTTTTATATTGATGATACTATTATCATTGGGAATGATTAAGATGGACTTTCTTAGCCTAAACAACACCTACTTGATCACTTTTAGACTAAGGATTTGGACAAGTTAAAATACTTTTTTGACATTGAGGTAGCCCAATCTAGAACTGGAGTAGTAATCTTTCAAAGAAAATATGCACTGGATATTCTTAAAGAAATTCGTATGTCAAATTGTTGCCTAGTTGATATTCTCATCGATCCTAATATTAAACTTCTACTAAGATAGGGGGAGCCTTTGATGGATCTTGTAGATATTGGAGACTTGTAGGAAAATTGAACTATCTTGCAATCACTATCTTGTCAATAACATGTACTAGTCATTGGGATGCAGTGACACGCAATCTTAAGTATATTAAAGGGGCTTCTAGGAAACGCTTGCTATATGAGGACCATAAACATACTTGAGTGGTTGGGTCTGCTATTGCAAATAGGTCAGGATCTCCTATAGATTGACGATCCATTACAAGTTATTGCATTTTCAATGGAGGAAATTTTGTATCTTGTAAAAGCAAGAACCATGATGTTGTGGCTAGATCTAGTGTTGAAGTTGAATACCATGCCATGACATTGGCAACATGTGAACTAGTGTGAATGAAACAATTGTTTCAAGAACTCCAATTTGGAGATTTAAGCAAAATGACATTAATTTGTGATAATCAAGCTACTTTACATATTGCATCTAATTCAGTCTTTCATGAGAGGACTAAACATATTGAAATTGATCGACATTTTATCATAGAGACAATACTATCTAGGACTCCCACTACAAGCCATGTTAATTCCAATGACTAGTTAGCTAATCTTCTCACTAAAGCGTTAAGGGGACCACACATATCTTACCTTTGTAACATGTTTAATGCATATGATTTATATACTCCACTTGAGGGGGAGTGTTGGAGTGTAAATATGTTGACTAGATGGTGAGTGTACATTAGCATTTGTCTAATTCCCTATTTGGTAGGTTATGATTGTGTAATTAGTAGGATATTATTTTGTAATTATGAGTCTTAAATGTCTTGTCTTGTATCATTTTCCTAGGTCAAAATTAACTGACCACATTTCATTTAAGGGTTTTCCTCTCTTTCTCTGTATTGGGGGACAGAGGGAGTTTTATTATTGACTTAGAATTGCTGTTTTACCACATTTTAGTATAAGGAAATGTGTCAATTCCCACTTTCTATGGCACCTACTGTCTAATGTCTAAACTGCTCTCTTAGTCCTCTTACTGTGTGCTATAAATTTAACTAATTTCTGTATCTTTTGGGCTTCTCATTCTGCCACCTTAATTGAGGTGACAAAGTGTTGGAATTTTGAAACTGAGTATTATGTCTGAGCCATAAACTTTTTATCAGTTGGCTATAGGAGTTAATCATAAATCATATTGTTTCCTTTAGAATTCAATTCATGATGTTCCAAATGTCTAGTAAGGAATTGATGGAGCTTTATGTGATGTGAATAATGAGATATGGGGAAGAAATATTTAAAATTATCGAAGTATATCATATTTGTATTTTATGAAATGGAAATTTATTATAAGTAGAGTACTTATTAGTAATTTAGGATTATTTTCCTAATAAAGAACTACTATGTTCTTGGCTTTTCAGCCTTTGCTGTGAATTTGAAATTGCTATCAAATTGTTCTGTACTGTTCTTCCCATCTCCTATTTTCCCTTCTTCCTCTTTCTCCCTCCCCTTTCTGTTCTTTGGTCCTACATCAGAAATTCTTCCCAGCTTGGCTTTTCACCTATATTGGGAAATTTTGAAAGTAAAAGGATGAATTAGAAAAACGTGCTGAGTGAATCATATTGAAAGGTGATGGAAATCATAGAGCTGTCAGTTCACAGGATGATAAATTGGCTTTCTACTGTTTCACACTGTTGTTGAATTGACTATATTCATAACAGACAAGATGGTAATTCTCTCAGAAATTTCTCTTTCAATATTTTCATAACATCCTTCTTCCCAAGAGACTCTTCTCACCGACAAGAGCAGCTGGGAAGTTACAGTTGGAATCACAACTGTCAAAACAGATTCTGAACCACTGACTCCTTATTCACTAACTTTTAACTAACTACTTATTCATTCTATTTATTACAGGTATCAATTTTCTGCCAATGATACCGTATCCAAAAGATATTACTACTGTATAGTGAAAATTTGGTTGTTAGAAAGCAAGGAGTATCTCTGATGTTTTGTCTTTTCTGCAGTTATCTTATTCTGACAAATCAGACTACTTACGAACTTGTGAGAAGGAGGAGGATTTCTTACCTAAGGTTTGATTGTCCCCTTAGTATGTTTCTACTAATTCATATTATAATTTTATTCATGTAAAGGTAACAATTGATGCAGCACGTTCCTCTTTTTGGCTGTAGTATGGTTTATTGTATGAGCTAGTTGTATGTTGATGTTAAATCAAATGGTTAGAATATCTACATGTTTGGGATAGATCTGGTAAACACAATTTGTCTATCTTCAGGGGGATTCCAGAAAGAGTGTATCCTTTTAGTAAAGGAATTTGCCGAAATTTATTCAACTTCTGCTGTGCAAGGAGAAGTGTATACAATTTGGAAGCATTGCCTACCCCTCAAGAGATAGAGGAAAAGTCAATGCCCTACACATGCAAGGATGTTGTAACCTGTCGTTGTTGCTGATGTTGGTGCAATTGTTATATTAGAAGAATTATTCCCTCAAAAGTTTTATTTTGTGCTCGAATGTAGAGATATGTCAATGCATCGGTTTGCTTGGAGAACAGATATTTACTTCACGCTGCTGGCTCTAGGATTACTTTTTTTCTTTTTCTGCCCCTATTCATTCTTTCCCTCTTTTTTCCTTCTATTTTTAGCGGTGGAGGTTTTTGTTTTTAGGTTTAACGCATAGGTATAGTGCCAGTATTGTTTTTGTGGATGAGATGAATTCCTCTTGACTTTTAGATTGTAGTCCGTGATATCTGGTTAATTTTAAAATGACTCCTGTGATAGAACAATTGTGTAGGTAAAGTGCAGGGTTGTCGTTCTTGTTTTTTTAGGTGTCTGATATACAGTGATCTTGATTCTGACATTTTATATATCATGGTTCTTAGGCACCAGAATATGTTATTAATTTTATCTTTATTTTTCTATGATAATTAATTTCACAATAAATTTTATTTATTAAAAAAAAGCATATAAAATAGAATGCACAAATTTTGAAAAATTAATGTGCTTATTAATTTGGATGAAGAAGGAATCATTATTCATGAACTCTCCAAGTTTATGAAATTATACTTATATTCACAAATAATATAAATAATATACTATTAAAATTGGTATTTATTTTAATTTACAAGATATATTTAGAAATTTAAGCAGCAAGTAACACTGATTAATTTGTACAACTAAACATGAATATGATACGAGATATAAAATATCATCAATTGTTTTATCAAATATGAGTATTATGATATCATACTATTTTGTTTCATAATGTACAAGATACAACATTATCGTTTACCAAACACCCTGCCTAATGTATATCAATTACTCCAGAAAGTTCTCGTGCACAGTTGACAAGAAGACGCTTAAACGCTCATGAAGGACTTGTCTAATTAACTTCACGTCAAGTGTAACGTTAGCTGCTTTCCAAATCTTGTGTGATTAGCTATCATATAGAACTTTATGTAAAATCAGTTTAGGCGCTGTGCAGTCCCAAGTCTCCCTAGTGTGGTACGGCACATCATAACGATAAATTTGCCTTGAAAAGAAAAATGGATAGTTTTATAAAGAATTATCTTTTAAGAGGTTAAAATTTTTTACCATTTGATCTATTTTAAAATTCACTCTTATTTTTTGAATTTGTTAATCCATTGTTTTACAGTGTAGAACTTTGTTTATGCTATTTTTTAATGTAAATTATTTCATAATCAATCTCAAGTTAAAAAAAGAGAGAGAAAGATTATGTTAAGTAATTGACGGCCAATATAAAATTTTGTTGGATCTTTATATTAATGCAAGTTGTTGTTCGAAAGCAATATGTTATATACCTTAGATGCAGTATCAAATAAGCAAAAGTTATTGCATTGATATTTGGGTATAGTGAAAAATAAGTAAAACTTCCCATGTTTTTGTAAATAAATATGGGTAAAAAAACTAATTCACGAAAATGAGATTTCTTTTGGGACTTGAAATATAGGTAAATTTACATGTAAATAAATGAAAATAGTAGATACTATAGTTAGGATGATTAATTTTATGTGCTTACAAAAAACTAAATAAGTAGAAGAAAAAGTAAAAGAATTAGACACCTTATGTTTTTAAGTTCTGGTACATTGGTAAGATTAAATCTAAAAATAGGATAGGTATAATTGTAAATAAGTATTAAAAAAATATAGCGATAGATGTAAAAAAATTAAAAGATACAATCATAACGTTAAAGTTTGTAATGGAAAAGAAAACCTTTAATATTATTAGTGCTTACGCACCACAAGTAAAGTTAAAAGAATATCACAAGATAAAATTTTGGAAAGATTTAAAAGGTTTAATTCAAGAAATATTATTAGGAGAAAAGATTCTTTTAGAAAGAGGTTTTAATGGTCATGTAGATAATGTATATAGAGATTACCAAGGTTCATATGGGGGATATGGTTTAAAGAAAGCAAATACAGAGAGTAAAATTATTTTATACTTTTTGTTACCGCTTGACTTTGCAATAACTAATACTTGTTTTAAGAAATGCAAGGAACATTATGCGAGGAATATTTTATCACGTAAAAAAGTGGAAGGGTATACTCTTAAATTGATTCCTTTTTAATAAGGAAAACAAATAGAAATCTTTGTATGGATTGTAAAGTTATACCTAAAAAGAATTTGACTACCTAGTATAAAGTCTTGGTCGTGAATGTATGAGTTAAGAGGAGAGTAAAGATCAAAAGCCAAGATAAGGTGTCAAGAATCAAGTGATGCCAATTAAAAGAGGATAAAGAAAAGAGTTTACAAAGAAGATTTTGGAGCAAAAATTTTGGGAGATACAAGAAAATGCTAATGATATATGAAAGAGATGGCTAAAGAGATTAGAAAAGTGGTAAAAGAGTACTCGGTGAATCAAGAAACTTTAAACCTAAAGATAAAGAATTTTAATAGTAAGATGCAAACGTACAAGAAAAGGTTAAGGTTAAAATAGAGTGTTATAAAATATAATCTTTGTATAAAAGTGATAAAAATTGAGAAAACTATAAAGTAATTAAAAAAGATACTAACAAGACGATGAGCGAAATGAGAATTAGGGCACTTAATGGATTATACTAATCCTTAGGTACTAAAACTGGAGAAAAACGTAAATACGAGCTAACTAAAAGTAAGGAAAAAAAAACAAGAAACATGGATTAAGTGAAATACATTAAGGATGAAAAAGTCTTAGTCATGGAAAAAGATATTAAAGGAAGGTAGAAAGGTTATTTTCATAGACTATTTAATAAGAGATAAGGGATCTTATTACACTTGGACATGCTATATATTAAAGAACAGAACCAAATTTATACATTTGATTATAAGATTAGAGAGTCAGAGGTAAAAAGAATATTAAAGAGGATGAAGAATGATAGAACAATAAGATCGGATAATATACCTATCAAGGTATGGAATGAATTATGAGTGAAAGGCATAAATTAATTCATAAAGTTGTTTAATGAAATTAAGAAGTCTAAGAAAATGCCGGATAAGTGAAATGAAGTACTTTAATTCCTATTTATAAAAATAAGGAAGACATACAAAATTGTACAAATTATAAGAAAATTAAACTCATGAACCACACTAAGAAGTTATAAGAAAGGGTAATTGAGCAAAAATTAAGGCAAGAGGCTTACGTTATAGAGAATCAATTTGGTTTTATGCTAGGAAGATTGACCATGAAAGCAATATACTTGTTGTGAAGATGGATGGAGAAATATCAAAGGAATAAAAAAGACTTACAAATGATATTCATTGATTTGGAAAAATATATGATAGGGTACTAAGAGAAGTTTTGTAGAAAGTTCTAAAAAAGAAGAAGTTTATATCAATTATATTCGAGGAATTCAAGATATATATGATGGGGTTATAATTAGTGTAAAAACAAAAAGTAATCCCACAGAAAATTTTTCTATAACCATTGATCTACATTAGGGTTTAACTTTAAACATCTATTTTTTTTACTTTAATTTAGTCAATGCCATAATGCATACTTTTTACATATGATATAATCTTTGTTAGAGAATTGAGAGAGGAAATGAATAAGAAGTTAAAGTTGTGGAAACTAACTTTGAAAACATATAGATTTCATTTAAGTAGAAGTAAAATAGAATATATAAAATATAAGTTTAGTAAAAAGTACACTAATTTTAGTATAGAAGTAAAAATTGAAGAACATATTATACTACAAGTCACACGATTTAAATATTTTGGATCTATCATATAACATAACGAGAAAATAAAGAAAGATGTCAAACATAAGATTCAAGTAAGATGGATAAAATAAATTAGTGTTTCAGGTATTATTTGTGATAGAAGAGTACCACTCAAGTCTCACATAGTTAAAAAACTTGCAATGTTGTATGAAAGTGAGTGTTAAGTAATAAAAAGCTAATAAAAAAATAAGTTTAATGTTGTAAAAATGAAAATGTTGCATTGGATATATAAGTACATTACACAAAATAGAATTAGAAATAAATGTATTAAAAAGAAAGTTGAAGTTGTGCCTATTATAGATAAGATTATAGAATCGCGCCTTAAATGATTTAAATATATGTGAAAAAGATTTATAAAAGTTTCAATAAAGAGAATAAATAAAATAAAGAGTAACATAATAGTTATAGGTAAAGAGAGATGAAAAAAAACTATAGGTAAAACTATTAAAAAAATTTAGATTTAAATAGTTTATCTAAAAACATGATTTATGATAAAATTTTATAATGTTATTTGATCCATATAACCAATCCCACTTAATGAAAAAAAGCTTGTTGTTGTTATTGTTTTATAGTACAAGTTTATTGTTGTTATTTGGTTTAGATTTCAACTTTGAAATCTCTGCTATCAACATTTCAATTGTTTTGGAGAGATTACTAGACTCTCTCCCTTTATAAGTTCTTCGTAAAATTTTTGTTTGCATCTTATGGAAGAAGATGAACAAAAAATAAATAAATAAATCAACTAATTTATCAAAGAAACTTGTTAAGCGTGCTTTCTCAATTAGACGAAGTACAAATTCTACCTTCCACTGCGTATGCAAGAGGCCATTAAATGGGCATGGCCTAAAGTCAAATGGCCACCACCATCCCTTTTGAATTTGGTTCAAATAAAGGGGCATACCTATCCCTTAGTACCTTCTTTCCAAAAGGTCGAGTGGCCTTTTTCAAAAGTACTTAATACTAAAATGCCACACTGTTAATCGTTGTTGACAATGCAATCATGCATTATCACTCACAAGAACTGATTAAGGGTGATATCAGAGACTTTACTTTTTGTTGATTATTATGCAAAATAAATCTCAAAGTCCAGCACACAACGTGTATCCATAGAAAAAGAAGAATTTTACAACTACGCACATTTCCTAATTTCCTCTACATCATCTCCCTAGTACTTTCATCTTCGTTTGTTACTGAGGATTGAAGAAGCTAACATTAATGCCAGTATCAATGATAACATAAATACTAGCAACGACCAATATGACACTAAGACACATCCCCAAGACTCCCAAGAACCAATTGACACACCACGTCACACTATACTTGATTGGTTTCTTGGCCTTGAGCCACATGAAGCATGGATACGCCAATGTCAACGGCAATGCCACTCCTCCCACCAAACCTGCCAGCCTTGACAAGAATGGAATCGCCACTCCTATCAAGAAAGACACGAATCCTGAAAACACCCGGAAAATTGACCGGAGCCACCACGGGCATGGCTTCTTCATCCTCCTAGTGTATTGTGACTCCATGTCATCGAAAATTGGCATGCCATAGATTTGAAATGAGCACAAACCGTTGATCACCACAAACAAGCTGGTGAACCCCAGTACAAATCTTGACACATCATGAGAATGATATTGGTATAGAGCTGTTAGTATTCCTTCATTTGATGGAATCTGTACAATTTCAGCCAAATGAATTAGCTTAGTCTTATACTACAGAAACACGGATGCTAACACGGGACAGACACAAATACTATAATATGACAAAATTCATAATTTCACATCATATTTAATGAGTGTTCAATACGTGTCGGATATAGATATGTACCAGTTGCCCATAAGCCCAGTAGCCAGCAATGGCTAGGGGAAATAGGCAGGCAGCAATGATTGTGTAGGCAACCTTGACTCCTTTCCACATTGGAACGTGAGAGGGATTCTTCTCGCTCGAAGGCATTGTGGCCTGCAACATTCAACAAAACTCTTTCAAAATTATGATCGATGATGGCAAAGTTTGACCGTATATTAACCACTATATCATGTTGTCTAGGACCTCAATTCCCTCACTAATTCAAGACAATTGAGAGTGAAAGTGACTTTGCTTAGCTTAGGATAGAAAAACTAAACGGTCAATGTAGACAAATATTAATTGTGATCTAATGGGAAAACAAAAGAGTCGTATACTGATATCAATAGTGGACGACTATCCTATGCTTTATCTGAAGTTTCTCAGCTTTCAAATCTTACAAGCAATGTATATCTCCTCACATGTCAACCCTTTCTAGATTCTTTCTGATTTCACACAATGTTCACTAAGTTATGATATTTAACAAAAAGAAAAACATTTTCAAAGATAGATTTGACTGTGTAACACCGAATTCAATTACACACCACATACGTACTTGCCTTTATCTAATTTTATATTTAAGAATTATGTAGTTTGCCCCATTGATATACTTGCACCATTGTACTCCTTGATCAATATATGCTTATAGTCCACGTCTAACTAATTTCAGAAAATTTAATCAAGCATAAGAAATAGAATCATCATATCACAAACCTGTATTTCAAGGATAAGGTTGTGACCCCTAAAAGCAAAGGCAACAATGCCAAGGGCATTAAGCACACTAAAAGCGCCTTTGACATCACTTGAAGCCCTCACAGGATTGTAAGACACCCCGGGTAGCCTACCCTGGGCTACAGAGACAACCCATATAGCGGTACAATACCCTACGGCCGTGATGGCTCCAACGAGCGATACACCAGCGATGGAGTTCAAGTTTGGCAACTGTGAGAGCACCACTGCCCCACACGTGAACACAAGGTACCATTCCACTGTGGTTAGAGGTTTGGATGAGCACGTGTCCCCACATAACACCTCATAGAAGGTCCTGGCCGTTGACCCTCCTATGATGATCAGAGTCGTACACGTGCCAGCTGATAGGTACATTATTGGAAAGAAGGCCAGCAATTTCCCAAGCTTCTCACCTGCAAGTGGAACGAATATACACAGATTACACCATCATAGATAATTACTCGCGAAAAAAAAAAGATAAATTCTAAATGAAGAGAAGGATGGAGACGTGGATGAATGGTACCGAAGGTTGCGAAGCAGAGTTGGAGGTAGCGGCTGTAGCGAATTCCGGTTTCGAGTGATTCGTGAAGATGGACGAGTAACCATAGCGTGTAAAGCTGCCATACGAACGCTATGCTCAAACTTATTATTCCCCATGTCCTACCACCCACATTCTCGTTAGCTCAGAAATTTTCTGGCCAAGCTTCCCCACAACAACAATTATTATTATTTTTATTATAGTGGAAGAAAAAAAAAGAATCACCCTTGCCGTCAAATTAACTTCCATCTTAATTCTCAACTGTAATTCTTTAACTCTCTGCCATAACATATATTTTTTATCTGGTATTGATTGAATAATTATATATACGTGAATATTAATTTAAGATGCAAAAAATGGGCATGCATTGTGTTATCTTATGATGAAGGTTTTTAACCCCCCCCCCCGCCCACCCCAACCAAAAAAAAAAAGGAAAAAGATTTCTACACCTTAATGAGTAGTTTTTTGAAGAATTATCTATAAACCAAAGATAAAAAGATTTCTACACCTTAATGTGTAGTTTTTTGAAGAATTATCTATCAACCAAAGATATTCTAGATTTACGCTTAGTTGATATTAATTATACTTCAAATATAATAACTAGTTTCCTTGCATATATGTTCTTTTTCTTCATTATATAGGGGGGGGGGGTTAAATTAGCACAAAGCCACTGGCTACTTGCATATATGTTCTATATCCAAGTCTTTTGTTAAAGGAAAAATTAGAGTTAAAAATTTAAAAATTAAAAATATTTACTTTAAAAGATTTATTATCATTGTTTTAAGATAGATTGCTACTGACTTTAAATAAAGGTAAAACCCCCTAAATCAAGTAATAATAAATTCTTTAAAATAAATATTTTTTAACTTTAAGTCTTTAACTCTAATTCTCCTCTTATTAAATCTTGTGACTCTAATTTATGAGTAATAATATTATGAATTCAGCTACCATGAATTCTATTTATAACATAATAATTATTATATATAAAATAGTATTTTTATTAATTATTTGTATATTTAATTATTTAAAATATTAACTTATTTAATAATTAATAGTTTTTTATAGAAAATTTAATTTTCATGCAAAATTATAGTAATAAACCCAATAAAATGGACAAGATATTATACTATATTTAATAATTATAGTGTTATAAATAAGATACATGATATGCCATTATCACTTTTAGCTTATTGGGTGGCTTTTCTTGATTAATTTTTTTAATCATATTACATAATTAATTATGCGTTTCTTAGAAGACATACCTCAGAAATAAAATTAATTGTGTAATGCATATATATTCGTTTAATTCATTTTGGCTAGAAGAAAAGAAAAAAAAAAGTTATGAAATTGCATGAAAAATAATGAAGATGACCTACCAACCAAGAATAGTGAAGGCGAAAGGGAGAACAAGAGCCTGAATACCAATCCCAGAACAAAGAGTATGAAAAGCAGCATAGTACTTGTTGCCATTCCTTGACTCAGTGATAGGAAGCCAAGCATCATGAGGGTCAAGCTTCGTCATCCTCAAAGCCTTCATCACTGGGCTTCCCAAAGGAGTAATAAACCTCGGTGTCAACGAAATTCTAGGAGTTCTGGGAGTCCGAGGAGTACTCTTGCTTGTATGTGGTGCCTCTGCTCCATTCTCTTCATGAAGAAGTGGTGATCTTGACAAAGATGGAGAGTGAAGCTGAGAAGGAGGACAAGACACTGCTGGAGATCCCACAATTGGTGTCCCCATAGCTGAAGCTGACCTTATCTCCTTTGTTTGACCCATTTTTTCTCAGTTCTCTATTAATTTGATCCTTCTTCTCCTCTTGCTCTAACTTCTCAGAGTGGATGTTTATATAGGCATATCTCAGAGAAAAAAAACAAAAAAAAAAATGTTTGTGCAAGGAACATGCAAGAGTGGGTAACGGTTACAGTCACCGCTCAGTCAGAATGTGACTCCAATCGAAGAGTGCCAAAAAAATTTCTTTCTTTTTATTTTTTGTTTACAAAAATTTAAGAGTTAATGAAATTGTTCTAACTTTAATTAAAGAAGAACATATTGCAATTGATAAATATCGATCAATAAAGGATTATCAACGAAAATCGAATAAAAAATTCTTTGCCTCAAGGCAGTTTTATCCTACCAAGTCAATCTTTGTTGCTAGTGTGAGAAAAAGGTAATATTTGAGCATTCAAAAAAGTTTTGTGTGACCAGATGAATAAAATAGCTAGGCTGGTGTAGAACTGTATATTTATGTATTACTTATGCTGTGGTTTGATTTGAAGCATTACAATGGTTTGTAATTAACTATCCCATGTGCTAGAAATATTAAATTTATGGAAAGAATGCATTTTCTCCGTTACGAAATCATCTTTATTTCTCCTTTTTGACGATTTTTTTTTCCTGTTGGTTGGTGGAATTTTAAAGTGGTTAAAGTATAATACTATTATTTTCCATCATGTTGTTTTCTTGATGGGTCATATAAATGCGTTCTTCATGCTTTTCTTGGCTTTTGGCTTAAAAAAAAGAAGCATTGTTTCCGTGTGAACTAGCACTATTGTCAACATTACGAGCCTCATGCATAAGAAATGGAGTCTTGGGGTCCATGTTCAACTATTGCAAAGAATTTTGAGTTTCAACTTTCAATACTCAACTATCATACATAAGTCATGCTGTAAATAATTCACGACAAGCTTGCTTAAGATTTTCCAAGGGTATTATTCTAAACAATTCCTTTCTTTCTGGTTCTTTCCTATGCTTTTGACAATCTTTACTCACAATGGTCAATGATTTAATTGAACACCTGTACAATAATAAAGACTTTTTAGTTAAATAGAGTGTTTACTATAAATAAACTAATTAATCATGAATATTAATAAAACTCATGTGTGATATCTTTTGCTGATAAATTTTAATTTACACATCTTTATTTTTTATGTTCATTTTTATTTATTTCTTTTTTTCTTTGTGAGTACAGCAGGGGTATCTTCATAATGTTGACTATGGTGCCACTAGACCACATGGTTATTTAATATTTTATTTTACATATCTTTAGACTTTGATAAACTAAGTCTATTTTTGATAAATAATAAAAAGGGGTGCGGTTAGTGAAGTGGATGAGAAAATCCATTTTGAAATCCATAAATAATAAATTCCTGCATCAGATGGCCACTTCTAGGTCCTGGTTTGTAACAGAAGTTTGGTAAAAATACTTGAAAATGATTATGGTAAATAATAATTTTGATGGTATAATTGTCTTAAGAAAATAATAATTTTTTGCTTTTGCTACTTCTAAAAAACAGTTCAATTTTTTATTGTTTTTATTATCACTTAAAAGCAATTTTTTTGGGGGTAAAAACTTGACCAAATAGGCCAATACAAATTTCAAAACAAGAACTTTTTTTAAAAAATATCCCGCTTCTTACTCCCGAGTAGGATGGCTAAATAGGCTATAAACAACTAGACAAATTCAGGCACCAAAATATTTTTCATTTATATTATCATATCTCTAAGTTTTGCTGATGATGGATTACAAGAGTGCATTGATCCTTGCAAACAAGTAGACAAAAAGGAGTTGCAGAACCATACATAGATGCGGGCACATACAATATTGCTACAACATTCTTGGTATTTACATAACAGCATATCCTTCATATATGTATATATAAGTAAGTTATGACGACCGATTGATAAAACTGGTGCCCCAGTGGATTCAGGATTGTGACTTTCTGAGCGAGCTGTCAGTTCATCATAATCTGGCAATTTGGGATGAACAAAACTAACAGTCTAACACTATATATCCTGTTTCGCCTGAGATGAAGACGCCGATTGTGGAGGCCAGTTAGGTGGCCTAACGGGAGATGCTTCCGTTCCAATTTCTTCATCTGGGATGAACAAAACTAACAGTCTAACACTATCCTGTTTCGCCTGAGATGAAGACGCCGATTGTGGAGGCCAGTTAGGTGGCCTCACGGGAGATGCTTCCGTTCCAATTTCTTCATCACAATATGATTCATCAAACTTAATATCTGAATGTGCAGTTTTTAAATTATAGCTTTGTCTCCTATAATCCTTTCTACCATTCATGCAAATAGGCACTTCGTCCTCATTGTTTATATAGTTAGACCTTGGCAAGCTCTGTGGCCTGTACATTCTCTCCTCGGTTTTAATCGAATGATCCATGTTCTGGTTTTTTTTTTTTTGCCAGATTGTTTGATTGGAAGAGCCTAGAGCTAATGCCTTTGTTATTCAAACTATGATCATAAAGAGATGAATGAATGGCTTGATCATAGTCTTTGTTACCCAGATAAGCAGCAATTGCTTTTTTAACTGATTCAGCAGCAGACACACAGTCTTTGAAATGCATGTCACCCCTTCCTCCACCACTTGCTCATCTGATATATTACCAGAAAAGACCATTAGAAAGCAAGAAAACAACAGCTTTAAATAGTTCAGGGGGTACAATCTGATTGGGAGCATAAATTTGTGTTTCGTTTCACCTAAAAGTTAGCTTGTTTGTCTAAGCTGTTGAAGGCTTCACTGTAAGCTGCTGGCACTGACAGAAGTACGTGGCCCTTCCTGTTGAAAGAGAGAGGAGCATAATTTTTAATGAAAATTTAAAGCAAGAAAGAGACAGAAAACACACTGTTAACTTTCTGTGTTGTCTCGAAGGTATTCCTTAGCTATTTCTTTCGTTACTTTCAACTTCACTTCATCAGGAGGTGTTTTTACTGGGACCTTGTCAATAAACTACTACATGTAGCATCTCATATATAAGCACTAAAATAGGTACTTTTGGGAAATAAAAATTCACTTGTAATATATATATGAAATAGAAGATAAAATGAGAAGCATACTCATTGAACCTCCAACCATATACTTTTTTTTTTTGATACATTGGAATACTCGAACCCTGAACACTACCTTTACTCCCACCTCATTCTTACTACTTGTGCTAACTCCAAGTGATAGCTATTACTTATTTCTCATAAATCAATTTTTCTCTTTTAACCTTCTAACTCACTTTAGATCACACAAAACTGATGAATTGATTGTATCCATAATAGTAGAGAGAGGACCAATATATATGTATTAACTTTTAATTTGGTACATCCATCAAGTTCCTAAATGAATGGACTAGGTTTATTGTACTATTAAGATATGATTAATTCTTATAAATCAGTCAACTAAAATAGAAATTATTACCAATTAATTTATCAATTATATATTCCCATAAATCAACCAATTAAATGAAAATTATTAGCTATTAATTTTTCATTATCAAACCACATAATTAGGGATTTTTTTTAACATTCTTCCACTTCACCTGATAATTAGACAACATTAATTCTTAATAATACTATCACCAGTGTGCATAAAGAACCTAATCCTTACATTTAACATTATTATCTAATTTCAATATATTTCAAAATGCAAGTTATGGTGGTTATATACTATTTTGTTTTAAGCATACTCCTTTCCATATACTACTATATCTGCCATTTATCAAAATAGGTCCTTAAATTATATAAATTCATCATTGTCCACATAAGTTTTTCTTGTTATAACAAAACATCATGTGTATATTAACATAATCAACATATGAATAATATTGAGCCAAAAACAATAGTTGAGTTTAGAATATCAATACTTCACAAAGCATCATTCTTTATGCCAAAAACCTAATATGTGCACATATTTTATAAGTGTCTCTAGCAATAAATCTTTCGTTAAAGGATTAGCTATCATTAAATTAGTTTTGATGTGCTGAATAAACACTTTTTTTTAATCTCTTCCTTAATGACAAAATACTTTAATTCTGTATGCTTGGCACCTTTTGAATATGTCTCATTCTTGGAGAAGAAAATTGTTGTAGAGTTTTCACAATAAATTTTTAGTGGCTTGATAATGGTGTTAACTATCCAAAATCCTAAAATCAAGTTTCGCAGCTATAATGCATGAATTGCAGTTTCAAAACATGCCACAAATTCTATTTCCATAGTATATAAAGCAATGACAGGCTGTTTGGCAGTTTTCCATGATACTGCTCCTTCACATAAAAGAAATAAGTAGCCAAAGGAAGATTTTCTATTGTCAATACATCTATCAAAATCTGAATATGAATATCCAGTCACTTCAAGATGATTGGATCTCTTATACATAAGCATGTAATCCTTGGTGCCTTGCAAGTACCTTAATACTTTCTTTGCAACCTTCCAATGATTCATGTTATGTTTGTTTTCGTATCTTCCTAACATCCTAATGGCAAAGCTAATGTCTGGTGGTGTACATGTTTGCACATACATCAGATTGCCTATAATAGGAGCATATGGAATAGATTCCATTTCTTTTTGTTTTACATCATTCTTTGGACATCACATGAGACTAAATTTATCCCTTTTCTAAATTGAAACAATTCTAACTGAAC
The DNA here is from genome assembly GCA_026724425.1 of Erythrophleum ivorense. Lineage (NCBI taxonomy): Eukaryota > Viridiplantae > Streptophyta > Magnoliopsida > Fabales > Fabaceae > Erythrophleum > Erythrophleum ivorense. Next base: position 195,330 of record JAIUCV010000278.1, read on the forward strand.
ACTTATCCATACGGAATCTCTCAAGAATTTTCTTAATATGGGCTTTCTAAGATAATCCCAACAATTCTTATGATCTATCATGGAATATATCAATTCCTATTACATAAGATACCTTTCCCATGTCTGTCATTGCAAAATTCTTAAGGGGAAAATTTTTAGTCTCGCATAATATGCCCAAGTCATTAGCAACAAGTAAGATATCGTTAACATATAGGACTAAGAATATAAACTTACTCCTACTGATTTTTGGTATATACACCTATCAATAGTGTTTTCTTCAAAACTAAAAGATGTGATGGTATCATTGAACTTAATATACCATTGCCGAAAAGCTTGCTTAAGTCTATATATTAACTTTTTAAGCTTACACACCATGTGACCCTTTCCTACAATTAAGAAACTCTTAGATTGGTCCATATAAACTTCCTCATCAAGATCACTATTAAAAAAAGACTATTTTCAAATTCATTTGATGCAACTCTAAATTATAATGAGCCATCAAAGCCGTAATTATTCTTAATGAGTCTTTCTTTTTATCATCAATAGCATCCTTTTAAATATAACCCTTGGCAACAAGTCTACCTTTATATCGCTCGATACTGTCATTTGAGTCATGTTTAGTCTTAAAGATCTACTTACAACTGACTCATTTACAATCTTTTGACAATTCAAAGAGATACTAAACTTTGTTTTGTTCCATGGATTTCAACTTATCTTATATAACACTAATCCATCTATTTGATTCAGCACTTTCTATGGCTTGTGAAAATGAAATCGGATCCTTATTAATTCCTACATCAAAATCATACTCCTATAAATAAATCATATAATTATTTAGAATAGCCGATCTCCTTTGTCTTTAAGACCTTCTTAATGGTATCCCTTGTGGTTCATTCACATTAGATGATCTTGAATTGGTTGTCATAGGGTATTTCATTACCTAAGTGTTGTTCTAAATTGTCAATTTGTGTTTAACAACTAGAATTACACTTAGAATGTATATGAATGAAGGAACACTATTTTGTCTTTTATGACTCCTACTGACTTCATCATTTTTAGTAAATCTAGTATTATCAATTTCAACAATTTTCGGACTATGGTTAGGATAGCAAAACTTGTATCATTTGGATTTCTCTAGTAACTAATAAAGTAACCATTAATCATTTGAGAATTCAATTTCTTTTTATGTGGATTATAGATCCGTGCTTCTGTTGGACAACCCCAAACATGCAAGTATTTTAAACTAAGTTTCTTACCAATCCATAACTCAAAAAGAGTTTTAGAGACTGCCTTACTAAGAACCCTATTTGACATATAGCTTGAGAGCATTAACTGCTTAAGACTTCTCATAAAGCAAATAGATATAACCATAGCATGAATAATCATCAATAAATGTGATAAAATCTTTTCTCCATCAAAAGATGGGGCGTCAAAAAGTCCACATATATTAGTGTATATAATTTTAAGAAGTTGGGTGTTTCTTATGGCCTTTTTCTTGCAATGTTTGGTTTGCTTGCCTTTAATGCAATCCTATGCCAAAGTCTATAAAATTCAAATTTTAAAGGATTTCATTTTTTACTAATCTTTCCAACTTTTCTTTAAATATATGACCTAGATGTTTATGTTATAAGAAAGCATAATTTTCATATGAATGCTATGCTTAATTCCAACATTATGATAAATAATAAGTAAGGATTTAGTAAAACCATAATCAAGTTTCAATTTGTATAAACTATCAGTAAGGACACTAAAACCAATAAAAGAAGTATTCTTAAACAAACTAAAACATCCATTTCCAAACTTAATAGAAAACCCAGAAACATCAAGTTTTGAAAGAGAAATCATGTTCCTAGAAGTTGAAGCTACATAGAGAATTTGAAATAAGTCCAAATGATGGCTAGTATCTAAAATTAAATGATAAGTCCCTATACCTTCAATAGGAGCTTTCATCGATTCCTTATGAATAAAAAGTTTTCATTCGACTTTATAGTTTAAATCATATGGAATCCTCACCTCAAATTAGATACATAAGACATAGTACCAGAATCAAGTCACCAAGTATTATTAGCAACTTCAGCTAGGTTTGATTCGAAACATACATAAATATCAATTTTACCTTTCTTTTTATACCAAGCCTTACGTTTAAGGCAATCTTTCTATTCCTTGCCGCAGAAATGACACTTACTTTCCTTTTGTTACTTCTGACATTGCTTGTGGAACTTTAGCAAGCTTTTTCTTCTTCTTATTCTTTTTAAACTTGTTTGATTTACTTTAAGTGTTTTACCAACTTCTTGACTTACAAGGTTGACAAAATGACTTCTTGTTTTTTTAGTCTCACTTCCTCTTGAGTAAGTATACTAGACAATTCACTAACATTCACACCATTCAGAAAAGTTTAATCCATTGAACACAATCACAAAAAAAAAGCATGCGAATAAAGTGATACAACTGCAATCAACACATAAATGCTTATTAATTAGTCACATAATAAATTCAAATAAATACATCATTAATGCATATTATAGCTATCCTTTGGGTAGAAATTATAACATATCATAATCAAGTAAATGCCATAAAAATCATTATAAGGTAATTAAATATTTTAGCCAAACATACATGTTATTTTTGGATATACAAATACATCTGACCAAAATACTAATCCACCTTCATTATGTTCATTGATCACAAAATGATAATTTACCTTTACGTAAATCTGGAAGTTTTGATAACAAGTGAATATCAATTTATCTATCTATTTTCAATAGTTGGCATTTTGCTAATATAATGGATAAATGATTTTATATATATATATATATATATATATATATATGCATGATATGTAATCATCATCATTCTAGTTTGACCACTTTGGTGACAACAAACTCTATATATATATATATATATATAATAAGTTAGGCATATAACATTAAGTAATGATAGTCATCATTGACCACAAAATAATTCTCACCATTAATTTGGTCTAAAAACATTGATTGATTAAAAACATAATTTTTTGAAAACTTTAGAGGCTAAAACATAATTAATAAAATATTACTAGGCTAAAACATAAATATTAAAACCTCAATAGCCAAAGCAAAAATAATAAAATGTTATTGGGCCAAAATATAATTCTAAAAAGGCTTCAAAATAATCTAATAATTTATAACTTGAAATCCAATCATTGGCCCACCATCACAGGCCCACTAGCCTTTTTTTTTTAACCTAATCGACTAGAAACAAAGGATAAACTTTTGGATATAAAATGTCACATTCTGAAAATAAGAGTGTGACCAGCACGAAAAGTAACACCTTACCTTTTGGAAGCCTCTGTAAGCCTAATAAAAATGGGATCCAAACCAAAATTCATTGGGAATTCATGATGTTCCAATTCTTGATAATAGAACTAATCAGAGCAACTATAATTAATACTTAGATTAACCATCATCAATTACATAGGCTTCTGTAAAAATTTTAGTAAAGTCTTCCTTGAAATCTAGATGTTCTGAAATTTTTACAACTAGTCAATCATCACAAATACATAAAAAAGAAGTCCTAATATAAGCTTAGATCAGTATTTATCAATATCTAAGGGTGGGGAACCCTATTCGTGGTTTAGTAGAGCTACATACAACATTTTACAGTATAAAATAAATTTCAAATAAATTAACAAAATATGCCCACATGAACATATGCAGGACTTAACAAGAATGAAGGGAGATGACCAATTCTAAGCTGCTAAAGAGGAATCAGGCTTAGACTTATTATTTGAAACAAATTAAAAATAAAAGAAGTAAGATAAATGCTCTATGAGTGAATAAAGCTAACTATTCAGTATAAGAACATTTTCGTATTAAAGTCTTATTGAAAATAGCAATTCAACCATTAAAACCTTAAAAACAATGACAAAAAAAATTCTGATAAAACCATTCATCAAATGTAGTGAAAAGCATCTAATCAGTACCAACTAAGCCAGATGCAAACCACAGAGCTCGTAAAAGGTAAGTAATACAAATGCTAAGCAACCCGCTTGCGAAAATCAAACAGATCTGCATACGATGGCCAACCACAAGGGGCTAGTAATGCCCCTATTAGTCGGGGTACAAATTACAATGCACTGTGACTAACCACTACTGCAATTAGCTGCAGGGTTCCAATTTAGATAGCTTCCGCGAGAAAATCATCTCATAGTATATATTCAAGATAACCTCAATTTCATAATTATGTATACTTACAAATTAAACATGTAAATGGCATACATAATTAATATTCCCATATACAAACAAATCAGAAAAATAGGATCTAAAATTTCCATAATGAACAAAGGCAATTTCCGTCATTGATATCTATATTCCCATAGTTCAAAACACTTGAATAGGCATTCAAATAATCAAATATTAGGAAACACATTTAATAAAATAAATACTTTTAGTGAAGGGAATGTTTAACCACAACCATGCAATTAAATTTCATGGCACATGCATTTACATACAAGCATATAGTCGGCTTTATTTACTCACCTCTTAAGACGATATAGGAAAAATTTCCTATTGTATCCCTTGCTAAATTCTTAGTATGCCTACTTCTTCCCAAATGCCTTATAACACCGATCCTTAAAGTCTTAGTACTTGAATGCCTCCAGATTGTTTCATAATAATAAATATAAGAATTTCTCTTAAGATATGGAGACTAGTTTGATTCCTTTAACGTAGCACCAATATGAGCCTATTTGTTCAAGCTACAATTTCAATTCTTAACATTTCATCTCTTAATTTCAACCATTATTAAAGTATAAGTACTTCATTTATGAGCTACTTGATGATTTTGAAGAGTCTTAAGTTAAGATGTAAAGATCTAAAAATATACATAAGCCTACAAATCAAACAATAAGCTGGGCATCAATGGAAAGTAGAATTAAAATTCTCATTTTCATCCAATAGCTTTAGCTGCCATTCCTTGGTTCACTTAACAAATGGGCACTCTTAATGGCAAAGGCCAATCATACTTATCTAGAAATAAGAATCAATCCCTTAGCATATACACTTCTTATGACATCTTTAGGGCCAAGCATACGTTATACTTTCATAATTACTCATCTTACTTAACTAGCCTAACAAAATTCCAAATTTCTTATATCCACAACATTAGAATTTTTTGCCACATTAATTTTGTTGATCAATGACAAACCAATCTACAAAGAAAACATGGTGTTATCATACAAAAATATAATATCTTCATTTTGTTCTAACAAAATTTCACACACACACACACACACACACACACACGATGCTTATGGCAATAGGCATCATAGTTTAAATGTATAAGAATGGGAGGAATCAACACCATAAGCAAGGAATACTTGCACAAAACAAGTTTGAACTTAGATCCTTAAAAGAAACACAACTCTCTCTCTTCCTTGGCTCCCCAAGATGACATTCACCAAGCAGCCCCATAAACCATTGATTTTATGCCAAATAGCCGAGAGTCAGGAAGGAAAGAAAGGCATGAAGAATGGATTTCCTTGAGCAACATAAGAGGACCCAATACACTAGCAAATAGAGAAGCTTAAAGGAGAAGAAGAAGATGTCTTACCAGCCACCCATACATTGAAACTTCCACCTAAGATGGTGACCATTTAGCACAAAATGTGCTACCTAATATAGCAGTTTAGGTTGCATTAGGAAAATGGTGTGCAAAAAATTGAAGCAAGAAGGAGTAAGTTGTGGTGAAAAATGAAAGATGAGTTGCAGATGCTTTTTGCTATCTCTTACCCTTGTTCTCTGACCGAAAAAGTGGCTACAGGTGGAGGAAAGCATACTGCAGAAGATGGAGATAAGAAATGACATAAAACCCACTCTTTAAATCATGTAAATGGGGACATATTTGGTATAACAAAAAAATGCCAGAAAGTGGAGAGAAAAGAAAAAAGAACCTAGCATATGCGTGCTACTAGACTCAAACATGGAGCACCTAGTTGAGACTTTGCTTGGCTGCCACCAAACGAAAGCCTCACCCTCTGCTACATATGATAATCACAATATATTTATATATCTGTTTTGGTGTTTACATAAAATTTAATATATAATCTAAGCAATATGATTTCAATTGTCAATCTATCCAAAACATACAAGAAAACAAATATATTGAAAACATCAACATAAGCTTTGATGGAGACTCAGTTTTCACAAACCTAAACAACAACATGTGTACATATAAATGAATATCATAAAAGTAATATAATTATATTAGCTTAAACGAATTATGCACATAATCAATCATCAATATGTATAATTTCAAAGAAAATTTCAGATCTTTAATTTCACTAAAAATGCTTTCTCTTAATTACATCTAGGGTTTACAATTAGGTAGTAAAAAATCACTAAAGCTCTAATACCAAATGTAGTACATACGTGAAACGGAAGACAAACTGGAAGACATACTCATTGAACTATACCTTATTTTTTGTAAATCAATTTTTCTTCCTTAATCTTCTTACTCACTTTAGGTCACACAAAATTAATGAACTGATTGGATCAATGGTAGGAACAAGACCAATTTAAATCCATTAACTTTTAATTTGATCCATCCATCAAATACCTGGATGAATGGACTAGATTCATTGTACTATCAAAATACTCATTAATTCCCATAAATCAACTAATTAAAATGAAAATCATTACCCATTAATTTATTAGTTATATATTCCCATAAATCAGCTAATTAAATGAAAATTATTACCTATTGATTTATCAGTTACATATTCCTATAAATCAATCAATTAAATAGAAATTATTACATATTAATTTTTCATTATCAGGTCAGGGTCTTTTCCCGCATCACTGGCAAAAAGGGTTCACATTAAAAGGCTTCTTCTCCACTAGACTGCTAGCATTTCACTTGAAAGTAATAATTGCGGTGAAAACAAATACCTGGTGATTTACCCCTAAATTGATAGCAGCAGATACAAAATCTCTCCCCTATTTCTTCTCAAAGATTTTCTTAAGTTCCACTAGGGGCTGCAAATACTAAGCTAGCAATACCTTCTTTTTCTTTTAAATATATATTCTACTGGGCATCTCATGTGACAACTTGGATTGGCATAAGAGATTCAAATATGTTAACTTCACAATGGAAGAAAAAGTTTCCATAATTTTCACCTTTGTTTTGCAATGAACGAATGAAAGCCTGGCCACAACTAGTTCACAGCAGAGCTCAATGAATTAATATAGAGAGCATCCTGTTAGTTTAAGGATAGGGTGGGAAGGCTATTTAGATTAGTGATTATAATACCAAAAGAAAAATTGTAGCTAGCGGTGAATAAATAAGCCTGATACGGGCGGAACGGAGAAGCAGAGACCACCCCGCCTTGTTCCTCGCCCAATCATTTCGTTTCAAGTTATTCCCAATATGAAACCATTATAATCAAACCCCAAAAATATGTTCCCCATAAAATAACGTACCACCTCACGAGCTTCTTGGTGAAGTTGACTGGTGGAATCCCATGCAACTGGGGTCTTGTGGATTTGCGGAACTTGACCACTATAGGATGGCCACCTTAGGAGGTACTCCTTACCATTCCAATGACCTCCACCCCCCCCCCTTCTCTCTCCTCTCCAAAACAAAAAAAAACAAGAAGAAAAAAAAAATCCATGACATAATGAATTCTAAAATTTCTCATCATTTTTATGTAGTTCTTTACATATTTCCTATGATGATTTTAAATAAATTTTTGTGCAATTTCCATAAAATTAGAATCAAGTATTATATTATATAGGTGAGAATTATTTTAGACGATTTCTTCGGGTTAACATTTACTGTTAGTAGAGTTTAATGGTGTCCATAAATATGCTTAAAAATATTACACAAGTGTATTAACTTTTCCTTTAATTTTAAAATTATTAGATAAATTTTTTATTTTTAAAATAATCAAAATGAGAAGATTACGCGTTACGTAGATGTAGAAGACTAAATGTTTGAAAAATCATTAATATGAGAGAAAACAAAATCAAGATATTCATAGCATCGTTTTCTTGCCAATGTTCTCGCAATAGAGTTGATGCAGTTGGGCCTAAAGCTGGCCCAACTATCATCCATAAATCATTATTGCACCCTTCCTTCCCTTCCCTCCATCCCTCAAAAGTCCACCTTGAGAATTCAAGATTTCGTAATGCAGTTCTTGCTTTCCAATTATTATGATACAACGTGATCACAATCTGATCAGATTTTACATGTTACCTTAAACACACTACTCAAGATTCATCTGAATTTTTCAGAATATGTGATGAGTGGTAACCCAATTATTCCCTCACATTGATTCTCATCTTAATCTCACTGATGGGAGGTAGAGGATGAGAACGCATGACATCAACACAATAATGGCACTCTGAAAATGACCCCAAAATTAAGTTTTGGGGGTTTTCAGTTGAGAGGAAGGGGATAACAATGATGCTTTTCATTATTTATTTTCTTTTCCTTTTGATGGATATGCAATTATTGAAAAAGAGTGAATGGGCACAAAAAGGGATGCCCAAGGATGATTGTTTGCGGAAAAAAAAAATTAAGAACATGAATTGGTAAATTCGATTTAGTTTATATAAGAAACGTAAATTAAGCTAATTATAACATACCTCGATGTTTTTCCGTAATTGATTTGAACTCTTGAGTTAATGAGAGCAATGTTTGTATTCTAATAGGTTAATTAACTGTAGTCCATGTTGTCCACGGGTTGCTTTGTTCATCAGTTCTGACATTGAAAGAAATATAGGACTGATAAATTATTTCACTGAATGGAACTATATATATAACAAGGAGAATTTACAGTTACAAATATCTCTTTGTACATATGGAAAATCTCAACTAGGTTCATTCAGATCCTCTAATAAGCGGATACATAGCCTCATTAAACTCAGAAGTATATAACTCTAAACTCCACCTCAGAGAGAAACTATATTCAAAAAAGACACCCTATTATTAATCAGATGCTTAAACAAACTCCCCAGTCCACTTTCAAGCCCTTCAATCCCTACAACTAAATCCTCTAGCCTCCTGTTTGCATATTGAATCTTCTGAGCAACCTCAGCATCTTGGCTTGGATTGTTCATAATCAAGCTGTTTAGTGCATAATCCACCTTTTCCAACTCATTTATATTGCCCCCTTTATTGTTTCTCACAAGTGCTCCTTTCTGCAGCAATCTCGACACAAAAGCCCACTTATTAGGCTTTGATTTTAAAACTGGGGTAGAAAGAAACACCAGTAGAGAATGAAAGACGGAGCCAGTGATCAAGCTTGCTTCTCTGAGAACTCTAACAAGTGCAGAAAGATGGATGTCTAGAGCTAATGGACGAGAAATTCCAAATGATCTATCAATTTGCTTTAATAAAAGAAGAGATTTTGTGGATTCTTTTCTCATGTTTCTTCTGAAACCCCAATATACAGGGACATGAATTTCCATGATGCTTGAATCTCCAAGCTTTCTCCTTCTTAGTGCAGATTGAAGATCTCGAATGCCTACTTTAATGGACAAAATCGAATCCCTGGTGTTGCCCAAAATGTCCAAGAATCTCACGGGACAGTCTAACAACTCATCGACCCATTTCTCATTCTGATGCTGAGATAACGCTTGTTGGGTCAACGGCAATTTCAGAAGATCCTCTATGCATTTATACAACTCGGTGAGCCCACATAAACCAGAGCAGATGGTTTCCACCTTGCATGAAGAAGAAGAAGATGATGCATCCCAAGATTTGAGCTTGTTGAGCTCCTCTTCAGTTCGAACAGTGGTGGGGTGGGATCTAGTGGGTAAACTAATGGATCGAACCCTGTATTTAGCAGATAGCTTTGGGGAAAATGGAGATCTCATCATTTTGGCTTCAACTTAGGTTATACCGATATTCCCCCTCGTATTTATACCCAAGACGACTTTTGGAGGAGGGGACCAGAGGAATCTATAGGTTATCGCTAAATGCCAATTTAATAAACATGTGAAAGGAGAAAGGTTTTTTTTTTGGTTACGTTATTGTGGGTGATGTTGTCACGTCTTCCACCAGCAAAACAACTAACTACCGTTCGTTTTATGTTTCTTAAAAAATTGAAGCTTCTGGTGTTTTATGGGTAAGTTCTACCTCACAATTTTTAATTTGTTTTCTGCGGCAGATGGAACTCAAAGGGCCATCCCTCTGTCCCTCTCTCTATCATAGCATCATCATCGTGAAAAGAAACACGAAATAAACTATAGCAAATCGAAATGAAGTTTAGACAAAGTAAAAGAAAGAAAAATATTATAGTAAATTATGTTTTTAAAAAATTTTACTATTTACCTTCTCAAAATATTTCATATATATTGAAAAAAAATTATTTTTTATTAATAAAATTAATTTTTTACATAGCATAATACTATAATTTTATTTTTAATATGACAATAAAAAGTAATTAAATTAATGTTAAATTTTAACACAAAATTACAGTTTTATTTTCAATATAATAAAAGGAATAGTTAAGTAACTTTATTTTTTAAAAATAACATATATTATATATATAATTAATTTTATTAACACTAAATAAATTAGAATGGAGATTTTTGCAATAATATATATTAATGTTAAGGGAGTCAAATGATTTTTTAATATATATATATAATTTAGTGAAGTCTCAATAAAAAAACAATGTAACTCAAAAGATTATTATTAGGATGCCTTATTATTGTTGATTAGGCATGAAAATGTTAATTAAGGTAAGTATTTGCTATGTAGGCTTAAAGGAGTAAGGCCACCATAAGGGACTATTACAAATTTGTAAAATTAATTCAAAACCAAAATAAAATTTTAAATAAACTTAAGAAACTAATATTAAATTTTAACATATACCTAAATAAAAACTCCCATTGTTTTGAATGGTAAGGTGTACCTCTCACAGTATTGCTGTGGCTGACAGATGGGGCTAATATGGTTTAGTTCATGAAGGTCGGCTTTTAAGCTTGTTTCTTCCTAAATTCTCTGGATAGGATATGTATTAATTTTGGTTAATGAGAATGAAATAAGAAAATGGGGAAATCTTGGAATTATGTAATAATACACAAGCCCCTTGTTGTTGTTGCGTTGCTTTTAAGAATTGCAACCTGCCAAAGTATATATGACATTAATATGGTACAATTAGGTTGGTTTAATTCTGTGCCGGTCCCTTTGCAAAATCTCTTTTGTATTTATTTGATGTTTGATTATGAACCAAATGGTGTATCATCACATTCACAATCTACAAGGGATAACAAAAAAAGATCTTGCTAGATTGTTTTACTTAAGTTATTATACGTATTTTGACGCATTCTATTTTTTCTAAAGTGTAGATTGTCATTTTTAAATATATATATATATATATATAAGTTTGTAAATATTTAATTGTCTTCATTTTTTCATATCTATATGTAATAGTTAAGTTACTTATAATTTATAAAATGTTTTTTTATATTAACAATGCCTTTTGTTTCCTTAAAAATAATGGTAATATTTTAATTGATTCTTTTATTATGAAAAGGACTTGAGGTTTTGAAAATAAGCAAATGAGAAAAGGAATGTGAACAGAAAATAAAGTATTAACATCAAAATGACTTCAATCTTTAAAAAAGTAAAGCTCATGTTCGTCATCTATTTTCATTCAACTAATCTTGTTTTTGTTTTGGACTTCCAAATGCTTTTGCTTTTGTAATTATCTTGGATTGTCCACATCAGAGTTAAGACTTTCAGATTATGTATGTATAATAAGCTTAAAATTTAAAAAAAAAAATGACAACATCATATTAAAACTCAATATTATTATATAAAAATTCATAAAATTTGGGAATGAGACATTTACCCATTATTACCAATATGTTATAAAAATTTATAAAATTTGAGAAGGAGATATTTGCTATCTTCACCGGTAAGTGGCTCCGCGACTAGTTCTTCTAGTTTGTGTTTTTAACTATGGATACATCCTTTCCCAGTGTTCATTTAAAAAATAATTTTTAAAAAAAGGTCAACTTTTGAATGCGTGAAGAAAGGTCAACTCTTGAATGCGTGAAGTGTCAATTGAAACGTGACTCCATGAAGCCGATTTTTGTTCCGAATGATGCTGGGCCTCTAGAAAATGAACAGCTTTCAAGTGGCTGCGAGAATATCTTTCTCAAATTCTCAGATTATTGTTGGGGTCCACACTTATTACATGAGGCATTATTTTATCGAACGCGTGCATTCTCTGAACAAATTATGCTTATTTATAGGATAATCCTCGAGAGATGTTAATTACAGATCAGGTTTGGGTTTGACCCAAGGAATTGATAGTGATTTCTTGAAATTGTAATTTGTTTAAGCTAATCGAACTTAAATTATGCTTTTTATTATATCTAAGATAATTCTGGAGAGATATCAAATTACATGGGTTTGAGTTTGACCCAAATAATTGAAAGTAATTTATTCAAAATTATAGATTGTTTAAGCTAATCCAATTAACTTGCATATTTGGTTCAAATGTATCTAAGAATATGAATATTAATCTTAAATCGTATTATATAAATAAATAAATCCGCAACTTCACTCATTAAAATGAAGATTTTTGGCCAAATGGCTCAATAAAAAAAAATCAAGTCACTTGTGACAGCAAAATTATAGTTTAAGAGCTAAAATGAATTCATTTAGTGAAATAAAAAAAAAGAAAAAGAGGAGAGAAAAGGTATGATTATATATAATGAGACCTACTCTTTTTCTCTATTTTTTTTCCCTCATTCTTTCATTAAATATTGTATTCCCTGCATTTAATAGTCTAAATGCAAGGGATGCAAATTATTCTTGAGCACAGAAGTGCTTTGCTTAGAGTAAAAGAAAAGTTCAAAAGTCCAAAGTAGAATGCATGTGATAATCACAAAAATAATCAAGGAATCTTTTTTCTCGGACTAAAAAATTAAGAAACATGTTTAAGCTTTTCCAAGTCTACGTTTTTCCTTGCTATTCAAGGTCTTTCCACCACTCACTCACACGTTAACACGTATCCTTCTCGTAATGCTCAGTTCTAGATCCCCTTCCATGGCAATAATTTGCAAGACAAAAATCAATACCAGATTCATTTTTTCATACTATTACATCAAAAGAACCTAAAACTACCTCCTTTCATGCTTTTTCCTTATTTTCCCTAATTAAACTTAAAGTATAATTTTCTATATTTTTATTATTAAATTCTATAATATATATATATATATATTCTTTTACAAAATTTGATCATATAATGTTAGATTATAAAAATTATAAAGTTGTTTTAAGAATTATATACTTATTACGTTGTTATTAAAAATTATATACTTATTATTTTTAATTAAATAATTTAATTAAAAAATGTAAAAAATTGTATATAAACTATTTTTCCCTTTATTTTAGTATATTTGTGCTCTATGACTTCGTCTACTACAAATAACCAGCACCGTTAAGAGGAAAATTACATAAAATTTACGAAAGATATTCTTTCACATTTTATAATAATCACTGCAGCAAAATGTTAAAGTAAATAGTACTTAAATCTTAACCTCCCTCTTCGTTCTAAAACGATTTATGAGCTTTATAGATGATGTCATGGTATCATACAACCATTACGTAGCGCCAGCTGAGAATGCCACATGGAGTTGAGCTGACAAATTGTCATTTACATTTTAGTCTCATTTATTTTGAATTTGCAAGTTTGCCTCTTCAATTTGCAAAATTTTTTAAAGTCCCAAAACTCTTGTTGTTTATATTTTAACCCAAATCCCTTTATTGTTGATATTTGCAGATTTGCCCTTCTAGTGTGCTAAACTTTTGAAAGACGCATGATTTTATTTTATTTTTTTAAGAAGAAAAGATGGATTGTCCTTCTATTTGGAGGACGTATGATACTACTCAGTTAAAACAGCAAAAACTTGAGATCCAAAACTGGAATAAAAATTTTATGCCGTGCAGCGCGTGTTCAACCTCCTGGCCGTCGGCCCCCATTCCCTTTAGGTCCCAATCCCATAGCGTTCTTTTTCCTTCTTAGCCATGCTTGGGTTGTTGTTGGTTTGAGCTTGACCGGCTCTTGGAAGAAATTGTCAATGGTAGGGCTTGATCAGTTAATTATCGATATGGACTGGTTGACTGATTGTTCATATTTGATAAAGGAACAAGGCCTCCAACATAGCATTCGACTTCTAACTCTCTGCGTTGGACCAAGATCTCTTGCTTGTCGTGAGTTTCTCTTCTATCAGTTTCTTGTCTTCGCTGGGTTGTGTCCATTGGTCCAACATGTTTCCCAGTTAACGAAACTGAATTACGACTCAAGGCTGAACCTCTGAGCCTTTGTACACAACGCCCAGAAAACCATAAAGTCGGGTTTTAAGGAATTTTCAGAAACATATTCAGAGTCACTGGATTTGGGACTTTCTTTCTTCCTTAATAGACACCACTTTCCACTGGAAAATATAATTGCCGACAACCACCTTTGGTTTACATATAGAGAAAAAAGTGAAATTAACAAAAGCCACCAATTAAGAGATAAAACTTTGCCTCTCCTTTTTCTCCCATTTACTGAAAGACGGGCCTTGCATTCCGAATTTCAGATTCAGGGGGACCAAACCCCCTTTGATATTATAAAACATTGTTTCTTCCCTTCTCATTCGAACAACATAATAAAACAAGGTCCATTAAACATTGGGACTCCAAAGGTTCCAACGGCGTAGAGAATGCCAAGTCCGCTAGTCGAATGCTCCGTTGGGGGGTTATTGGTGAAATAAAGAAAAGTATAGGGGACATGGTTTCTGAAGAGATTTGAGAGGTTTATGAAAAAACAAAGAAAGTTGAGTGAGTCAATCTTCAAATTTTCCAAACCATGTGCATTGGGTTAAAATGACAATACAATAAAATATTTTTCTTCTCACTTGGACTTATTTATGATTTTCACCTTGTAAGTTGATCAACCTGTATTCCCACGTCAGCACCATGTGTTACAATCAGAAGGGGCAAAATGGTTCACTTCTGTGTATTCACCAAAGAATTCACCTAAATTTAGTGTAAGTACTCAAATAACATCGAAAATAAGCACAACTTCAGTCAATAACGCATCATCTAAGATATCCCGTTAAGAAAATTTTCATTGATTCTTACTATTTATCATTGGAATGCAAGTAGCGTAGTTCAAAATTTTTCAGATTCTTAAATGTGCAGCTGGATAAACCCTACCAAGCCAAGATGATCAGAATCTTTGAATTTTTAAAATGTCACTAATTGAAGGTGTCGCTGATAGACACATCAATCTTGTTTCAGTTTCGTGGACAGATAATTCGAAGATTGAGTTTCAAACTAGACTCAAGAGTTTGCAAATCCCCAAATGCTTTCTGGCCCTAGGTTTAAAACTTTTTTCAGTCATGTATACTTAGGCCCCACTAAAGGCAATTTTGAGGGTTAAGGCATGTGATAAATGAACCCAACGGTATTTAGGGAGAAGAATAGAAACAAAACAAGACACTGAAATATAAACACTTTTCTATTTGTATTTCACAGTATAACTACGGAATTATATCCATGTAGAAATCAGAAAGCGAAAATTTTCCAATCCTTTTTATTGGGAGATTATGTTCAAAAGGAAGGATCTTGTTTTAATCAAGCGCCTAAACACACTCTCCAAACCATTCTCCAGGCTTTCAATCGCAATCTCCAAAGCCTCCAATCTCTCACGTGCACCCTTCATCTTCTCTCCATTACTATTAATATTACCACCTTCACTCAAACTCAAAGCTGAATCCACATTCTGCAACTCATTCACACTCTGAGTCTTCCTCATATGCTATGACTCCCTTATGCACCAATGTCGCCACCATCGACCACTTCGTTGCCTTTGGCTCTGAAACCCTCAAGGCCAAGAACCAAAGAAGCGATTGCAAGATAGAAATGCTCATTCGAATAACTTCCCTAATCACTCTAACCACAGCACCCAAATGATTTGTTGGACTAATTTGAAAAGAAAACTAAAGGACAAAGTCTCACATTGAATAAAGACAACAACCCATAAACCTATATAAGAGGGGAGATATAACACATGTCAAATAGTATTAAATATTAATTATATAATTAATATTTAAACACTTAATATCGGATCAAAATATATCTAATGGTGTGTATCTGGTCAAATTGTTTTTAATAATAATAATTAAAAAAAAAATCGATTGCAATTTAATTTGTATTTAATGTATATACGTTTTTATCTTTAAAATTAGAAATTGATTTCGGTTTAATTGTCAACGTTTAGAAATTGATTATTCTTTAATCACAATTAAAAGTTCGGTTTCATATCCCTTAAATACAAAAGAGGCAGACCAGAAAAATAGACATACAGAACATTATCTCCCTTCCAAAATGAAAAAGAAAAAAAAATTCTCTCTATTTTTTTCGTACAGCATGAAAGGAGATATCTGTAGTTGCTGATAAAAATCCCTAGTGTTTAGGATAAATCCTAGGGGTAATTCGCTGAAACCCAGCAGCAAACTAGTGGGGGCGAATAACACTTTAAAGATAGTGTGTTGTCACACGTTTCTGAGTATCCATCTACTCACGAGTTTCAACATGATTATCAAGATTCAACAATGGGGTCACCCCAAATCTGCTTTCCAGCTGCTTCAAACCCACCATCATCTTCTTGGCATTCTTCTTCATCTTCTTCATGAAAACGTTATACTCATACACACTTGTTTCGGCACTCGAATCTCCTTTTCTCCTCCTAAGAGCAGAGTGAAGGGCCTGAACATTTTCCTTGACCTGAAAAACTGTGTCCCTTGTAATACCACAGAAATCCAGAATCTTCACGGATCCATCTAGAAGCTCTTCGACTGATTTCTCTCTTTGATTGCGAGAAATCACTTGCTGGGTGGATTTCATGGTGAGAAAATCATGCAAGCAGATATAGGAATGTTGTAGAAGGGTGAAGGCAGTGATAATTGATTGTGTAGTGGAAGTGGATGTTGATTCCCAAGTTCTGAGCTTGTCGAGCTGCTCGTCAACTGTGAGAGTGGTGGGGTGAGATCGAGAAGGCAAACTTATACAGCGAAGATGGTATTTGCTCGCCATTGTTGGGTGCTTTGTTGTTTTTGTGCGTTAGGAAATTGCTGATAAAGGGGGAGATTTGGTTGGTGGGGTCCGAAATTGACAGCACAGTGAAGCCAAACGTGAATGTCATGGGTTTTCCTGGGAGTTCGGTAGGCCTGTCACTTCTCTGCCCAATTACATGAAATTTCCTATGTGGCACGACTGGGGATACATTATTAGCTTTGATAAGCTTTTAGGTGAACTGCTGAAATTAATTAGTATTAACTTTTATCATCTTTATTTATTAAATTTGTTTCTTTAATTTTTAATTCATGTCATATCAGTTTATTGATTAAATTAACAAGTACGAGACATATTAAATCAGTGTCTTCAAATATATCATCAAGATAATTATTAATTTTTAAAAACATATTATATAAATTATAAATTATAAGATAAATTTAACTAAAATCTAATTTAAAAGTTGAAAGTCCTATTTTAACAACATAAAAGTAGATTAAACGTATATTTTTTAATTTGTATATTTGTGATTTGCTTAATTTATTTATTTTTTATAAATTAAATTTGTCTCACTAGTTCAACCTATGTATGAAAGATAACTATAACAAATTATAAATAGACCTATAAAATTTTAGAGGTAAATTTTGTTTAAAAATATGTGTCTAATATATTTAGGTGTTTTTAATGTTAATTAAATTCATGTATAATTAACAAACCAAATTCATTTTAAAATTTCTACTTGTTGATGTATTTGTTGGTAAATGCAAAACTTTAGAAGAAGATCGAGGTAAGTTATACTGAATTAATAATAAATATTGGCAAAAAATAATAATAAATAAACACATAAAATGTGAAAATAACGTCACTTGATATTCGTTTTCTAATAGTTTTGGTATTTTAATGTTTTGAAACCCTATTAGTCACCAGCTAGTTTGCTTCCTCTGGTTTTGAATATAAAATTTGGGAATTACTTCAGCTTCAAAAATGTCGACTGTCTGGGTTGTCTCAAAAAGAAGTTGCTTGAACTGCAAAATGGATTAAAAAAATGGTTATTGGGAGATTGAGATCCACATCTTTTTGAGATATAAGAAATAGACAATAATGTGGAGTACTTCCTGATGCAGATATGGGAATTCCAACGCGAAAATGAAAGGTAAATTAGCACTGTTTAAGAGTAGTTTAATGTGTGCACGAATGGCATGTACTCTTGATGTCTCCTTTTTTTTATTTCATCGATGCTTTCCTTTACTTGCTATATCTGTTCATATTCAACATCAAGATTCCTCTCGTTTTCTTTCCCTACATTTTCTCGAGAAAATCTTAAAGTATGTGAAGCAAGACGCGTATCCTGCCAGTAGGATTAACGCGTGTGCGTTGGTGACGCGTGTGCAAATAATTGATAGATTGGATTTATGGCACGTGGTTCTATCAAAGACACGTGGTGCTTCGCCAAGAACCACCTTGTAATGACGCGGCTTGTTGTTCCATGCTTTTTTTTCCTCATTGTTTATTAATCTGATTATATTTTGAGAAAATTTCAAAATAAAATGAATTTGTTGGGTTTAACTTCTAAATCCATGTCCTCTATTACACATGCAAAAGCCACGATGGATTTCTAATGGGCTAAAAATCCAAAACTCGAATCAAAATCATCTGAGTCTACCAGGCCCATTGTATCAAGAAAAACCAGGCCAGTTAAAAAGCCCAATTCAATTAACAATTGGACCCGCAGCAAAAAGAAAAACATATATATATATATTACATTTGTATTATTAGATTTTAATAATAACATAAGTTTTTATAAATAAATATATAATTTTTAATTAAATTATATACTTATCATATTATTATTAAAAAATCATACACATAACATATTTTGATTAAAAATCTAATAATAAAGATATAAAAAATTACATTTAAATTTAACCCTTTAAAAAGAAAAAAATTAAATGGATACTTCTTAAATTTTTACTGTTATGGCTTTTAATAACAAATAGAATAAACTATTATTTTAATTTTAAAAGATACTTTTGTCATCAATTTAATTTTTAAAGTTGGTTGACATTAATTTAATCCTAATATTTTTAAAAAGTAAATCACATTAGTTCTCACTTATGATTAAATTGACACAATTGAAATCTGTTATAGATTAATTGATGACAATAAATTTTTGAGTCAGCAGTAAATTAATGACAGCCGAATTAAATTGACGGCAATAAAAAATAAATTGACGTCAAACCAATATAATAAACACAAAAATATTTTTTACCGTGTATGATCCCAAATTAACAGTTTTAAAAATATTTCTTGACATGATATATTTTTATAACAGTCTGTGAATTCATTGGTCTTTGATTGTCAATTTTCAGCACAATTTGATTGTGAAAAAGAAGAAAAAAACTGAACTTAGAATGTTGGAAATTTTGAGAAGATATATTAGAATTCTGAGTCATGTTGATGAACATATTGATTTGTGAGAGAGCAAAATCCTTCTAAAATTCGGACTCCATGATAACTCTGTAAAATTTACAAGACATTGATACAAGAATCACTAACTCATTAGGCTAATGGGCTAGAATATTCAGAAAACACACTCTGTTTTTTACTAGACATTTATATATGCAATCCAATCCACCCTCAACACCACCCACACTAGCATCCAATGCCTCCAAAACCCTTTGTGCTTCGTTGTTTCTTTCTCTTCTAATGAGGGAACACAGGGCAACTTCATTCGTATTCTTCTGTTCTTTCTCCGAAGAAAATAGTCTCATGGGCTTTAACTTTGAGATCAAGGAGGACCCTTTTGTTTTTAGCATTGGCATGGACAAGAGCACAAGAAGAGAACGCAATACAGAAATGGTGATGGTGCTTGCTTCTTTTAGAACTCGGGCCAGAAATATCAGATTCTGGTCTTGACCCATTAGAGAAAAGGAAGTAACTTTGATCTCCATTCGCTTCAATGCCCCAAGTTGTTTCGCAGTCTCCTTCTTGGCCTTCTTTCTGAAGCTTACATAAGCAGATACGCTTCTTTCAATGGTAGAATCTTCCCGTCTTCTTCTTAGAGCTGACTGAAGTGTTTGTAAATGTTCCCTGAGAACCAATATTAAATCCCTTGCAGCCCCACATGCGTCCAGCAATGTGACTGACCCACACAGTGCCTCTTCTACCATTTCCCCTTGCTGGTATTGCAGAAGAGCTTGTTGGGTTTGGGCAGATTGGAAGAGTTCCTCCATGCAATTGTACAATTCTGCAAGCACAACTAGATCATTCTGAATTGTCTCTGCTTCCAAATTGCTTGAAATAGATCTCTCGTGACTTGGTTTTAAGTGGCTCAAAAGTGCTTGAACTCTCTGAGATGATGGGTGTATTCTGGTGGGCAAACTAATGGACCTAACTGGCTGATGGGAAGAGGGGATTGTGGAAGTGGATTCCATCTTTTTCTTTGCTATTACTAGAACGTTGCTACAAATGCTTGAAATGACAATGATGATTCGGTCTATATATATAGAAACATGGTAAGGACTGAGAAGAATCTAAACTGAGTGCCATTTTTGTGCCTGCCGACTATTTGGTATAATGTGCATGTGAAGGTAATGTGGGTCTCCCCAGGTTTCTGATGGCTTTGTAACATCTTAAGCCAGCAATCTGCTAACTCGTCCTTTTATTAATCCCATAGCCATAAGATGAGAGTACCGTAGAGCTTGTTGAGAAAAGCGTGGTAAACATACTGAGAACGTAAATAATGGATACGGGGCATTGCTGGTATATGCTTCCTTGCTTCCCCTCTTTATCCACTGATAATGCCATCTTCTCAGCCATAATTCAATAGTATAAAATATCTCTAAATGATTATGAGAATAATTGAATTCTTTTTATCATAGTAGCAGCTAAAATTTTCAATTCATGCCTTACTTCATTCAAATGATAAGAGGCGATTGGGATTTAAATAATCCTGGCTAGCTCAAACATTGTGGTGGGTTGTATTGTAGCCAAAAGTTTCCATCATAGGCATGGAACCTAGGATTGCATTAGAGTTATTTAAGGGACAAATGAGCAATGTTCAGTTCAAATTGCTATTCTTTTTGCTCAAGTGGCCAAGTAATATGAAAAATGGAAACCATGAGGTGTTGTGATGGCTGTACATTCGCTCTTCTTGCGAGACAAGGTAGCAATCAATACAGGGATACATCTACCTTGGAAATTGTTATGTTAGCATTACAAAAGCATTACAGAATAGATGCTCTGTTACTTCTGCTGGATGGCTGGCTTGTGCTAAGAAAAAGGGTACTGAAGGAACCAACTAAAGAGGGATAGGGGCATGAATTGGAATCACATGATTATTGTATATGTGAGAAGTTGATTCTCTCCTGCAATTTTCTGCATGCATCTGTGCCTTAAACAACATTATGTTTCAAAAGCAATGTACCTAAGAACACTGGCTTAGAATTAGAAAAGTAAAAGTTGAGCATGTTTCCTATGAATTGTTGAATAAAATAATCTCTTGCACCCCCATCACATTGTACTCCATGAATTGAGAATATTTTAATGGAGGGTGCATGTTATATATGCTTGGGTGTTTATAATACCATCACTAATTAACCAAATTTGCCCAAACTGATGCACTTTCTTCGCTGCCAACTAATCCAGAAGATGTCACGTTCTAGTAGTATAACTTCACAAGACATGATGTTATCGGCTAATTGCAAGCCAAAAAAGGCTTGTTAGTTGTTATCTTGCTCTGTAGCGTGCAGTGTATTGCTGAGATAACATTTCTATTTTTGCAGAATGCATGAGATTGTTGTGTCTAAGAATGGAAACACCATCGTCATCTCCATATGCTGCATTATGAATATCACATGCTGCCTACTTATCATAAATACAGAGACAAATTCTGTGACACAGAATGGGTGTGAATTAGTGGCTCCTTTAATTAGCTGTAAGTAGTTCACCCGAAGAGGCTTGTAAGCAGAAATTTTTTGTTCACTATCAGATACTTTTCTTCTGGTTCGGTTGCTAATACTTAAAATCTCTTTCATTTGGTGAACCATGAATTGTAAACTTACAATGATATTGAGTATTTTTAAGGCCAGGTCTAGAAAAGTAGGCTAATTATTTGGTTCTAGTTTGCAAAGAAAAGTAAAGAAGCATCAGGAATGATAGAATGGGATTTTTAACGTATATATGTGAAGCATGTGTAGGACTCAGAGGTCACCAGTCTTGGAAAAGAGAAATAATGTTATCCAATTATTATTGTATTGCTAAAGTTGCATCACTGTCATTCATCAGAAAGTCATGCAAGGAAGAGAAAAATGGCAAAGCTGGAGCTCATCACACATCATTCATTAATTTGATGAATAAAAACAAAAAGAACAATGCTGCAGGTTGCAGCTTTTATTAATATGACTGATTAACTGATGAAACTCATATAACCAAATTTTATTTGATTCCATTGTGGGTCAACCCCTCATCTTGGCCACATAAAGTACATTTGGGTCACTTATGATAGAATGACTCGTAATCAAGAATTCAAATACAAACCTGAATGAATGAATTAATTAATTAATTAATATTCAAAATAGTTAATTTTAAAATTTGAATATTGGTCAGTTTTTGTGGTTACAAAAAAGAGATTAATTGACAAAAAATTTGTAGAAAAAGACATGATAACTTCTTTTTTTTTTTCAAAAGAAAAAGAGAAGAGTAAGAGAAGGACGAAACAAAAAGTCTCCCATCTTCTTCTATGGACATTTGGGGTATTGACTGGAATTTGTCTGGTGAGTTCAATCAAAATTGCATGAGGTAAAGATTTTAAAAATTGTATCCATTGTGCAAAAAAGTACCGAATTCCTTCCAGTTTAGATACAAGTAAAATTGATATATGCAATCAATCTCCAATTTATCAGAACCGTGAATACTTAATTATGTATAGATACAACATTATTAATGTGTTAATACGGAAATGCTCTTATTAATAATTTTTAGTGCAAATAACATCTAATAACTTTGAATATAAGATATCTTACAGTCTGTTCCTACAAACTTGACTCTCAATTGACATTTCAACAAGGAAGACTTTTCAATTGAAATATACAAATGAATGTACTATAATAAAATTGGATATCATTACTTCTTTGTTATATTTTATCACTACTTCTTTTCAGAAATAATTGTTATAAAAACTTAAAAAAATATTGGTTGTATGTGGTATGTCGCATGTGTTTCGGAAGGAGGAGGGGGCGGCAAGAGTGATGCGTGCTTGGCGCAATTCAAAGCGGGCACCTTCCACCCCCATTGTTCCATTATTATTTTTCCCCTCATTTTTTAAATGAATTGTGCAAACTTTTAGAAGAATTTTAAATCTTATTTTTATTTCAAATTTTATTTAGTTTAAATTATATACGCAAAATCATTCTGTGGCATTGTAGAAGAACTATCGAGTATGAAATTAAATCTGTCGGAGAAATTTTGAATTTTATTTTACATGAAATTTTAATACTAAATTTAGATATAATTTTTTTATATCTTTGCTATTAAATTTTTTAATAAAAATATAACATGTTCAAAATTTTTTTTTAAAAGATCTAATTATGCGGTATTGAGCTGTAAAACTAAACATTATACACTTATTATACTTTCTATCTTGATAGTAAAAATATAGAAAGTGTAGAAGTTTTTTTCTTTTGTCCAAAAATTTATACATCTTCAGAGTTCAAACTTAAACCTAAAAAAAATAAAAACAAAAAAAAAGTAGGCACATAAAGTCCATGTTAGAACGGTGGTTCTTGACATTTTTGGGCAACAATCATGTGATAAACCAGAGCAAACCAGCGTCGACTCGTGAATTGCATGTGATGTGATTTATTTGTGCATTATGAATTAATTATATATAGTCACCAATGAAACCCCAAAAGTGTCTAAATTATTGTCATCTTATATTCATAAATGGTCTTTAATAATTTCTGCCTCTCTGATTAGCATTTTTTATTGTGCTTGGACAACCACCAGTTGATGAATTAGGAAGACAGTTTTAAGTAGTTATTTAAATAGTGAGATTCGGTTTAAAAGACGACCAATTCAATTTATAATGATCCATACTATTTGGATTCTTTTTGAATTGGATCAGTAGAAGCCCATAAGATAGAAGAGGCTCCCTAGCACTCAAGAAAGCTTGGCCTGGGAGTCTAAATTAAGGGGCTTTGGTAGCATGGGGAATCCGAAAATATGTAAAACCCAATCTTTGAAGTTAGAAACAAGTTAAATATTTTTGAAGTTGGAAAAAAAAAAAAAAAGAGACAGTGGGTTAAAATAGAAAAAGTAATATTAATGGTTTTTCTATTAATGGTTTCATGGCTCTACTGTCTCTCCTTATAAACATAGCAAAATGTGAAGAGGACTATTTAGAGTAATATGCCATTCATCCTAAGCCATAGCTATATGCACATAACGAAATACAACTAGCATAGGAAGCTACGTTAGTCAAGTTGGTTTATGTACATAAACAATGATCATAATCTCGTCAGCATGTAATTATGAGTACCATTACCACTACTGGTAGAGGGATGTAGAACCCTAGCTAGTTTACATAATAGTGCTTAAAAGAAAGTCTAATGATAATGTAAACTCAAATAATCTATATCTAATATCATGAAAACATAATAATCCATTAGCATATCATAATATAAGTTAACAAGAAATAAAATTGTCAAGTTATGAATATTGCTCATTAAGATGAATCCACAAAAATAAAAACAATCAAAGATCTTCTTTTATAGGATCATTCTTTGTTTCTTAAGGCACACCTCTTAAAAGGTCCTTTATTGATAAAAAATTATCCCTCAGAGTCCCATAACTCTAAAAAATCCTATCTCTTGATATCACCTCTTAGAAAATCATATCTCCCATAGCCATAGTTATTCTTTTCTCTTTTTTTTTTTTTGCATTATATAACAACAAAGTAGGGAATTCAATACCAAAAATAGTAAAACATACAATGTAATTTAGGCAAAAGTAAGATAGCACATTCAGGTATATAGATTCATGCTTGTTATCCTAAATAGCAAAATATGGGAAACATAGTATTTTTACCATATCTTATCTATCTTAAATGTCTTTTATAATCCTAATCCATAGTCTATTATAGATAAGGTCCACTCGTGAGGCCCATATATGTCCATATGACTCAAGTCATGAGGTCATATTGGTCCATATATTAGGAAATTAATATTTTATTAAGTAGCTTATTTGATCTCTATTATCTTTCCATGTGTATTTCTATATATATATATATATATATATATATATATAACTTTGTATATTGCCATTTTTGTTAGTTTGCTTGGTTTCCTAAAATAGCTATCTTTAAATGAAGTCTTTAATTAAAATGACTATCATGGGAATTCAATCAAAATAACCCATAGATGAAGAAATTGCTAAACTAAATAAATATTAATTAAATTATTTATTCCTCCACATAGCTCTAATTAAGTCCTAAAATGTTCCTAAAGGTGCTTAAAAATGATCCCCCTAATTCCTCAATTAAAAGAAAGTAAAACATAAGAGAAAATAGGAGTTTTTCACAAAATAAGGACTAGCGTGATGGGTTTGAGTGCTTGAGCCATAGTATTGAACCTATCTTGCATAAAATAGAACCAAAATGTTCATAGCCACAACCTTGGCTTTGGGAGTTGTTGCTTGGCACATGTTTCAGCAAATATTAAAAAGTTAAATTTTTTATTGAATTTTGGAAAATCATATAAAGTTACATAAAACTCCAAAAATTACCAAATTTGGGATATTAGGTCTTCAACATGTCTATTTACCATGGTGCAAATATCAAGTTCCAAAAAACCATCTAACTTCTTAAATTCTCCAAAATTCAATATGGCCTAAACTAGCTTTAAATTAACCATAATGCAATTTTGGCTAAATTTTTTAGACATCAACTAAACTCTTAAAATCACGTCATAAATTATATTATCATTTCAATATCTTAACAACAATATATTCAAAAATCAAGAGAATCCAACATCATTTAAACAAAAAACAAAAATCAACAAAGTTAGAGTTTTTAAGGGCAAATTTCAACCAATTACAACATAATATAAAATAAGATAATTTTTGCCATATCAAACCAATGTACAACAGCACTCAAGCATTCCAACCAAGATATCCAAAGTTTCAATTTCAATAAAAAAAGCCCTAAATTTCTTCTTATTTTTTCAATTTAAATTTTCTACAAAGTTTTTTTTTTTAACTTTGCAACTTAAAGTCCATATATACTCTCTTTAGGACCATTTCCCTTTCTCCTCATGGACATGGTCCCTTCCATAGGTCTCTATAAGAAGAAAAAGAAGAAGAAGAAGAAAAATACAAGATCTACATAAAACTAAAAGGTTCCCTATATGCAAAAGAAAAGGTGTTTTACCTTAGATTTCCTTCAAAATCTCTAATTTTCCCTCAAAATTTCACCTTCTTCTTCTTTTCTTGCTCTTTTTCTCTCTAAACACACACATGCTCTCTGCCTCTCTCCCCCCTCTAGTTCAGCTTCGCCTTTGTCTTATGATCTTCCCTCTTCTTCTTATAAAGGCAAATGTTTTAGCTTAATTAATAAGCCTAAGAAATAATGTACCATTTTTATTTTCTTTTTTCTTTCCCTTATCCCTCTCATTTTCTCCTCATCCTATCACCTTTCTCTATCTCATATGTCCCAAAAAGAAGAACAATTTGATCTCTTTGAAGTCAAACGGTCAAAATCTTTCTTATAAGTCAAAAATTCTTTATATTGAACTAAATTGGGATAATTTTGTTAAGGTTTTTGTGTTAAAATCTTAGGGCTTTTCCACTTCGTTTCCAAGTCCTCTAGTTGTCATAAAATAAGGTTTAAAATTCTTAAATTTTAATTTTATAAAAATTAGATTTTGACCCATAATGAAAATTATATATTTTTACCCTAAATTTTTGGACATTTTGATTTGTGTCGAAAAAGTACCCTAAATATTTTTAATTGATTATAATATTTTTGGAACACATGGCCTCCTTCCTTAAATTCTAGATATTTTCTTCTCTGATTAGCATCCTATCTATAACATAATTTGATTAGAGGTTTGTTGTACCAAATTAGGTTCTAACAAATTCCTTTCCTCAACTTTATACCAATATAGAGGTGATTTGCAATTCCTTTCATAGAGAACTTAACAAGGTGATATTTTAATTCTGGAATAGAAACTATTGTTATATTCAAACTTACTAATAATTGGTACTTGTCCCAATTACCTTATTGGTCTAACACATAAGCTTTTAGCATATCTTTTAAGGTTTGAATCATTTATTTTGTATGACCATCCATTTTAAAGATGATAAGTTGTACTAAAATGTAATTTAGTCCCAAAGGCTTCCTATAAAACTAACCAAAATCTAGATATGAACCTTGGATCTCTATTATGGATAATGCTAAAAGGCATTCTATTGTAATTTTACTATCTCCTAAAAGTATATTTAGGCTAACTTATCTAATGAGTAAATAGTTTTAATAGATAAAAAGTGTGTAGACTTGTTCAATCTATCAACTATCATCCATATTACATTATATCTAACTTGAGTTTAAGTAGTCTCATTACAAAATCCATTGAAATACCATGTCACTTTCGCTCAAAGATTTTTAAGGGTTGCAGAAGTTTTGATGGTCTTTGGTGCTTTATTTTAACCTTTTGACATACTACTTAGCCACATATTTGGCAATCTCTTTTTTCATTCTCAGCCACCAATGCATCTTTTTCAAGTCTTAGTACATCTTAGTTGATCCTAAATGAATAGTGTAATTGTTCTTATAGGCTTCTTCTAAGATCTGGTCTCACAATCTTGATTGATTAAGAACACATACTCTTTCTTAAAAAAGAAAGGTTCCATCTTTAGCTACAAAAAAAAATTCTAGGTTTCCTATTTGTCTTTGCAATGATTGATCTTTTCCTTTAGATTCCCTTATTTGAGTTTTCATGTCATACTTAATCCTTAGTTCACTCAATTACAGACTATAGGGTAATCTAATCATTAAGAGTCTTAAATCCTTAAAGCTTTCAAGTAACTTTATTTCCTCAATCATCATCTTCAAAATATGTAGAGACTACTTAAAGTGTAGGCCACTGTGTTAGCTTTACCTTCACTACATTGGCTTTACTTGGGTAATACCTAAGTTCAAAATTGCAATCCTTAATTAGTTCTATCTATCTCCTTTACCTCATATTCAATTCTTTTTAGTCAAATAAACACTTAAGGCCCTTATAATCACTAAAAACCTCAAAAATTGTTCCATACAAGTAATGTCACCAAAATTTCAAACCAAACACCATAATTGCTAATTCTAAATCATGTGTGAAGTAATTCTTTTCATGGGATCAAAGCTATCTAAAAGCATTTACATTAATACACATCATAAGCCTTTTTTGGAAACATTACTGTATATCTTAAAATTTCTTAAAGGATCGAGGATAATAAAGACATGTATAGTTGTTAACTTTTCCTTTAACTTTTATAAACTCTCTCACACTTTGCAGTTGGCATGAAAGGATTTCTTTTCATAGTTAATCTAGTTAGGAGTATGGTTGACTAGGAAAATCCTTGTATAAATATCCTATAATATCCCATGAATCCTAGAAAACTCCTAATCTTCGTAACATTCTAAGGTTTCTTCCATTCAATCACTACTTCTATCTTACTACGGTCTACAACTACTCCCTCTTTAAATATGACACGACTTAGAAATTTCATTTCACTAAGCCAACAATCACACCTCTCTAATTTAGTAAATAATTGTAATTTAGTAAATAATTACTTATCCTTAAACACCTGTAATACTATCCTAAGGAGTTATTCATGCTCTTCTTCTGACTTAGAGTAAGGATAGGAGAAATTATTTTATTTAATTTGATCACTTGAATATTGTTTAGTATTAATTTACTATCATAAATAATACTAATATAAATTTTGAAGGGCCAAATAGATTTTATGATAATGCTTACTTTAGTCTAATACATTATGTAAGTAAGAGGAAGAGAGAATATTTAATTTAGTTAATTCATTTAATTTTTTTGTATTATTAATTTATTAGTTCAAATTAATAACACTAAGATAATTTTTAAATGATTAAAAAATACTAAAATATTTATTAAAACAATATAAAATTAATGTCTCATCTTTGGACCCCAACCAATATCATGAAAAATAAAATAAAAGAAGTAGTGAGCTTAGCCACTTAAAAAAAAACACTATAACATATGGTAAAAATAAAAATGACCATTCAAGATTTGAAGAATTATTATTTTGTTTATTTTCATGTCAAAAAGCTGTGATTAATAGTGTCTATGAAACTTTCGTATGAATCACTTTCAAACAAAATGTTGTCCCCATATTATTTGCCTTAAAGAGACTTGACTTCAATTGACTTGACTATATTTGCAAAACCTCTTTCCAATGAACGTATCACAGAGAACGCGCTCGAAGGACTAGCAATGGGCTTTAAATGGTCTATGTAATCATTCCACTAACTTTATAATTGGACAATTTTATATACCATAAAAATTCACAGGCTATGTTTGGTAGCTTGACTGAAATGGAAATAGAAAAAGATTCTTGGGTGTCTTTTATTTGGTAGGATAAAAAAAAAGTGAATGGAAAGAGAAATTATTTGTACTGTAGCCATTCCTTCACTATGGACAGGGATGGAGAGCTCAGTTTTGTGCCAAATGAGTGAAATCCTCGTTCTAACGTTGAGATTGTACAACCACATACAAAGCAAAACTAGTTAAAGGAATAAGAAGTTCCGTACCATCGAATCTGATAATTTACTCCCCTTAGCGACAATAACTGTATGAAAATTGTAAAAAGGAAAAGGAAAACCCACCTCAATGTTGTCTGAACAGCCACCAATGCTCCTGCCACCAAGGATTGGCCACCACACAATGGAAAGTGGCTGGGACAATGCACAATAAAGCAGGATAGGCACTATAGGTCAGGTAACTCACAGTAGGGAGGAATAGGAACAAGGGCTGGGGAAGACGGTGGAAGGGCAAAAGGTTTTAGGCTATCAAATGGCTTAGTTTTGTAGGTGTACGAATAAATAGGACCTTTTGTCTTTTTTTTTCATGTTTTACTGGGCAAGTGTATTTTTGTCCTTTCCTCATACCAACTTTCCATTCTTTCACATTTTCCTTCTACTAAACATGCGATTGAAAAAGCATTTTGTTTTCTTTAAAAGTTATATCAAATAAATTTATATCCTTTGTATTCCATTCGACATTCAGTTTTCATTTCCATTAAAATATTTGCCTAAATGAGTATTTCAACTTTATGATGAAAGGCATTGATGTGATGCAAAGATAATGAAAAGTACTCCTTGCGATGGGAAAACCACTGGTGAGATAATGTTCAAAGGCAACACTTTGATGCTGGGGTACCTACAACTGAAGAAGCCTTTAAGGAAGGATGGTATAAGACTGGTGACCTTGGAATGAAGGAAAGAGGTTCTGTAAGACTAAAGGATAGGGCAAAGGATATGATATATTTAAAAAAAAAGAAGAAGATGTGATTAGCTCATCTAAGGTAGAGGCAGTGTTGTTGAGTCACCCAAAGGTTTTGAATACTGTTGTTGTGGGGAAATATGATATCCATTTGGTGGAGTCCCCCTTCAGAATTATCAAATTGAAGGAAGGATATGGTGCCACTATGGAAGGTATTATGTAGTTTAATGAAGCTAGGCTGGATACTCATGATTCCTAAGGCTGGTTTGGTTGGATTCGAGAAAAAAAGTTTTCTTTTTTTAAAATTGTGTGTAATATTATTATGCTTTTATAATCATTACTTAATATTATATATATATATATATTATTTTTTAAAATAAAAATATAAAAATTATTTTTTAATCCATAAAATTACCTTTGTCATTTCTATTTTCTTTTTCATTCTCTGAACTAAACAAAGTGCTTAAGAGTGCAATTTAGGATGTAATTTTTGGGGATTCGCTTGTTAACTCAACTGGGCATTGCTCGTATTTATGGTTTTAATGAAGGAATTGCCGTAGAAATAGTGAAATTTGAACAATGTACAAGAGGTTATTGCATTGAACTTTGGAATCAAATAATGTTGTGTTGTATGAATGGGTGACAATATGATGATACGAGTGGGGAGTACTGTTGGGTCGGGAAGAGACGATAAGTTTTGAAATGAATGAAAAGATAATCTATTTTTATTAAGTGATTTATTAGATAATTGAAAATAGAAAATTAAAAAAATTCTTATTCAAAATATTAAAGAAATATAAAATGACACAATTTTAAATAATATCTTATACTATAAAAAAGTATAGAAATCCTTATGCCACATTAATTTTAACGTTCTCAACTTCTATATTCAATTGTCATATTAAACTAAAAAAATTTAAATGCCATTATATCTTATATCTTATTATTATTAAGAGCTGTAAGACAATAATATCTTAAGTTACAACAAAAGATGGGATGAACTTTAATTAAATATGCTTTTGTATTAAAAAAAGCAAGTATTTATTTAAAAATTATAATAAAAATCATTTACGAGCTTTGAGAACCAAAATTAAACAACAGAGCAGAGAGTGGGCGCATGTTAAATGCGTGTGTCCAAGAAAGTTACAACCGAGAGCGTAATAAGTGTGTACTTTTTTGACATTTAAGACTAAAATTTTATTTTAGTTTTTTTTTTGAAAATAAGGTATTCTTTAATTTAATTTTTTTAGTTTAGTCTTTTATAAATATGATTATTTTAATTTAATTCTTTACAAATGAGTATTTTTTAATTTAATTTTTCATGAATAAAATCATTATGAATGATATTATTTTAACAATTTATTGCATGTAAATAAAATTAATAGTAAAATTATTTATAAACTATTAAAAAATATTACATGTCATCACATCTTTTTTTTAAAGAACTATTATTACCTTAATTTTTAACTCTTATGTTATAATATGTAGTTATTATGCTTTGGGTCTTCTAAGATTTTTTTTTTTTTGGAAAGTCTATTGTTCTCTTTTTTTAATAAATACCAAGATATTCGCCTACCCAATTGGATGGAAGTCTAATCTCTTTGAGAGTGCATCAGGTTCAAGCCTATTATTCTTTGATTTGGGGTTGGTAGGTAGAAAGAAGAGGGAATCAAGGTTTTCTTCTTTTTTTTTAAATGTTGTGTGATAGAGAACCATTAAATTTAAAACATAAATAAATGAAATGGATGAGCTCCCTTTTTGAAGGACTAAGATACATAACATGAGGTGTTGTAACGGAGAAAATTTTGGTTCAAGAGGAGGGGGTGTGTTGTAGGTGCATCAACAGTGGAACACTGGATTTGGATTTGCAGAACTTAGTCCCGTGGCCGTTGGATTCATCGCATGGACCTCCTGGAGCCATGTCTCCCGGTGCTTTGAAGACCCAAACGTTGGATTCAATCTCGACCGTCCGTGAGCTCCAGCCGTCCGTTCTATGAAGACCCAAACGCCGCGTTTTCGAATAATCTGGCAACAATCCATGTGCTGAAGTTCCATTATATTCGGTCACGATGCAGTAGAAGTTCTCCACAGACATGGTCCCTCTGGACCAACGTCTAGTGGAATTTTATTTGAAGCATCTTTTATATATATATATATATATATATGGAAGAAATTATACTGTTAATTAATTATAAACAGTAAGACTTTATTTTGAATTGCATTTTTTTTCCTTAAAATCCCGTGGCTTTTTTGTGAAAATTCATGCAAAGCAGGGAAAATCTCTAATTCGAATAGTTCAGGGGGGAAGATAAGGAGGGCGGA
The DNA here is from genome assembly GCA_026724425.1 of Erythrophleum ivorense. NCBI lineage: Eukaryota > Viridiplantae > Streptophyta > Magnoliopsida > Fabales > Fabaceae > Erythrophleum > Erythrophleum ivorense. The sequence continues at coordinate 228,227 of JAIUCV010000278.1, forward strand.
TGAGGTAATTTCACTTTCACAAACTTGGAGTTAGTTAGGAATGTGATATGAGGTGTTGTATATGATATAATGGAAATCATTTATGAACTTTGATGAGGACCAAAATTAAACAACAAAGCAGAGAGTGGCAGTCTGTTTGATGCATACGTCCAAACAAGTTACACGAGAGAGAGTGAGTGTGTAATTATTGTGTAAGCAACGGTCATAATATGCAGAACTTGCAGTATTAGAGCTTCCCCACTGACAAAGCAACCATCCCAAGCATAACAACCATCAGGTGCACTGTCCCATCCCAAAGAAAGCAGCAAGTTCCCTCTTGCGCTTTATGAAAGCGTCGTACCTGTGGAATCCCTTCCCCTTGCACGCCCCGTCGTTTCGGTGCTTCAGCATTTGCCCCAACACTGAAGCGCTTGCGGCTTGCATTGGCTCTGGCAACTCTTTGTACAGGAATCGTTGGTCACCCGTATTGGCTACAACATATATATGCCGTTTACCTGCGGAGGTTTTTGGTAGCACTAAAGCGAAGGCTATAACGCTAAGATATTTGGGTTTCTTTTTGACGCCAATGCCCATAAAAGAAATATGTTCAATGAAAATAGTTAGTCGTTAAAATTATTTTTAAGTTTTTTTATTTTTAAAAAAGCAAAAAGAGCTGCTACAAATTGTTTTTTTTTTTCTTTTAAATAAAGAACACTCATAAAATTATTTTTCTAAAAAGATAACACTAAATTTAATAGTGTCAGTGTCACATCTTTTATTGAACAAAAAATTTAAAAGAACATGAGGCCACAAGCCTGCGTTCATTAAAGTTTGCCGAAGAGGGCATTGGGGCGATGACGAGGAGAGGAGGGAAAAAGAAAAAAAGAAAAAAGGGGACGGATGTGTATTATATGATAATATTATACATAATTTTATATTATATAAAACAAATATAATGTATTATATATTATTTAATTTTTAAAATATAATTAATAATAAATTTATAAATTATGATTTTATTGACAATATTATATTCCTAATTTTAATTTAATTTTTTAATTTTTTTGCATAAAAATATATATTTAGTCTTACCAAGAATCTAATTAAAAAAATTATTTTAATTTTTTTAGAATAATAGATAGGCTTAGTCAAATAACAAGTTCTGTAGTTATATATTGTGTTTTATTTAGCCGACATCTACTTTGCATAATTTATCTTAATCATTTGGAAAGGGTGTGAGGGGATAATTAATAACCATGGTTTACTATTTTATGGTAGCAAGAATCTTAGGAGCAACACAAAATTTTCTTTTAAAAATTTTGACTTTAGTTAAAATTTAGAAAGAATTATATTTAAAGACCTAAAGTCTATAATATTTATTTTAAAAGATTTATTAGTACTAGATATCACTGATTTTAATTAAAGTCAATGATAATTTTGCCTAAAACAATAATAACAAATCATTTAAGATAAATATTTCAACTTGATTTCTATTCTTTTTCTTGTTGTTTCTAAGTCCCCAAGACCTCTTTTTATAGTGAGAGAAGAAATATAGCCATTGGAGCAAGTGGGTGAATCAAACTAGTCATTTAAAGAAGTGTTCCAAAAGTCTTTATTTTCGGTCTATGGACTACTTGCACTACTTGATTGACTGGTCTCCCGTTTATCCTTTAGGAATTCAAATTTGCACAGGTAAGAGAATGGTTGATCGATTACTTCATCATGTTTGGTCGATTGGTGCTATCCTAAGAGCAATATTTCTTTCAATGAGGCATGACAGTCATCTACTGTAGATAGGCCAGTTGATTAGGCTCTTTCAAAGGGAAATCCAATCACAAACTAGAGGACCAATCAACTACCTTAAATAGGCTAATCAACTAGGATCTCTTGGAAACCCCAAAAACAAATCTTTTTGCAAATTCTTGATGCCACCAAGCTTCCTATCTCAAGTCTTTAATTTTTTCAATTCTTGAAGCATCCTTTCTTCAGCCTTGATATTTAAGTAGAGCATGGTAAAAATATTCCATTCTTTTACTTCAATGCATGCCCTTTCTTATTTGGACCATCCTATATGAAAGATACTTAATTTGCGACGCAAATAGTTAGTCCACTTTACAATTTTAATATGCATGTTCAATACATGAGAGATTCTTTTAGTTTATATATCCAATTTGAATTGTATATTTGTGCATTCAGACCTATTTGATACTCCGCAAGCTGTCATATAGCATGATTCATGATTTTTCATCACAGTTAACATTTCTAATCATGCATATCATGAAACATGGTATTTGTGACTCATTGTCCCGCAATTTTTTCCTATTTGTCATAATCACAACTTATTGTATAGACCCTGAGATCCAACAAATTATACTCCAAAATTGTTATGCTTCTTTAGTTTCAGTTTATCAAAATTATTGAGTGTAAAAAGTTTATTTTAAAAATAATAAATTTAGTGTTCTTGATTATTTGACATAAATACTAATATGCAAGAAATTTAATGTTTTTAATGACAAATTTATATATTTGTTAATTTTTGAAAAATAAAATAAAATGAGACAAACAATTCAAAAACTTCACTGTTAGTTTTCTTCTATAAATCTCTACTAAATTCTTTTTTCTTGCTGTGAAGAAAAATTTGAGAAAAAAAGAAGAAGATGTGTAATGCCTTGTTTAAATTTTGAAAAAGGATTTAGGTGATTTGTTCAAACATTAGTGACATGATTGTTTATTTTAAATGGAGTGGAGCGATTTCCCCTCCATTTAGATTTTAATTTAATATTTTTCGCTGTGAGCACTCTGCACTTCTAATTGATGGGCACGGTTTTTGGTACAATTTTCTGATAAAGGGCTTTTTCAAAGGATTTTTTTAAGGCTTTATTTACGTAGATAGCCGATGAATTAGGGCACTATATGATTATGAAGATTCTATTATATAAGAGTCTTACTTTTTTTTTATCAAATTTAAGAATAGCATAACAATCACAGAAATGGATCACCTCTCAATTTTTTTTTTGATGAAACAGATTATGTCAATTATATATATATATATATATATATAAAAGATATAAGATGTATAATATCCATATAAATGTGTAAGATTTATTTAAATAATGAATTTTATACACTCTATATCTATCTCTTTCTAAAATTAATAAAGTCAGTTTTATTAAAAAAAAAACTTAAAAACTTCCATTTCCAACTACTTGCCCAAAAGAAAAATCCTCAATATATATATATATATATATATGGTGGGGAATAAGGTGTTCTTTTTTCTTTGTCCCCCATGTGCATCTGCCTTAGCTAGCCAGACTTGAGCTGACTTGACTAAGTCTGCGAAAACCTCCAGTGACCAATAATGTGGAGTAGACATGCTTGAATTGGGCCGGGGAGAGATTTTTAAAAGCAATCTTTACACGACTTCGTTTCAAAATATATCAAAATGAGTACCTCCGTAATTTATTTAATATTCTTGTTTAACTCATTGCACCTAAAATAATTAATTAGTTGTTGCTTTGTAGTGTATTTTCTAAAAGACTTTTAATTTAATTTTCTGTTCTTAAAAAAAAAGTAAAGTACCGATTTCATTGATATTTTAAAAGTTTAAATTCTGAATGAAGCTTTCTCTTTATTCAAGAAAGTTCCAGTTACATGGAGGATCGTTGAAATCCTTGTATTGCTAATTTAATGTCACACATTCACATTCGCCTTGGAACATTGTCAACGCGGCTTAAAGCAAATGGTCTTTGGTTGTTGCAGTCCAAGTTATCCCCGGGGCTCACTCCAAGTATCTCACAGTATCTTTTGTAGAACCCGACCCGATCGTCGACCCGAGGATCCTGTCCATGTTCGCATTCAAGCCCACCGTTGATTATGTTGGAGATTACTCCGTACCCAGGGACCCGGCCTGCTGACTTGTCAGCATCAGATGGTGTCCACGTGCCGGTGATCACATCATGGCTTGATGGCTTGTTGGACTGTGGGGTCATCCAGAACCATATTGCTGTCTTGAATGATACAGTTGGATTAGTAGAAACCAGATCCGGATTGTTTGTCAGATCTTCCCCAATAGCTTTGCCCGCTTGCCCATAATTGTAATTGCTGAGCAAGTCAAAATGTCAAGCTTAAAACTTAGGTCAAGTCAATTATACAGTCTTATAACCCTAATTGAGAATTTGGGAGGTAATCTATCAAATCAATGTAACTTATTAAGCAGAGTCCATTACTTACTCTTTGGGTTTGAGATATAAAGGAGTGAGAGGGAGACTTACTGTGTGAGTTGAATTGGTCCTCGGCCATAGTATTGTTTACCAGCGGGGCAAGGCCAATCAGGGGAGTCACAATAAGCTCCTGGGCTATTGCGTTCGGTGACAAAGCAATATCCCCAAGCATATGGACCATCTGGTGCACTTGGCCACCCTCCTACACCACCAGCCAAATCATCCACGTAAATCAAAGGGATACTTGCTTATTACATAGATAACTGAGTTTTTAATTTGGATCTTCACAACATTTTTTTTAATTTAATCTATGGATCATTAAATTTGTTCTTTTGTAATATTATCCTTACATTTTATATTTAACTAAAATTTAACACTAATGCAAATAGTGCGTTAACTTGAATATTGTTAACTATTTATTAGATGGACTAAATTTGTTACCTAATAATTTTCTTAGCAAATTGTTCGTTTTTAAATTTTGGATGAAAATGTGATAGATGGACAACAATACAATTATTTTAATGAACAGAAGATTAAATAAAAAAATAATTTCTGAAGCACCAAACTAAAAGTTTATCTATTTATCTACTAGGAACCAATATGGAGTTCTCTATATATTTATTAATGATCAAACAATTGGAGAAAAAGCAATGATATATGAACTCAGGTGTTTTGTAAAATTTTAGTTATGACTTAACAACTATATATAAAATAATTTATTGTCTATACTTTATTAATATTTTGCTTTTAAGTACTTAAAATTAATTTATTTAATAATTAATTAATAAATATAACATTTATAAATATAATTATAGTGGTAAATTTAGTAAAATATTTAACAATTATCGTGCAATTAATATCCACAGTAAACACGAATTTGTCATTGTTGGAGAAATGCGTAAACTTAATTATATACAAGAAATTAAATAAATATGAACCTGTGGTTTCATGAGAAGTCTGAGCCAAGAAAGCCGCAAGCTCCCCCTTGCGGGTGGTATAATCACCGGTTGTGCCAAAGCCATTGAAAGAGCGAGCAGCAGCAATGAAAGCATCGTAGGTGTAGAACGCGTGGCCCGAGCAACGATCATCGTTGCGATACTTTAGCATTTGATCGAACAGAGACGAGCTCACGAGGCTCCCAACGTCTCCACCACTTGGAGTAGGGGTAGAGGGTGAGGGAGATGACCCACTCGAAGTGCATTGGCTCTGGCAGCGAAGTCCACAGTAAGACGGTGTGTTGCCGCACCACCCGAATTCACTGCAACAAAGTGCATTTGGGCACACTGCTCAACCTGCTTGTTTCCCACATTGTTCTGCTGAAACTCCGACCAGAAGGAAAGCTAAGCATAGTGTTAAACATGGGAGCTTCGTTTTCAGCATTTTGAGAAACTAGCGATTGAGATCAATGGGAATTGGTATGTGATGGATGGCTTATCAGAAGGAGTGAAGATGATATGAGTTGAGTGACAGGGAGGGTGTTTTTTTATTTTTCAGAATAGGATGCTTAGTTTCTGGTGTGTTACTTTGTCCTGTTGCGGAAGACCACGTGCTCTTGCTTAATTTGGAGAACAAATCCAATTTCGTAATGGGTGACACATATATTCAGATGTATTCATGTAGGATTAAACCAAAAAAGATACAAGCCACTCTCGCCTTATTTTGCAGGGGGAACTTCTGATCTGTTTGAATTTTCTTACTCCACCGGTTCGTTGAATGCGTGGCTTTTTCTCGCGTGTATATTACACTTTTTCTTAGGTGCATTCCTCCCTTATCCATATTCGCATTGTGAAATTAATTGAAAAAGTGAATTATAAAATGTTACGAAAATCGGATTGGAATTTTCCTCATTAAAAAGTTGAGTGCTATTATTACTTATATCTTGATAAATAAATAATCATTTTTTCAAAATTTAAGATCTAATTCAATTATCTAATTTAAAACAGGGCTTACATGACAATAATACCTATATTGTTCAGAATTATAAGATAATTGAAAATGATGAGCTCCCAATTGAGACTCACTCGAGTTTTTCTCCCTCTAATTACGGGTGCAATACTGGACAAACTTGCAGTCCAAAAAAACATGCACTAAAAATAACGAAATACGAACTTTTAGTCATAATATTATTGAAAAAAAAAAGGGGGGAAGCTACTAGCTAAAGCAAGAAAATCTAAAATTATTTCATTTTACATTAGTACTAACATAAATTTTTCAGTATTACAAAAGTAAAATACCTTCGTTCAAAAGATGTTAGGTCTAAAAACATCTTATGCATATGTAAATGCTCCCATGAATACTAATTTTGGTGATGAAGCACTGGGAATTAATAAGAACAAAAGTTGAAAGAAAAAGACACGGAAAGGATCCTCTGAAATAAAGATTCTCTGAAATACATGAAGTAAGAGACAAAAGACACATTTTTATAAATAAATAAATATATATATATATATATTAAGAAAAAAAAACACATGTAAAATACTTCACTATTTCAGAGTCATTTCTATTTCAGAGGATTTTCATCTAAAAGACAAAGCTTAGACGCAGAAAAATATATGTGATTTCCCTAATCCTCACGGTCACGGAAGTCCCAAGTTTGGAGCTTTTAATAGTGTTTGACAAGTCAAGCAATAAAAACGGCAAAAAGCGGCTGCTAAACGTCACACTCTTCCACAAAAGATGCCGCTCCCTTCCTATATATGAGCTTGAAGAATGACGGAAAGCAGGAGATCTTTGTCTGGAGTCCCTCATATAAGATAGAGAGTTATATAATGGATGGCTGGAGTCTAATGAAACTCCACTTATGTGAACTTTATACTTATTGTATTCCTCTCCCACCCATAAGAAACTCTTTAGACATAAAAGAATTTAGATTGACAAAAAAACAAAGAGATAGAAATGAAAGGATAAAAAGTGATGTTTCTTTCTCTTGTTTTGAAGGAAAGGGATCAAGGAATGACTTGTTGATGTTGTCTCAATCCCGTCATTTTCAGATCAAAAAGAAAATCACATGCTATATATAATCAGAAGACCAAAATGCATATTTAAAAAATATATTAAATTTTCACCAAAGATAATTTGTATAAAGTATTGATATCTATGCAGTCTATATTAATGCCTTTAGCTTAAGGTCAAAAGTTATGATGGTTAAATTAAGTATTAATTATATTCTTTTAATATCAAGTAGCCCAAAAACTCAATCTTTCTAAATAACTTTGAGCTATAGGGTATTTTAAGATCTTTTGTACCCATATAATCATTCTGGGCCTACAATGGTTTAAAATAACTTAAAGCAATTTAATTATGATTTTATCATTAGTTTTTCTCATTTTATATGTCATTAGGGTTTTGATCAATTTTATCCACCTCAGTTGTTCTATTAACCGCATATAGTCCTATTGAGATGGAAGATATCTTACTTTTTTACTATCTTATTAAATATTAATTTTTTTTATTTTTCTCTTATATATTATCAGATTAATTACTATTGCCTCTTTTGGCTTGAAACTCAACTTTTTACAACATATAATTTTTTGAAGTAAATTAATGATATATTTTTTGAAAGATAATTCTCTTTTCAATTTAGTTCCTTGAAGATAGTTTCTTAATTTAATCACCCAAACATTTTTTCCGCAATCAAAATGATACTTTTCAAGGAAGCATTTGTGGCTCTTTGATGCACTGAAATTTATCTCTAATACAAAACATGCTCATTTAGAAGGTTGAAGACATTTAGGTAAGTTCGTATCATTAGTCAACTGCCATATGGGATCTCAATTTTTGCTAACAAAACAACAATTTTGATTAAGGAAAAAATGTTTAGGGGAGGACTAAATTGAAATAATTTGTGGAGAATCAAATTGAAAGTATAAAGGGTGATCTTGTAGATATTAAATTGAGAGGCTTTATCTTTGGAGAACTAAATTGAGAGAAGAGCAGTGATCTTTCAAAAATTAATTCATTAATTTACTCTTTTTTTTTCTTTTTTTATGGTAAGGGTATTCTTGACCAACTTCCAAATTAAATGAGACTAGGTTCTTTAGGTAATCTTGAGGTGCACCCTTCACATTTTCTTGGTACATTTAGATTTCAGCCCCATAGGTTTGAAAGCAAGTAATCAATATAGGAAGCACACCTCCTTAACTATTAAGTCAAACCCTTAGGATTAGTACAATATATAATTCAAAAATATGCAAGGAAATTAAGAGCCAATAATCAAGGATTGACTCAAATAACAAGATCAAATTATGTCAACACACGCAAAAATGTTCTAGGTTCAATTTTTACTAATGATCCTTTGTTGGTAGGCATCCTTTAACATTACTGAAAAACTAACTACAATTAAGGAAATTATGGTTAAAGAAATTGCAGATGTTCCAAGCCTTAACTATAATTACTATAACTATAGTTGAGATTAACATCTTAATTAGTGGTTGTGTTTTGAACCTTAATTAAGACTTGACCTTTATTGCAGCTTTTAATAACTGTAGTTAGAACTCATGTTCTAAGTGCAGTGATAACCAAACTATTATTAGGACAATATGCATGTAACTACAATTTTTGAAACTATAGTTAGGACATGTCCTAACAACGGTGTGTTTCAAACTATGATTAGGATAACATGTGTCCTAACCACAAGTTTTAAAAACTATAGTTAGGACATTTTTAAAATGTCCTAACCTACTTCTTCCTCACGCCATGTATAGAACACCTTACATTTAATTTCACTTTTCCCTTCCCTTTTTAAATCTCACTTTGCCAGTTGTTGACCATTGCGAGGCCAGATGATGCTGATGTGAACACCTCCACCACAACCAAACTCCACCATGTCCATTTTTGCTGAATCTCACTCCCATTTTTGGATTTAAGTTGGCTCCCATTTTGCAAGTTTTCTTAAATCTCTTTCTCTCATTTTAATTTCAAATCCCATTGTTGTTGTTGCTTCCATTTTTTTTATTTTCTTTTTCCAATTTGTTGTTGCCTTATAATTTATCTTTTTTTTAATTCTTTGACATTGTTGAATTTTGTTGATTTTTATATTTGTTCTTTCAATTTTATGTTTAAAAGATGACATTGGATACTTGGAATTTTTTACTCTTGATAATTTCAATTTTGTCTTGCTATCATAAGAGAATAAAATTACTACTTACATGAAGGCCAAATGGTTGAATTATATTGATTAGATTAGTTATTTTATCTTTACTACTTTTCCAGCAACTTGACTTTCCAAAGTAAAATCGTGTATAACTCTATTGTTTTAGCTCTATATATTTATTTATTCTTATTCACAAGATTTCCTTCTTCTTTTTTTGCCATATATGTAGGATTTAGTTCTTAGACCAACAAAGGTGATAATGCCATTAATTAGTAATAACAAACAAATGTTGTCAAATTTGCTTATAAAACTAAAGTTTCTTCTTTGAATGTTTATACTAAGTTAAAGGAGTGATTCATCTTGAAGTATTATATATGTAATTAAAATCCTAAAGGTATCCAATTTGATGTGTGAGAGAAAATATGTCCTTAAAGTCGTGAATAGTTAAAAATGAATAGCAATTTTAGTTTCAAGCAAAGTTTATGCTTGATCACTCATCAATGACCTACAAAATAGTGGTTATATTCTATGTTGATAACTATATTATCATAAATTGATTATTAATTTTAGCTTTGTAAGTGTTGTGATAAGTTACTTTGTTGCCATAAGTAATTAGATGGATCAACTTTGATTTTTTTGTTCTATTGTTTGGTATTTAAGAGTATTTTTCAAGTTATTATTTGTGAAAAATTCATAATTAAATGTCCAAAGTTTATAAAATTCACATTTAAATGTGCATATGAAGAAGGAAATTTGAACTTATCTAGGTTTAGTGTCTTGCATGTTTTTCTTATGCATATATTTGATGAACTATATTTTTTTTATGCTTGATGACTTGTATTTATGCCTATCAAATGTCTTGAAACTGTTTGTGTTTGTTTCTTTCATTTTAACAATGAGAAAATTCTTCAAAAAGAAGAGTAATACAAGCCCATCTCACGTTAGCACTTCAAGTACTTCAAGTCCTAGCACTAGAGACCCCTTACCAAGTTTGGCTACTAGTGCTAGTGGCTAGCAAAGGTATACATGTTCCAAAGTTAAGATTCTAACCATCGAGCATATCCTTAAAGATATTCAACACTTCTTGGTTGATAAAGAGGCAAGGGAAGAACAAATTGATCAACTTGCAGTAAAAGAAAGGAGAAGATATCGATTTATTGATATCACAAGTAAGTAAGACAAAATCCTCTAGGTTAGTTGAATTCAATTAATCTAATTTTGAATTCAATAACTTGACTTCTACATATGAGAAAAGAGTTGTTAAACACATGGCATTGACTTCTTGGAAGCTTTGGACACTATCTGAAGGCCACAAAGTCCTCATGGATTGGAATGAGCATCTCTGGCCCATTAGGGAGGGAGGTAGTTTGTTAGGTTTAGGGTTTAAGGAGGTAGCTCATTACTTTGTTACCATGAAGGGGCTCTACCTTGTGGCCTAAATTACATAGAATTGCACCAAAAGATGTACGAATTAAGAAGACACCAGTAACTGACTATGTAGCTTTGGCATTCATCCTTTGAAGTTTCTAAGTTAGTTGCCCTGTGAATTAGCAAGTCTTGATGTTCCTAAGGGTAATATTATAACTTTTTTTTTATTTTATTTGAAGTATATAATTAAATATTTATATAATTCAAGCATCAAGTAGTTAAAAGAGTGAACACCTAAGAATACCAGCTCAATCTCTAAGCCCAATTAATAGGGATAATTAGTTTAGTATTTTGATTTATGTGTGAACTTTAATTGTATTGTATTTGAATTTTAAAACTAATTATATTTGTTTGAATTTCAATTGTAAATTATAACCAAATATGTATAACATTGTCAGTCATTAAATATGAAAAGTGATTTGTGATTGGACTATTATGTTGATTGTAAAGTTGTAAGGATTGATGTAGGGATTAAAAAAAAATCCCTTGATAAGCTATAAAACATGCAAAATATCCAAAAAAAAAAAATCAATTTAGCAATTGTTCAAACTGTTGCTAAAACAAATAGTTTAGTTGCAATCTCACAAATCGCTATTAATTCAAAGGTATAACCATAGTTAAAAAATCAATGTTTAACTACAGTTATAAAACTATGATACACCACGATTAAGCTAATTTGTTTAGGTTTTCTTGGAGTTAAACAATAGGATAACATGGTGAAACAAGTCATAATGATTGGCTTTATTATGGTTGCACCCCCTAGTTATAGTAGAAACTATGGTTAGGACTAAAAGTTACCATAACTAGCATTACTTTTTGTTTGTTGGGTAATGTAAGGCTTGATTGAAAATTTTGAAAAGAGTAGTGAAGAGGTCATTAGTGGGGTGGAATGAGGTGGGGGAAGACTTTATTATTTACAAATTTAATATAAAGAAGGATAATAATCATTTCCCATTGTTTGGATGCTACAATATTATAATAGGGTAGGATAGGTTTAAAAAAAGAAAAAGAAAAGTTGATAGAATTGAAAGATGAAATAAAAACATTATTAAGAAACTTAACTCAACTTAAACCTTCCAATTTAAAAGGCTTAGAATTTGACCAAAAAAAGAAGGCTTAGAAAAATAAAGTGTGGGATCGTTTTCAATCCATCTTAACCTACCCTACCTCATTACATTTAAAACATCTAGCTAAAGGATTGTACCCTTAAATATGTAAGTAATAATAAAAATATGCAACGAACACAGACTAATTCATAATTGAACATCAAATATGAAGGGCTTGCAACTTGAACAAAGTAATGCTAAGGGCCAAGAAAATAAGAGTGGGGATGAAAATGAATGTACTAAAAAATGAGACGTAGGAATATTATGCTTTCTAATTATAACATAATAGTTATTACATATAAAATAACATTTATCTATTTTATTAAATTAATCATATTAATTAAGAGTTATTAGTTATTAAATAACACAATATTTTAAACACGTTTAATAGAATATTATTTTAATATAATCATTATATCATAATTAACATACACACTATTTTTTACATTTATAATATCATCACTCATTAAAAAAATTGCCTATATTTATGATAGATTTGCAATAATATTGTTCTAATGATGGTATAACAATTAGTCCATAACTATCGTTAGGCCTATGTTTGGCCAAACGGCCTAATAACAGCTAAGCCTAAATGTAGTTAGGCCTGCATATGGTTTAACATAATTGTCGTTAAGGTCTAGCCTAACGTAATAGTATATTAAAGGTAATTTTTATATATTTTTGTGCTTTTGAACTTTTTTTTTTGAAAAAACAAAATTTCAATTTATAGGAACATTTTTGGTTTATTCTTTGATCAATACTTAAGGATAGACACCTAAGCGTTGAGATTTTTGTTTGGTAAAAATAAGTGTAGATTTTTTTTTTTAGAAATTAAATGTTGAAGTTTATTGAATAAATGAATGTGTAATTTAATGGGTCAAAAATAAGTATCAACATTTGTGTTTGGTGAAAATTAGTGTTTGATTTTTTTTTGGTTTGTTGAAAATAAGTGTTGAACTATTATTTTTTGGTGAAATTAAGTGCTAAAATTTTTTAAATTAATAAATATGTAATTGGGTGATGAAATTTTTCATACTTTTTGAAACTAAGGTTAGAATATCGAATGAATATGTAATTGAATAATAGAAGCATGTAATGTTTTATAATTCTAAGTAGAAAAATTTTTGGCATTATAGTTGATAAGTATGTTGTCTGGTTGTATTTGTTAGCTCATTCACTTAGTGAAGTTGGTGTTAGAAAGTAATATGTAATGTTAGGTGGTTCTTTTTATAATGTGAACATAGATAGTTTTTAGTTTTAGAATAGACAAGTATTGAATCATAAAGCCTTGGAATACTCGTGAATATTTAAATGGACTAAATAGATTCCTAGATTTTGCACTTGCCAACAAGAGTGCTAAGAGTATAATAATATGCTCATATTCTAAATGATAGTTTTAGAAATGGCAAGTTAGAGAAGTGGTATGTAACCACTTGATTTTTAAACTATTCTTACAAGGGTATACTTTTTGGATAGGCACATAGAGAGACTTAAAGATGAACCTTTTGTAGAACCTCAATTAAGGCCCCAAGTGAGAGAATAATGGATTTGTTAGGATGACCCTGTGTAAGACACGATCCATAATGCATTTGAGGTTCATCATAAAAATAAAAAGTGTGGGTGAGATTGAAAGTCTAGTTCCACCATTAAACTAAAAAATGAATGATGATACAAAAGAGTTTGAATTAATTATGGATAAACAACAATATCTATCAAAAGGGCACGATAAGTACTTAAAATTATCTTTTTTGGTGAAATTGTATCACATCAAGTGTTTGTATGAAATAAGTGACAAGGCTACATCAATGAAACTATATTAATGAAACTAGATTTGTTAGCCAATGCCTTTGAACATGCTAGGATTTCACTACCTTTCTATGAGACCAAGAAAACTATCAATAAATTATGGCTTAGCTACACCAAAATTCAAACATGTTTAAATCATTGTAGGCTATATTGAAGGGAGGAGGAAACTAGAAACATCTTTAAAAAGTACAACACATCTAGATAGAAATAAAAAAAGCAAGTGTGAAAAGTGAAAGAATAAGCATACAAAAAATTCTTGTATACTTTTTACTGAAGTCAAAGTTGCATAGGCTATTTATATCTTTTAAAATTGTTGAGCATATAAGGATAACATGTTGTGGACAATAATAGTGATGGCATGATAAGGCATTTGAAGGGTTCAAGGCTTGGAAGAAATTCAACATAATGAATTCTCAATTCACTTAGAATCCTTATAATGTACATCTTAGGTTAACTACCGATGGTTTCAATTTGTTTGGTAATTTAAATACAAATTATAATATTTAGCCAGTGATTTTTATGCTTTGCAACCTTTCTCCCTATATGTGTATAAATAGAGTTCATTCCTTCTTTTAATAATAATTTTAAGGTGAGCATTGGGAAATGACATAGATGTTTATTTGTAATTGCTAATATAAAAGTTGACAAATTCATGGAATGTGGGAGTTAAAACTTTTGATTCTTACACTAATTTAGTCCTCAATACCGTGTAGTTGTGATATGGACTATTATTGATTTTTTAAGGTTTAGAACATTATTTGGGTGAAATATGCATACTAAGTTAGCCTATCCATCTTACAACTTAAAGTCAACTACTTTTTCATACTTGTCTCATAATATAAAGTGGCATTTTATGAGGCATTATTGTTTTTTAAAACCAGGACATAAGTATATATTGGCCCAAAGTTAGTTTGGTGGGAGGGAAGCGAAAAGAAATCCTTTAGTAGCAATAATTAGTTCAAAAATTTTAAGACAACTTTAAAATGTTAACATTATATTCATAAAAGAGATGAAAGTTAAAGGCCAATGAAAAAGACCTTGAGGAGTAGATGGTGTCAATGGTGACACTTTGACATAAAAAGAATATATTTTTTAAACTTTCTTATTGGGCAAACCATTTTGCTACACCACAATCTTGAAGTGATGCATATTAAGAATAATGTATTTAACAACGTGCTATGCATTTTGCTAAATGAGTTTGAATGATCAAAATGCCATTTAAGTGCATAGAGAGAATTATAAAAAATAGACATTAGGTCTAATCTCTCGCTTGATGATAATGGTAAATATCCTCTAACTTTGTTCACTTTGTCTAGGTCAAGTGTTTTTTTAGTATTTCTTTTGCCTTTCTTTGATCAAATATGTGTTTATGAATTTTCTTATATATAACTATAAATTATCTATTACGTTTCTTTAGCTATATTTTATGTGTATCAAATTTGAACTCATGTCATTTTATCTTAATAGTAATTCTAAAGATGAAGAGATTTTTAAAGAATTCTAAATCAGTCACCACAGAGGTGGTGAACCCAACATCGAGAGTCACCTGTCAAGAGTCAAGGGATTGAGCTCCAATTGATCCACTTGGGCTATACACCTTGGCCACTTATGATGTCCTGGTCATCTAGCCAAATTTTGATGTTGATAACCTTTTTGCAAAGGATAATAAAAAATAACTTGGACAATGACAACGAAGAAAAAGTTATATGGTTAACATTATTGAAAAGTAAATTATTAAATACCTTAGGGTTAAGTTGTTTTTTTCTAATTTATGTACTAACTTTAGTTCCATATATGAGTAAGGTGAGGTAAGGCTTAGACAGTTGATGGTGCATGCTGTTTGGGCCCTTCCTATTAGGCAAAAATTATAGTACCCTTCAACAACATTAACTAATCAATTCTAGATGAAGGTGGATCGCTTAGTTTTTTTCTAAGTATTATGGGGAACAAATTCAATGGATTTCTTATCAGTCACAAGGATTAGAAGCTTGTTCCACAAAAGTACAAGAATGAGATATATAGAAACACTATACAGGTAATAGCACATTGATTATTGAATTTTTTTACTATCTCGATTTTGTATCATTATTAACCACTATATTTTGTCTTTCAGACAAAGTCTGTAATAGATGATGTGCATAAGGAATTTCTTTTGCAATCATTCAGACTTAAGTGGAAGAGTGCACAGTGTGACTTGTATAAAAATAATGGCACTCACGCTAGAGAATAGTTAATTTAACACATCTCAAAGGGCATTTAAAAGGATCAACGGACAACTTTTATAGATTATCTCCTTGATAAGATGAATAAGCAATCACATTGGTTTTTGAGATATAGCAATTCTTGATTGATTTTATTAATATGTTATGGCAATCACCAGGAGATTGCCAAGAAAAACAAACAAAACAAAAGGAAGCAAATGATGCCATACGCTGGTATCTAAAAGCTTTACATAAAAGAAGGTTGAGATGATAAGTTCACCTTGGTAAACAACACAATTAAACTTTAAATATAATTTGAGATATATCACATGTGCCTTTAAATTTGTAGGAAGTTAAGTATGAAGGCCTAATCACATGGAGAGACATGTGGATTATAGCCTATAAATATGCAAATGGATCATTTGTCAATGACAAAGTTTGTGTTGTTTATACTAGTGTTTGAATTTTGTGAGAATAAGATGCTAACTTATGATTTTTTTTTTCAAATAATTTATTGTTGAAATGATTTATTGTTTATCCTAGGTATTTGAACGTTGTGCTAATAGGAGTTCATCATCTAGGCTTTCTTACATGGAATGGTAGAATGAGGTAGCATAACTTAAAGCACAGATAGAGAAAAGAGACATGCTAGAACTATCAGCAAAGGCTAAAATGGCCAAAGGACATTAACAAATGGAAGTAGATATAATTTTCCTCCTCTAAAACTTTTAAGGTCAAGTGCCACCAAAGCTTACCATTATACAAACTTGAGAGGTAATTTTTTAAACTTTCTCTTCTAATTAAGTCATACAAATGAGCTTTCTTATATCTTAGTCTTTAATTTATTACTAATACATTTCAATTTGAATTTTAGATACTAAATGATTGGGATATTAGATACTCACCTATTTAAGATAGATACAACTCATTTCCTACATTCTAGTAACATGAACAATTAGTTTGGATAATTTTTAATTATATTTGTACTTTGACTTTTTTTTGCAATTGTAATGGAATATTAATTTGTAATTTCAATGGCATATTATTTTTCCATTGGAAATTATTTGTTGCTTGTGGATGTTCATGAAAATTTGTTGTTGCCCAGGAGTAGGTTTCCTGAAAAAAATAAATGGATAGAAAAATGTAATCAAAAGTTATGCTTATATATAGCAGCGGTCAAAATCGCCACAAAAAGTCCGAAAGTTTTTAACAACGATTTTACCAATAGTTGAAGAAAACCATCGTTTAAATCTTTTGCAGCAGATGATTTGCCGACAAATGTCGTAACCGTCACTAAAATTACATTTTTTGTAATCTAAAAATAACGAGGGAAAATCACGGTATACTTGTTTACAAAAAGGACAAAGGAAACATCAACGTAGAACGGTCAACAATATTTGCAATATTTTAAGAAAAAAAACCTTCAAACAAAACAATTTTCGATAATCTCTTTTCTTTTCTTTTCTTTTTTCATTTTCCCCGTAGCAAATTCTCATCAATCTTCTTCAAATTTTATATCCTTCTCTCTATTTTCACCTCTGCTACCAATAAAAACTCACTAACTTTTCTCTTTAACTTTAACGCCAAAAAGACATGTAAATAAGGCATATTTCTCCACATTCCACACATTATCAGTGGCATGGGAAGACAGCATATACAAATAAAAATAAATAAATAAATATTTTTCTTAAGGATATACAACTGGACATTTCATCTTAAAAATCTTTGATTGTTCCTAAGCTTATTTTACATAGTATTAGGGTCAGATCAATCATTATTAATTCGTCGATCTCTTTTTTTTTTTCTTAACTCTCCTTTTTCATATCATTGACCTTTTATATATAATAAAAAAATTGATAATTCAAGTCTCATTAGATTTTTTTAATAAGATTTATGAGAGGGATTAAATTAGTGTCTAACTATTTATAGAGGGCTTTACTTCTGAGAATATTCATATTATTCTATTGTTGCGAATTATTAATAGATTATCCCAAAACCAAATAAGGATAAATGCGCGCGCACGTACATATATATATATATATATATATATATATATAGTTGCGCATGCATATGCAAGCTGATACCATCAACACCAATTCATCACGGACGATCGTCAATTAATCAGCAATATGCTGCTGATGGATGACTCCATTAAACCACTTGCGTCTTTATATTGAAGTCATATCCTTCATTTTTGTTAAGAAAAAGCAAAATTATATGCTGCAAATTAGAGATCTGACTTGGAGTTCACCTACAGATTCTAATATATAAACTCTTGAAATACGTTGATATCTAAGGGCTATTTATAGGAGTGGATTGGTGTCTGGTATATATCCCTAATTTACATGTCATGCCTTGGTTGGATCCGAGGACAAAGAGAAACATGCATGTACAATTAAGATGATTGACAATTCATGTGAGATTATAATTGATGATTAAGACGGGATGTGATCGGGTGTGGTTACTCCTATGATAGCTTGGTGTAACTTATAGTAATGGGCCAGCCCATTACTATATAGATATACATATAGTAATTGGGCTGAGCCCAAAAACGCCCATGATCTATGTTATATCTTGCACTATATATACATATATACACACGCGCGCGCTACTGTATTTTACAACTATCATAGACCAAGGTAATTTATAGCCATGAGAGAAGCCTCGCCTCCCTGCTCTGCAAATTACGTACCTTTGTCACCTGTCACTTCCTTAGAACGAGCAGCCACTATCTTCGCTGATAAGATATCCATCGTCTATGGTGATGTCAGTTTTTCATGGAAGGAAACCCATCAAAGATGCCTCAAGCTCGCTTCTGCTTTGGTCAACTTGGGGATTTCCCAGCGTGATTTTGTAAGTTAATTTGGCTTTCAAATCTGTCATATGCTATTTTATCTTTATTCCTTTTGCTTATTATCAACTCTCAATCATGAGCTATACCCTGTGGCCTATATTGATTTCGTTCATATTGACCAAGCTAAAGCTTTTATATATATGGTTATCGCCTTTTCTGTTTTTTGGCAACATGGTTATTGCCTTGTTAAGTTTAGCATATCACTTAATTATGGCAGTAAATGGATTTTAAACCTGAAACATGAGTACCATTAATTACTGTTCATGTCTAGTAGCTATGCTAGTTTTTAGCAGAAATAAACCCTATTTTATTTACGGTTTACTGGGCACGTAACATAGGTATCAGATGCAATTACAAAGCTCCTTTTTGTAGATCATATGCTTCCAGTACTTAATTTGGATTCATGAACCTGGAAACTTCAATATATCTTTTAACAGAACAATCTTCTATATATACGGTATCCTAGCATTAATTATGTTGACAAACACGTTTATGTACTGAAATGCATGGTTTCATTGTTCATGTCATTTTCTAGAGAAAGCAGATTTCGCTATAACTTCTAGAAAGATTTGGCAGCGCCATGTGTATGATCTCATTCATTTCATTTATATTTGTCATTTTGAGATCTGAATTGATGAAGCTGTGTATGAAGAAAACCGCGTATAAGGCTTTGAAATAGTGGAGTTGGACAAAACACGCGCTGTCGACGTGTTTACTGGATTTTCTAATTCTAACTCTATAATTGAGGCCTCGTTGACATCGTTTTTTTTCCATAGTCAATACCAAAGTTCACGGCAACCTAACACATTAGGAATGGGGAGTCAATGGTCCCCTGTTCTAGTTTTTAGTTTTTCCTTTGCAAAGATACATACTGCTCTAGTTCATTTCTTGAGAATTCATTTGCTTGGAATTAGTATTTAATATACCTATATATATATATATATATATTTCATTTGATATATATATATATATATATATATTTCATTTGATATATATATCTAAAAATTAATTTCTTATTAAAATTTAAATATAAGATAACTTATAATCAAGAATCTAATTTTACAAAGTTTTCAAATTTTCACATTTTTCTTACAAAATTTTCTTGTGGAATAATGATACAAAAATCAAAGAATTTGAGACGTGTGTTTGTGTGTAATTGGCACTGGTGTAAATTGACACATTTATATTTTTTAATATTTAATTATTGAAAGTGAATTTTATTTATCTAACTGCTAAATTAGAAGTAATTGTGATGTTGATCTTATATATCATATTTTTAAAAAAAAAGTAACAATAACCATGTAATATTAAGTAGTCAATAATCTCTTTATATCTAAAATATATATCATATGTTAATACATTAATGTATTGATAAAATACAAAATAATTTTAGATTGATGTAAAATTTTTGTGTGTGATTTTCATAATTAAAACTTTTAATTTAACAGTGAATTTTGTATAAAATACATCTTACAAAAAGCTATTCAATGATATACATAAAATTGATTTTAGTTAACATTAGTGTCAATTAATTCCTCTCGTAATATTAAAAAAAAAAACCTACTTAAGCCAATTAATTTAACATTAGAAATTTTAAATTAATATAACTATATAATGTTTAAATTCAAAATTATGTAAATATAAAGATAAGTATCTAATTATATATAGTCCGAATTCTCTAAAATCTTTTATTATAAAATTCTCATAGAATTTGAAGAAAAAAGAGAAAAGAGCTTTTAAGAGAAAAGAAATAAAATGAATCCTATATATACTTTTTATTTTTATATTATTTTTTCTTCAAATTCTACAAAAAAATTTACAATAAAAACTTTTAAAGAATCTTTATATAATTTTTTGTATGTGTGTGTGTATATATATATATATATGTATATATTATAAAAAGGTTATTATATATTTGTTGTTTTTTTTAATCATTACTTGTATTCCTAAATATGATTATTTACTCATAAACTACCGTGATTCAAGTTAAACTATATACTAATAACGTATCAAATGTATCCCATTGATGATCCAAGGTGTTTTCTTATCTCATCAGAAACCTTTTTTTTTTATTTTTTGTTTTTAAGTTCTTGGTCCACTCCAAAGTCGGGTGCGCGTTTTTGCACACGTCACACTGTACGCGTTGGCGCGCTCTTGAAAACACAATCAAAGATGACTTTGGCTTTCTAAGATCTGGAGCAAATATAATATAAACCCACTACAAAGTCACTCCGAAAAAATAAAAGATAAATAGGAGACTCAATAGTCAATTCCATAAGGAGACCTGATTGGCAAGATTACATTGAAAATCCCGCCACAAATGGAGGAGGGATGATCAAATCTCGTTTACGTAAACTACTCATAATCTTATAAGCATTTTACATATGTGTACATAATTTTGTTTAGAAAAAATATATATATTTATTTATTTCAGGGATAATTATTTAATGATACTGGGCTATCCATCACCATGCACCATTATCTTAGACTAGTGCCTGAAAGACATAATTTCCAAGCATAAATTACGTTTTTGGCTTTTGTCAGTATTATTCGAACCATGATAAAGGAGTACTGAAATAAACGTGATAAATAAGTATTCAGCTTTTCTAGTCAAAAATAAACCACCGATCCGTAGTTACCATGGTATACTATTTGCAATTATTGCTCTAACATAGCAGTGTTTGTTTGTTTTTCGTTTTCGTTTTTTTTTTTCGCTTCAGTTTTGTTTTGTTTTGCTTTGTTTTTTTGGATTAAAATACACAAGGAAAACTAAATCTTACCCTCTTATTACAAATATACAATAACACACTTTAACTGTCGAAACCGATTTGGCATATGGAACGTATTTGAAGACAAGATCTTAGGTAGTGGGTCAGATTTTAGTTACACATACTGGCTAGTGCTTATAGCATCATTCTGTGTTCACGTTCCATAAAAACAATATTCGCCATGAAAGCATGATTGTAATTTATACTCTGTCACTGTCTTCAACCAACCTTTACTTGGCACCACCTCCCTTTCTTTCGATATACACGATGTCACTGTCGTACTTGTTAACCATTCCCCACTAGTTACCACCACCTTCTTATTATATATATCTTTTAGTGTTTGACCCCTCATCCTCCTTATTGTTATGACTCACCCGTGGATCCTCGTCATTACACCATCCCACCTCCACTATTGCTAATAAGATTAATACCCCTTTATACGATTATCACTATCAAACATTATTTTTTTGTTATCCAACCTCTGTTTTCCTCATGTTTTCTGTTTATGCTGCTACATCATAGCATATTCTGGCATTTACGAATTTTCATTTACTACTATACTGATACATTGATGTTGATCTATTTAGATTTGCAATATATTATTAGTTTAGTTCAATGGTATGTTATAGTCATAAAGAGCTCAATTTGCTTCTGTAAGTAGGTTGCAGCTATGGCACCAAATATTCCAGAGCTCTATGAGCTGCATTTTGCTGTTCCTATGACAGGGGCAGTTCTTTCTGCACTCAACATCAAACTGGATGTAACAACATTGGCTGTGATACTGGGACAATTAGAAGCTAAAATTATGTTTGTGGACTGTCAGTTTGTTGAAGTTGCCCTTAATGCGTTTGACCTAATGTCCCATAGAAAATGCAAGCCACCCTTCCTTGTTCTTATCCCAGATTATAACCAAAAACCATCTTTCTCTGTTAAGAATCTCCCACCAGATACCCTGAACTTCAATGAACTGCTTGCAAAGGGACAAGCAGATTTTGAGACT
Source organism: Erythrophleum ivorense (assembly GCA_026724425.1). Classification (NCBI taxonomy): domain Eukaryota; kingdom Viridiplantae; phylum Streptophyta; class Magnoliopsida; order Fabales; family Fabaceae; genus Erythrophleum; species Erythrophleum ivorense. Next base: position 250,681 of record JAIUCV010000278.1, read on the forward strand.
AGAATGCCAAGCAATGAATGTAATCCTATATCAGTGAATTATACATCAGGCTCTACAGGGACTCCTAAAGGAGCTGTTTACAGTCACAGAGGTGCCTATCTTAATTCACTGGCAGCAATCTCTCGTTTCGATCTGAAACCAATGTCTGTGTTTCTGTGGACAGTGGACATGTTTCGCTGCAACGGGTGGTGCATCACTTGGGCAATGGCTACTCTTGGTGGCACCAATATTTGTCTCAGAAATGTCTCAGCAAAAGCCATTTTTGATGCAATCTCCCTTCACAAGGTAACCCATTTGTGTGGTGCACCCACCCTTTTGAACGTAATTGCAGATGCACCACCTAGTGACAAGAGGCCTCTGCCCTTGGGTGTGAGTGTCACAGTCGCTGGCGTGCTGCCACACTTCCAAGTTTTCTGCAAGGTAGCAGAACTTGGGTTCAATGTGAGTGTTGGATATGGCATGACAGAAGCTATGGGTCCTGTACTGGTGGGTCCTTGGAAACCCAATTCAGGTCATGAACTCACAGAGCAACCAAGTTATGGTGATCAAGGACTTCCCATCTTTATGATGGAAGGGATTGATGTGAAAGATCCAAAGACAATGAAGAGTACTCCTTGTGATGGCAAAACCATCGGTGAGATAATGTTCAGAGGCAACACTTTGATGCTACGGTACCTTAAAAATCAACAAGCAACCGAAGAAGCTTTTAGAGAGGGATGGTATAGGACAGGTGACCTTGCAATGAAGCAAAGGGATGGTTCTATGAGATTGAAGGATAGGGCAAAGGATATGATATATTCAAAAGGAGAGGCTGTAAGCTCACTCGAGGTAGAGGCAGTATTGTTGAGTCACCCAAAGGTTTTGAATGCTGCTGTTGTGGGGAAATACGATGACCATTTGGTGGAGTTCCCCTTTGCAATTATCAAATTGAAAGAAGGATGTGGTGCCACTGTGGAAGATATCATGAAGTTTTGTGAAGCTAGGTTGGATACTCATATGGTTCCTAAGAGCGTAGTTTTTGGGGATTTGCCTGTTAACTCAACTGGAAAGGTACAAAAATTTCTCATCAGAGAGAAGATCAAATGCAGTGGATGATGTGCCTCCATGAATTGAAGTGTGCATGGTAAAAATAAAAAATAAGAGCGACTAAGTATGTCTTATTATATCCAGAAACTCATTTTTAATTATAATTTTCAAAAACACGAACTCCACTCATTTATATTTTGTCGTGTAATCTATTTTTAAATCCTAGTTAAATTAACTACTAAGTACTTAGTTTTTCAATGCTGCAAGAATATCACTAATATTTTGCATTTAGTCTAGGATCAATTATTTTCAGCCTTTAAATTCTATTCACTCTATTTCTAAGGCATCAATTCAAGTCCTGAATGATTCTTACGTTCTTTTGAATGTTGGAATTTTTATGCAATGAATGTGAATGAGCTCACTAGGAATTCCCTAATACAAACAGTATTGATTTGATAATTTCTAGGACTACAGAGAAAGGGAGAATAATTTGCTTAGCCATTACAGAAGTATTCACTTTTCAACCCAACAAATCAACCAACAGGTATATGCCATGAGTGAGGCAAATAATTATGAAACAAACTAACTAACAAATTACAATTTGATGGGATCCCTTTGAAAAGTCAATTTCTTTACCAGCCACTGGCCCCGTAACACCACTGATTGTGACACATTACACCGGAGATGGGGTAGGCTCTGGGCTCCATTCCTTCTACAATTCTTCAATCTTGTCTTGCTGATATTACGGAAAGAGTTTCTCATGTCATTATTTGGCTCTAGGTTATCAATAGGCTGTTTGGTTCTCCACTTATTTGCTGCCGTATTTGGTCAAGAAAGGTTGCCGATGGCCTTGGCTTTCTCCCTCAAAATATACTTCTGTATCTTCCCTGTTGAAGTTTTTGGTATATCCTCGAAAATAACTGTCTTAGGAGCCATGTAATGGGGCAAATGATTCCGGCAAAACTCGATTATTTCTTGAGCATTTGCATCAAACCCCTTTTTCAAACTCACAAATGCACAAGGTGTTTGGCCCCAATGATCATCTGGCCTGGAGACAACTGCAGCTTCAAGAATTGCTGGATGGCTATATAAAACTGTTTCAACCTCAACCGAGCTAATATTCTCTCCCCCTGAGATAATTATGTCCTTCAATCTGTCCTTGATTTCTATATACCCATCAGAGTGTTTCACTCCTAGATCCCCGCTATGAAACCACCCATCTTTAAAAGCTTCCTCTGTTGCTTTCAAATCTCTGAGATATCCACTCATCACTGTGTTTCCTCTAAACATTACCTCACCCATTGTTTTGCCATCAGCTGGGACACTTTCCATAGTGTCAGGATCTTTTATGTCAATTGCCTCCAAACCCACATGGGGCACTCCTTGTCTAGCTTTTCTCTTATATTTTTCTTCAGGAGCCAGAGAATCCCACTCAGGTCTCCATGCACAAGAAGTCCCAGGACCATATGTTTCTGTTAGGCCATAAAGGTGAGAAACACTAAAACCAATCTCCTCCATCTTGGATAGGATCTGTGGTGGTGGTGGAGAACCACCTGTCATCACCACCACCTTGTGGGTAAGTGGTTTTCTATCAGTCAATGCAGAGTTCACAATCATGTTCAGAACTGTAGGAGCTCCTCCCATGTGTGTCACCTTATGCTTCGTCACATTCTCAAAGATGTCCTTTGGAGAGATTTTCCTTAGGCACACATTGGTCCCACACTGAGCTGCCGTTCCCCAAGGCAGACACCACCCATTGCAGTGAAACATAGGCACGGTCCAAAGATAAACAGGCATAAAGCCCATCCCAAAGAGGAGAACAGTTGCTAGAGTGTTCAAATAGGCACCTCTATGACTGTAAACAACTCCTTTTGGCCTAGATGTCGTGCCAGAGGTGTAATTCACACTTATAGGATCAAATTCACTATTTGGTCTCACAATCTCAAACCCACTATTCCCAATAGACAATAGCTTCTCATATTCATAGCTGACTGAAGTAGTGTCAATGGTAGATGGGCAATCCGAGTCAGTGATCAGAACTAAAGTAGGTAAGTTTCTTACTCTTTTGCCAAGCAGATTCAGTGCTCCCCTTGCAACTTCAAGTAACTGGGAGTCTACAAAAAGGACCTTCGCCTGTGAATGTTCCAGTAGGACTGAAACAATAGCTCCATCAAGACGTGAATTAAGAGTGCAAAGAATTGCTCCAGCCATTGGTACTGCAAAATGCAGCTCATACATTGCAGGGATATTAGGGGATAGGATAGCAACCTGTTTAGAGAAAATACAAAAAATAGCGTCAGTGATTCAGCTACGGAGTTCCAAGTTCAAGATGCTTAACAGATCCTTTAAAAAAAACAAAAAATCTTGCAAGTTGCAACAACCCCAATCAAAACGATGAAACAGGGCATTTGAGATTTAACGGAAAAATTCAGAATCGTAGTCATAAATACACGATCATTTAGATTCAGGTACTGAAGAAATTGCCATATTCATAATGGATTACAAAGATAAAAACCAGAAATTGTATCACATAAATCATATTGATCAAAAGACAGATATGTAACAAAGCGTCAAAATGATTGGACTTACCACATCCCCCCGGGAAATCCCCAACTGGCTGAGAGCAGAAGCTAGTTTCAAACAACGTTGATGGGTTTGACCCCAATTATACTTAGAAGCACCATAGAGAATCGAGGTTGTGTCGCTGGAGACATTGGCTGCTCTTTCCAAGAAGCTTATAGGAGACAAAGGGACAAAATTTGCAGAGCAACGAAGCATACCCTCTATTGATTGCCATGATCCAGAATCAAAATTTCGCACAAGCTTAGAGAATTTACGTATACTAGGAGGTGAAGTAATGTAATTTGTTCGGAAGCATCGGAAGAAGCTAGTCCAGGGAAAGTTCTTGAAGGAGTGGTTCATGGTAGGGGATGATTAGAAACCAGAGTGAAGGATCGACAGGTATGGGAATTGGGAAATTCAACTTAGAAAGATGAATTTGAAGTTTGAAGTTTGAAGTTTGTTTACGACTCTTTCTCCTATTGGAACGGATTAGAAGATCAGAGGATGGTTGCTGCGAGTGAGTGATGACCCGCAATACAGCTGCAGAGCGGGGTTTCTCCCATTGGAAAGAGTAATGTCTGGCAACATAGAGCTAGGAATTTTCGTCTTATCGTCACACGTATCTGATAAGTTTTTCTGTCAATCTCATTTATGATATATGCAAATAAATATTTTCTATTCATTTAATTTATCAAGAATTATTATATTGGTTTTGATTCAATTTTTTTAAATATTTAGCCCATGGGCATTGATCCAATGGAAAGGCCATCATAAATGGTGTTTTCAAGGCAAGGAGCGAACCCTGAATCTGGAAGAGACATAAAAGTTATCCGCTACGGATGAATCTGAATTTATGTATTTATCTTCAATGCAAGAAATAAATATAGCAGGAGATAGAGAAAAGAAGAGAGAGTATAAAGAAGGGAGAGCGTGAGTATTATTTACTCTTTATGGGTCTTTGTTTTTTTTTCTATCATTAAATTTATCTATTGCGTTTAATTATTAACCACAAAAAATCCAATTTGGTTACGAACTTATTAAAATACGAAGGCCCACAAACTTAAAAACAAGGACTCAACTGAAGTAATATAGAGCGTATAATTCTCATCATATTAGCAGTCAACCAAGGCATAATGCTATTTGACAAGTTATAAGTGATCAGACCGAACCAAACTTACGTTGGTAAAGTGATCAGCGCATATATTAACCTGCCTCCGTATATGCTAAATTCTGAATTACCAATCATTGCTTATCACAAGTTATAGTCTTGAAAATATTACGAAGATCTACATTATAATTACAAGAGCAGGCAAGGCCATCCACAAAAAGGTTGGAGTTTCTTTTAAAAATAATCTTATTGTATCCCAAACATTAAGCAATTTTAAAACCTTTTAGCAACTTTTCTTTTTCTCTTTTAAAATTAATAGAAAGAAAAATTGAAGAGAACGAAATTTATTTTAAAAAAATCCAAAAGCCAAAACTTGCTTGTTTTAGAGTGCGAATCACAATACTTGAGCCGCTGATGAAAATAGGACGGTCCAATAAATATCACATGAGACTGTCACATGTTCCGATCCTGCTTTGTATCCCCCTCTAGTTTCTTTTTTCCTTTTTCAGATGAAAGTTGATTGCTAGATTTCTGTCTTCACATTCCGTTACTTGATATGGCGGCAGTTGTACTAGAATTAAGGTAAGAATCTAAAGGTGAAGAAAATTCGAAAATAACAATGGTCTAAGACTCGAGTCTGAAAAGATAAGGAGGGAGAAAGAATTTTGATCACTTTTATAAAATCATCCAAAAAAAAAAGTCACCTCAAAATTCTGTGTTGAATTAATATTATTGAGGACAAAAAATTAATTATTTCAAGAGTGCAAAACAATATTGATAAATTTAATTAATAAGTAAGTTATAAATTTGACTCAATTTTAGATGTCAACAGCTAAATAAGTTTGTTTAAAATAGTTATTATTATATCAACATTCTTTTAGGCGATGCTCAAATCTCCAGAGTCTTTTGAGCGGTACTTACTCTCTAGAATAATTCCTTTCACGGTAGTTTCAAATCGATAAGCAATTGTAGGAAACTAAAGATGGCTAGGCATCATGACACATAAGAGAAGCAATGCCACTAGGTTTGTTGTCTCTTATTCCACTAACTTATTATTACCAACATTTCTTATTGAAGCACTTTGCTCAAACACCAACGGCATGTGATTTTTAAATAATAAAGCTAAATATAGAAGATGATTTTTATCAATAATCACTCCAACGGAAAAGGGTCTTCCACCAACAAACCCCCCTTTCCCACCCTTAATTAAAAAAATGGGAAAAAAAAAGAAAATAAACTAATATCCCTAACATTTCCATTTCAATGGCTTCACTCTACCACAACTTCAGTTATCATTACCATTAACAATGTCATTATCCCAAAGTGACTATTGCTACCTCTAATACAAGTTTGCTTGTTGCTGTACAAACATGAACTTCTTGTTTGACTATTTAACCATAAGAAAGCTCATTTCAATCAATCAAATTCATAATCAAAATTTTAAGTCCTCCATGCATTATATTGTTTACCAAAGAAAAGATTTCTAATTAAGAACTAGTTGAATAACAAGCACACAATATACTTTAAACCTATATAGACATGTTATGAGCATTAGTCATACATCCAATAGCAATATAATGAACGTGAATGGGGTAGTATTCAAAAAGCTAAAAAGGTAGATTTACAAAAGAGAGATCTACAATTTAGTATTGTAATGACTATACCTCCTAGCATAACTCTTGTGCCTCCAACAATACTTGCTATTGTATTCATAACTAGATTTCCATAAAGATTGCGGATTACCTAGTGATGGACCCATTAGACCCAATAGGGAAAGGAAAGTCTATGAAAGAATAAAGGGAAAGAGTAAGGCCCATCAAGGAAATGAGATGGAAAAAGGAAGGCAAAAAGGGAAATTACTTAAGTCTAACTGACTCTAACCTCATGGAGTGCATATGGAAGAGAGAGAATTTATGGGTGAGTGGGAAGGGAGGAATTAGTATCGAATGTATTAGTTGTTGTGAGAAGAGGAAAATTCAAGTGGGTAGTAAAGAGAACTTGGCCTCAGCTAAGAGAGTTTCTATCATTTCTATTCCTTTTTGTCCATCTCTATTATTCTACTATTTACTTTTGTACTATAGCTACTTCTTCTTTTTACCTTTTGTCACATAAGGAGAAGTGGGTCACATCACTTTGGTATCAAAGTAGCATCTTTTAGGGTATGGTTGGTATTAAGATAAAGAACTGAGTGGAGTTGCTAGAAAAGAATGTGGGTGAGATATGAAATGATTAATAGGAGATAAAGGGAGAGATAACGATAATGAGAAAGATGTTAATGGAGTTAAGATAGCAATGAAGTGGGTTTGGAATTGCCTACAATCTAAAAAATTAGCAAGATGAACCATATATTGAACCACAAAAGTCACTAATGGAGGATAGGGAAGTTGAGAATGAGACAAAGGGTGTTGATGTGGTCAAAGGAAGGGAAATGAGCAACTACTATCGACTAGAGCTCCTTATTTTTTCTTAAAAAGATCCTCTTGGATAGATTTTTAAAATTAAAAGAACTTCACAATGAATGGAATTTCAAAGGTAGAGAAGCTAGATGCTGCATATGTAAGATTAGAATGTAAAGCCATCAATTAGTTTCAATGGCTCCAAACAAGGACCCTTATGTATAATGGGAAGGACTTAAAAGAGAGGTGATGAATCGATTTCACTATTGTTAACTTCAAGACAATTATGAGAGGTTTATAGGGCTAAAGCAAGATAGTACAATAGAGGAATGTAAAGAAATATTCAAATCCATGTTAGAACCCTTTAGGAACATACTTGATAAGGTTCTTGTGGTTTGACTAAAGAAGTGAGGGCAGAGGTTTGATTAATGCAACTAAAGACATTGAAGTAGCTAATGGATTGGGCCTATTAAGTGGAAGGGAAGAATGTGGTTCTATAAAAGACCAAAGAGGAAATGAAATTGAAGGGAGTAAGTGCCAATACAGGTGCTAGATGGGGAGGATTGAAATCCTATTTTTAAAGGTTTTCTAGTACCTTGGAAGCATCTAAGAATGTGAGAAGTAATGTGTGAGCAAAGTGCAGGAGATAAAAATAAAGGAAGAAAACAAATATGTCACAAACAAGGTGACCATCCTTATGACTTCCATCATTAGTAGTAGCAACAACAGCAATAATAAGAGAAAGTTGTAAGAAGTTGAGATTAGCAAAAGAAAAAAGTCGGGTTGTGTTTCAAATGTAATGGAAAATTTAGCCCTAACCATAAGTGCCTAAACAAGCAATTTTAGGTGATAATATTAATTGAGGAAGAAGAAATAGAGGAAATAGAAGCTTAAAAAATTAGAGGCTCTAAAGGAAGAAGAAACAGAAAAAGTGATAGCAACAATGGAATTATCCTTCGCTTTGGTAGTAGGGATCACCGGCCAAAAGACCATGAAGTTGGTAGGAAATATTAAAGGGGAAAAGGTATTAGTGCCCATTGACAATGGTGCCACCTATAACTTCCTTTTATCCCAGATGGTCAAGAAGTTTGGCATTAAAGTGCAAGACACTAAACTTTACTCAATTATTGCAGGTGATGACCGAAAAATTTTTATTAAAGGAAAGAGTGAGAATGTGAAGGTGAAGTTGTAAGGGATCCCAATTGTTTAAACATTTTACCCCTTTAATTTAGAGGTTGTTGATGTGGTTTTGGAAGCAAGATGGTTAGAGTCCTTTGGGGAATTAAGGGTAAATCCCCAAACAATCCTACAAAAAGATTGAGAAGGACAAAGAATAGGTGTGTTTAAAGGAGACCCCACCCTAACTCATATTATAAGATCCTTCAAAAACATTCAAGCAATCAAAGGAAAAGGGGAGGGATTTTTACTAGAATTTAAGGCAATTACAGTGGAAATAGTAGCTAGACAGCAGGGACGTAGTAAGGAAATTCAAAGGGTTCTTAAGAAATTTTCTAGATGTATGAGCCAATGATGTGCTTGCTTCCCTATAGGTCAATAGACCACTCTATCTTGATTAAAGAGGGAGAGTAGCCCCCAAATGTAAGACCATACGAGCATTCACACTCTAAAAAAAAAAGAAACAAAGAGATTAGTCAAAGAGATATTGGAAGCAAAAATTATTCAATCTAGCACTAGCCCCTATTCTAGTTTGGTATTACTAGTTAAGAAGAATGATGGGAATTGGAGATTTTGTGTCAATTAACGAGCTCTAAATAAGATCATGGTCTTGGATAAATATCCTCTACCAGCTATTGATAAATTACTTGATGAGTTGGGAGGGGCTACATTGTCTTCAAAGCTAGATCTTAAATTCAGATATAATCAAATACGAATTAGGCCAAAGGATGAAGCCAAAATGGCCTTCAGGATTTATAATGGCTACTTTGAATTTTTAGTAATGCGCTTTAGGTAATCAATGCTCTTTTTACATCCCAATCTCTCATGAACAACATCTCTAGAGATTATTTAAAGAAGTTCATCCTTGTTTTCTTTGATGACATCCTTATATACAATAAAGATATGGAAGCACATATGAAACATTTAAGAATGGCCTTGGAAATTTTATAGAAAAACCAGCTAGTAATTAACCTAAAAAAAGTGTTTTTAGGCAAAGTAAATTGGAGTATTTAGGATATATTATCTCTTCAAAAGGTGTACAAGGTGATCCTTCAAAGATTGAAACTATGATAAAGCGCCAGCCCTACGAGACATTCAGTCATTAAAGGGATTCCTTAGGTTGACTAGTTATTATAGAAAATTTGTTAAAGATTATATAAAAATAACAATCTCACTTACTGATTTACTTAAGAAAGATTCATTCAAATGGGATGAATAAGCTCAGTAAGCCTTTGATCCACTTAAGATAGCCATGGTGTTTGTTTTTGTCCTTGCAATGCTTGATTTTACCATACATTTTGAAGTGAAAGCAAATGCTTTTAGGAGTGAAGTGGGCGTTATGCTCATGCAAAAGAAGCCTATTGCTTATTTTAATTAACAACTTTTTACAGAAAGGAAGCCAAGCTCAATTTATGAGAGGGAACTTATGGCTATAGTATTGGCTATGAAGAAGTAGTAGCATTATCTAGTTAGACATCCTTTTTTATTAGAACCAATCAAAAAGCCTTGAAGTTCCTATTAGAGCAATGAGTCATGGATTCGAATCAAAAGAAATGGATTTCCAAACTAATGGGATATCAATTTGAAATCTAATATGAATTTGGGAGGAGGAACTAAGTAGTTGATGCACTATCAAAGAGAGAAAATATAGCTAAATTAAAAGCCTTTTCCTTTTAGCAATATGAGGGAATTGAGAAGTTGAATAAAGAAGTAAAGAATGACAATAAGCTGAAAGAGATTATTCAACAATTAGTATCAATAGCTACTATATTAAAGGGATACAATCTTAAAAGTGGTTGTATACTATATCACAACAAATTAATTTTTTCAAGAAAATCACCTAAAACAAAGGAACTCATAAAAGAGTTCCATAACTCACCTATGTGAGGTCATTTGAGATATTTAAGAACTTATAGGCACCTAAATGAGGTGATTTATTATGAGGGAATAAAAAGGGGTATGCAAGAGTATGTGGCTAGATGTATAATTTGCTAAAGAAATAAGTATGAGTTTATGAGTTATGCTAACTTACTTCAACCATTGCCTATTTCTTATCAAGTATAGAAAGATATAAGCATGGATTTCATGGTGATCCTCCCTAAATCAAATTGATTTGATAGTGTTATGGTTATAGTGGATAGATTCACAAAGCATGGTCATTTTATACCACTCTCTTATCCTTTTATTACAAAGGATATGGTCGAAATATTTGTTAAAGAGGTGATCAAGCTCCATGGTTTCCTAAGGACCATAGTTTTTGATCGAAATCAAATCTTTATTAACCAATTTTAGAGAGAAATGTTTGCCTTGGTAGGTTCTACCCTCAAATATTGTTCAAGAAACCATTCAAAAATCAATGGACAAACAGAAGTGGTTAATAGGAAATTAAAGACTTGTCTTCATTGTTTTTTAGGAAAGAACCCAAGTCATAGGTTAAGATGTTACCTTGGGTTTAATATTGGTTCAGTACCAATTACAATCGTTCTATAGGGATAGCACCCTTCAAAACACTATATGGAAGGGATCCACCCACCTTGTTTAAATAGCAAGATAGTCGTTCAATGGCGGAGGAAGTCAATGATTAGCTAAATAAAAGGGATTGAATTTTGACTGATTTGAAGGCTTATTTAGAACAAACTCAAGTAAGGATAGAGGAGCACGTTAACAAAAAGAGAAGAAAAATAGAGTTTGAGGTGGGAGATAGGGTGTCTTCAATTTAAATCTTACAAACTAAAAGCTTTAATGAAAAAAAAGGAATGAAATACTATCCTTAATATTTTATAGTCCCCATAAAGTGGTGGAACGTTATGGGAAGGTGGCCTATAAGCTGGAGCTTCCAAATATAGCAAGAATTCATCTAATATTTCACATCTCCTACTTTAAAATGTCTCTCCACTCTATTATTCTTACACAACAAATACCTATATCTTTGTTTAAAGAGATGAACTTCAAGTCCAACCTAAGAGTGTGAAGAAAATAAGGGTCTTAACTAGTGGCTAGCAGTAAGTGCTCATTAGATGGGAACACTTACCTAACTATAACAACACATGAGAGGATATAGAAACTATTAAAGTGCAATTCCCTAATTTCCACCATGAGGACAAAGACTGAATCTTGGTAAGAAGGATAATGATAAACCCCTTAGGCTCAATAAGAAAGGGAAAGTTTATGAAAAAAGAAGAACGAAAAATAAAGCCTATAAAGGAAATGAGATGGTAGAAGGAGAGCAAAAAGGAAAATTACCTCAGCCTAACTCTGACCTTATGAAGCATATGTGGATAGAGAGAACCTATAGGTGAGTGGCAAGGGAAGGAATTAGTATTGGGTGTGATAACTGTGGTAAAAGGATGAAGATTTTGGTGGGTATTGGAGAAAGCCTAGCTTCTCGAAAGTCAATGAATTTTCTATCATTATTATTCTTTTTTGTCTATATCTATTATTCAGCTATTTGCTTATGTACTGTAGCCACTTCTTCTTCTTTTTTAACCTTTTGTCATAAAGGGAGATGCATTAACCTTCCATAAACAAAACTATAGATCATTAGGTTACATCACCAAGTAATTGAAAAAATTGTATGTTAACTTCAAAATATTGTATATGATCTTAAAACCAGAGAAAATTTGATCAAGACCAATAAGTTGTAAGAGAGAGCCATTAGGTCTATTAACAGCTTCCTGCAATGATCCTCCCTTATGCCAATTCATAAAGAAAGGCAAAATTTATTTATCACTTCAATATTTCATATAGTAAATACCCTTTATACAAATGTCACATCATTTATCATTATAGCATAATATCCTATCCTCGTATTCACAGTTACAGGGAAGATAAACAATTATTGATTTTGATCCTTACAACATATGCAAGTTTTTAACCCTATTTTAAATTATATTTCATCAAGCAATTAAACAACATATCCGTCCTCATTTAACAAGAAAAAAAATGAAAACTAAATAAAAATAATAACCCTCTCTTAAGACTAGATTCAACTAAGAAATTATGTTGACATTCTTGAATGTTATCACTATTTCTAAAATAATGTGCCGAAAAATTGCTATTCTTTCCTTTCCAATCCTAACATTAAAAAATCAATACATAATCTCTAGCTTTTCTTTCTGATTCCACATATTAATTTTTATTCAATTTTTTATAAATACTAGTCATTGATCCAATGGAAGGTCAACATAAATGGTGTTTTCAAGATAAGCCTATATCTTGGAGCCCCTTATCTAAAAGACACATAATATATCCGTTATAGATTTATGGTGACATTCAGAATTGTTGTTTTTTGTATCTTTAATTAAAAGAAAAATGCCCAAACGTTAGGAGTTTAGATTTATTAAAATAGACTCAAATTAATTTAAACATATCTTATTGCAATAATTTAAAAATTCCAATAATATGTTAACAAAACTATCATTTCCCAAATTTGGTACATATAAAAAATGTTGTAAGAAAATTAATTCTAAAAATATAGTTTAATGACGAGAAAACTAAAAGATGTAAATCAACTCTGAATTTTAAATTTTTAAAAAATTGTATGTAATTTATTATATCTTTACTATTAAATTTTTAATTAAAATATAACAAATACATAATTTTTAATAATAATATAATAAATATATAATTTTGTCAACTTATTCAATTTTTTTAAAGAAAATTACATGTTATAATTTTATTAAAAAAATTAATAATAAAAATTAAAAGTTATATCTAAATCTAATGCTTCAAATTTTGGTCAATCGTCTAACTTTCCATAATAGAAAAAGGCAACCTGCATATACAAAATTATTTATTAGCTGTTTATTTGTAGCTAACTTATATCTAACCTTTCTTTGATAGAGCTGGGGAATTAAATGCTTCCCATCCCACAGACTCTAAGGGTTCATTTAGTAGATAGAAAATGTTTTAATGGAAATGGAAAGTGAATGCTGAATAGAAAGGAAATAATAAAATTTATTTGGTATGATATATTAAAAAAATGGAATTCCTTTATATCTATGTGTTTGGTAGATGGAAAATATTGTGGAAAAGAAAGTAATATGTCTAAAAAGATTGAATTACCCCTACTAATAAACGAAAAAGAAGAAACCCAAAAATGATTTATATATGTTGTCTTTGTTTCATACTTTTTATCCACCTTAGATATGAAACCCTCCTAATTTCATCCAAGAACTAGTCACATCATACATAGTGACCATCGACACACGAATTGTTGTTGGGGCATTGTAGAGAGGACACAATTGTATACCTAGGAGTCTCTCTTCTCTTTCAGTGCTTGCACTACACACAGAATAACATATTCATTGTTGCACAACTATGTTGTGACCTGAGGTCAAGTCATCTTTTAATAGGTTTGTATTCAATTCCATTGCCTCATTTTAATTTCTATTGAGGAAATTTTGTGAAACTTTTCTCGGTGTAGTGAATAGGGGATTTTTCCTTTCTGTAATAATCAATGGAAAACTAAAGCTAGTTGGAAAAATGATTCGCAAAGATCTAAAGAGTTGACGACGGTCAACAATGGCTAAGTTGGTGATCAAGAAGCCTTTCGCAATAGAGATTGAGCACAACAAAGATGATGACAACCACAACACATGCACAATTGTGCTAAGGACCAGGTGAATGGTCTTATTCAACTTCTACCAAAGGGGGCATTAAGGAATTTTTGCAAAATTTAGCTCCAAAATTTTGTTCTCTCCTACGTTGTAGCATTGGAATCTGCCATTCTTGCTTCCTTTCCATTTCTGTCATGTTTTCCCCACACCAAATGCACAAACCAATTGATCCCCTTTCATTTTCCTTTTCCTACACAATACCAAATGGGGCCTAATAAATTTTTTATCAACCCAACGCTTTTTGTTCAGAGGTTTAAGGCATTTGTTTGTAGATTTAGATTTAAATAATTGGAGAGAAAAAGAGAGGATTGACCCATTGAATAAGCCTAAACACTTTCTCCTTTTTTTTTTTTTTTCTCTCTTTCTGTTTTTGAAATTGGTAAAAGATGGATGGAGAGAAAGTTAAAAAGATCCATTAAAAAAAAATCCAAAAGCCGAAAAACTTCCTTACTTCAAAACACAGTAGTTAAGCCACTAATGAAAATAAGAGAGTCCAATAAATATCACATGACACTGACACATGTTCCAATCCTACTTTATATCCCTGGTTTCATTTTTTTTTATTTCTTTTTCAAATGAAAGTTGATTGTTATATTTCTATCTTTCACACTCTATCTATTGATATAACAACAATTTGTACTAAAATCTATATATTATTTAAAAATATAAAAATTTATTATTTTGACTATATGTGAAACTCAAGTAAAAATTATATAATACTTTTAAAATTAGATTAATCATTGATCTTTTAAAAGTATTAGTTTATAATTCATTAATTAAATCATAATTAAACCAGTAATAATTAAATATGTATTATTAAAATTTTAATTAAAATTTTATATATTAAAATTTTAATATAACAAATAAATATTAATAAATTTTAAATACTTGATTATTAATTTAATATTTTTAATATGTTTAAGAAATTATTTTTAATTAAAAAAAAATCATCTATAATTAAAAGCTAAAAGTATTTAATATTAAACTTTTAAAATTCTCAAATTATATTAAAATTTCACTTATGATTAAAAAATTTAAACAAAAAATAAATGACAATTTTAACTAAACACCTTGATATTTGAAAGAAATACTATTATAAGATAAAATACAATAAAAATTAAGCTTAAAAAAGAGCCAAATAAGTACTTTTTATTTCTCTTAAATACTTTATATTTCAATTCTCTATTTCTTCTAGTACCTCCTATTTTAATTTTTTTTAAAATTATTCAAGATAAACTATTTTATTATATAAGAAAAAAAATCTTTAAATAAAAAAAAACTTCAGATCGATTCAAACCAATTTTTGACTAGCATAATTTTGATTGGTTTAATCAAGTTTTGACTGATTTTTAATTGATTATTTGGCTGACCAATTTTTTGGACTATCCAAATCAGACTTAGGATCGATTCTTGATCCAACCAACCGATTTGATTTTAAAAACAATGATAATATGAAAAATTCTGAAGGTGAAGGAAATCCAAAAATAATAATGGTCCAAGACCAGAGTCTGAAGAGAGAGAATTTTGATCCGTTCCTATAAAATCATACAAAAAAAGATGTCACCTCAACATTCTGTGTTGAATTAAGTTTATTGAGGACCAAAAATTGATTATTTAAACTTCCACGGGTGCAAAACAATATTGATGAATATAGTTAATATATAAATTATACGGCTGACTTCATTTGGGAGATCAGCAACTAAATGAATCAGTCCAAAGCAGCTATTACTGCATCAACAATCTCTTGGGTAGTGCTTGAACCTCCAAGATCCCTTGAGCGGTACTTGCCCTCTAGAATGACTCCTTTCACAGCAGTCTCCAATCGGTCAGCAAATGCAGGAAACTGGAGATGTCTAAGCATCATGGCAGATGAGAGAAGCAGTGCCACTGGGTTTGCTGTCTTTTGTTCCACTAACTTATCATTACCGACATTTCCTGCAGAAGCACCTTGCTCAAACACAGCATGATCAGACCCAACATTACCTGTAAACATGATACCCATGGTATGTGATTTTTAAATAATGAAGCTAAATATAGAGGACGATTTATATCAATAACAACTTCAACAGAAAGGGCCTTCCACCAACAACCCCCCCCCCCTCCTACCCTCAATTAAAAAGAAAAAGAAGGAAAAAAGAAAAGAAAAGAAAAGAAACTAACATCCCTAAACATTTCCATTTCAATGACTTTCCTCTGCCACTATTTCGGCTGTCACTACCATTAACAATGTCATTACCCCAAAATGACTGCTGCTACCTCCAGTACTAAGTTTGCTTGCTGCTGTAGAAACATAAACATCTTGTTTGACTGTTCAACTATCAGACAGCTTATTTCAATCAATCAAATTCACATTCAAATTTTTCAGTTCTCCGTACACAAAATTGTTTATCAAAGCAATGATTTCTAATTAAGAACTAGTTGAATGACAGGCACACAATAAACTCTGAACCTAGACAGACATGTTATGAGCATTAGTCATACATCCAATAGCAATATAGTGAACGTGGATGGGGCGGTATTAAAAAAGCAAAAAAGGCAAGATTTACAAAAGAGAGCTCTAAGATCTGGTATTGTAATGACCATACCCCCCGGCATAACTCCTGTGCCTCCAGCAATACCTGCTGCTGTATTTGCAACTAGATTTCCATAAAGATTGGGGGTTACCTAGCAAGTGGAAAAATTGTATATTAACTTCAAAATATTGTATATCCCCTTAAAACTACTAGAGAAAAATTGATCGGGATAAAGATCAATGAGTTGCAAAAGAGAGCCATTAGGTCTATTAACAACTTCCTGCAATGATTCTCCCTTAACCAATTCATAAAGGAAGGTAAAATTTTGCATTTAGTAAATCGCCTTTGTACAAAGGTCACATCATTTATCATTATAGCTCAGCACCCTATTCCCTTATCCACAGTTAGAGGGGAGATAAACAAATATTGATTTCAATGCTGACAGCATATGGAGGTTTTTAACCGTGATCTAAATTACATTTCGCCCAGCAATTAAACAACACATCCCTCCTCATCAAACAGGGGAAAAAAAAAGAGAACTAAATCAAAATAATAACCCTCTCCTAAAGTAAGATTCAACTAGGAAATTATGTTGACGTTTTTGAAATGCTATCAATTTTTCTAAGACAATGTGCCAAAAAACTGCTACTCTTTCCTTTCCAATCCTAACATTAAAAAATCAATACATAATCTCTGGCTTTTCTTTCTGATTCCCCTAAAATCCCTCCGATGAAGCCAACAGCCTATAGCTAAGTTGGCAAATTCAAAGAGGATTTATCACAACCATCTTAGCAGTGAGCATCTTTTATAATATATCACTATCTTTTCTGATACTGCTCATTTCTCAAGTGATTTCTCTTTTTCAAAGAGAAAAGAAAAAAGAAAAAAGGCAAACCCACAGAGCCAATCCCTCAAACAAAAAGAAAACATAATATAAAAATTGACTCTCCCTCCAGTAATCTGATAGTAGCTAAAATAACCTTGCAAAACAAACAAGCATAGATCAACCAGGTGTACTCCATAAATACAAAAAAAATAAAAATGGTGGACAAATAGCTGGAACCAAAAAAATAAACACACAATCCAATTGTAGATTCACATACCATGACATCAAACTGCTCAGGCTTTGAAACAAGTTGCATGCAGCAGTTATCCACAATAATTTCATTATATTGAATTCCAGGATAATTTGTAGCGACCTCTCGACAAGATTCCAAAAACAAACCATCTGCAAGCTTCATAATGTTGGCTTTGTGCACAGCAGTCACCTTCTTTCTGTTATTTAGGTAAGCATACTCGAAAGCATATCTAGCAATGCGCTCTGAACAGAACTTTGTTATTACCTAGCAAAAGATTTGTATGAGGTGCAAACATAAACCCATATTGCACGATATCAAGATGCTAAGTTCATGACGTGCATTAAAAATTACAGGCAAAGGTAATAATCTGTAGAGACATTATAAGGGGGGAAAAAACTTAACCATTAAATGAGTCCTCTAGAAATCAGAAAATATCTAGATTGCATTGACCAAAAATAAAGCAAATCTTATGTAAGAACTAGAAGAAGCATAAATTGTGCAGCAGCATACACCCAACTCATACAGCAGGGAAAAAAAAACAGACCACAAAATATATGTAATGATTGACTGTTCTTAACTAAAATAATTAAGGCAGACCTGTATTCTTCTAGCATTTTTATCAGCAATATCTTCAAGAAGTGCTTGGCAGGGAATATAACACATATAAGCGGCCACTGAGTGCAATAAGAGGTTGTAGTCTAACGTAATTATTTTAATTAGAAAACAAATCTGTCTCAAATCTCAAAATCAGATAATATTCTCTACCGTTGTTTTTTTGAAGGCCACATCAATGCTAAACTAGGCACGTGAAATCTTTTCAACATAAATCAAGCAAATTCGTATCATAGCAAAAATGTGTTTAGTTCTCTGCAACCTATGAAAACCGAATCACTAATAATATCCATGAAATATTAGAAGCAACTCTATATCAGTTCTTCCTATCTAATCTTAAGGCCTTGATATATATTTGTTAATTTGATAGTCAATATCTGCTTCACAAGTGAATAAAAATAGAGGATGATTCCAGCAAAAAAATTCAGCTTGTGTCAAATATCTAACAATTCACTCATTAATCAATGCAGCATCAAATAGAGAGGGAAGACAGAGAATCGGAAATCTAGTAATCAGTCAAACTAATGTTTGAGCCACCTAATACTCAAAGGTGAAAATTCACAATTCTACACCGGTAAATCAAATTTACAAATGTATGAACAAAACACAACAATTAACCAACAAAGTGCTACTCCTAGATAAATGAATTGATCCACCAAAGAAAAATGCATTAGGAGCTGCGCAGAGAGCAGAGCACGGACACCAAATGTATCAGTTTTTTTTTTAAAAAAAAAAAAACCTTAAGGCTTTCGACGACACCGGGAACGACCTCGTGTTCCAAACCGGCGTACTCGCCCTCGGTGTTCTCCCTAATCACAACAATATCGACATTCTCATGCCTTGTGGGCAACCCAGGAAGATTAAAACAATTCACGAGCGAAGCGTAGAGATCAAGCTCTCTCCTTAGCTGCATGTTCAACGAGCTCACACCACCGCCCATCGGCGTAGCCAGACCACCCTTCAAGCACGCTTTGTTTTTCCTTATCGAATCGATCACCTCCGGCGGCACTCTATTCATGTCCCCCCGCACTTCATATCTCTCGAAGTACACCGGCGCGTGCATCGCCTCCATCACTTGCTCGACGGCGCCGGTGACCAAAGGCCCTATGCCATCTCCGGGTATAAGGGTTACAGCGCGTGGAGCCCCATCTCCGGGCCGGGGCATGTACGTGACGGATCGGTTGGGGTTGAATCTGGAACATAAGGCAAGGATACTTGAAGCCTCCAACGATTGTGATCTGGTGAAGAGTTGTTTAAGGAGTGGGGTAGATCTTCTCGCCATTGATAGGAGGCCTAACGGGGTAGCTTGCTAGGGTATTGAAGTTTCAGAGTGGCTTCTTGGTGATTCGTGTAGCCATGAGAAAAGGTTACGCAAAAACGGGGGAATTAAGGAGCGAAATTGTTGTAAGGGACCCTGCTTGGTCGTTACTTTGTTTGTCGTTTCAAAAAGGGCTTTTTTAAATAATTATTTTCTTAAAGAAAAATGTAGTCGAGTTCTATTTTATTTTCTCATTTCTATTCTCTAATGAGATGTCATGGGCCACGCCAAAAAATAAAACGGGTCAAAAACGTGTGGAAAACTTGGGTTACACGGTAGGTCGGGCCGGTCTTGCGGGAACTAACGGTTTGAATTCACGTTAATGGGTAGATTAAGATGATGAAAAATACAGGTTAAAAATCCTTTCAAAACTTGTCTAACTTTAGTCCAAATGAACTTTCCATCAACCTCAAATTACGGAATGAAAATGCCTAAAAGGGATGAAAGTGGAACGGCACAAAAATTAACAGTCTTCAGTTCATCAGTGCTTGATTTTAATTGATTGAATAAAGTTTTTATTTGAATACCTAAGGTTTCAATTAATTCAAAAGTATTTCTCTAGATTTTCACTTAATTCAAAACTTTTAATATTGCCCGCATTTTCACAAGGATAAATTTCATAATTTTCCCTATCCAAAGATTCTTAAACTTTCTAGATTTCATCTTAAGGCTCTTAATTAGCTGTAACTCAAGTTTTAAATGGTTTGACTTTTAACTTATTGAATTTTTAAAATTATCTTGTTTTGACCTAAATTTTAGGCTAATATTATTTAGGGTTCATTTGATCTATCTAATAACCATAGAAAGTATTGCAATTTAATATGCTAATCCATAAACATAGTTTTTAAACTTTTATCAAAAATTATAAATTTTTTAAAGAAACTATTGAACAATACCACTAGCTACCAAACATGTGTTAGCATTAAGGTTTTATGTTCTTACCTCTATACATGCTTATATGTTACCCATAATTTACATTCACTTTAAAAGACTAAATTTAACTACATACTTGAACATATATGTATATAGCCATCCTAAACTTCCAAAAGCATAAACATACTTTACAAACAATGTCTATATAGCTAACAACAAAAATGGAAATTCATAACACTTTATTCTAGCTATTAGCTAAACTTCCTTTGACTTTAATTACTACTAGGCCCTCCATGTATGTTTCCCTTAATTTGCCCACCTAGAATTTGGTTAGTGAAAAATGAAAAGGTGATAAATAAATCTCAATAATGAGTAAATGGTTTTAAAACAGTTTATATTATAAAGCAAAAGTATCTTTACTAACTAACCAATGAATAAGAAATGATTAACATATATAGGTACTTCTAAGATGTTTAGTTAACTCAAACTAGTATGAAGCAAGTCAAACCAGTTTAAAGTAACTCAAACAACACATGTTATATAAAAGATCTTTACTTATGTCAAATTTTGTATACTTGCTAATGTAATATGATACTTGCAAAGGGTTTCTCTTTCTCTAATTAATACCTAACAACTAATGGGAAAAGGAATTCTACTTGGCTCCTGTCCTATGCTCAAATAATGGAAAAGAACCTAACTTGGCTTTTGAGCTCTGTATGGCTCACTTTCCCTTTCTAGCAATGCATAAAACCAAATTATCATTTAGCAATATCAATCACAAAGCCACACGCCAATTGAAAATAATTAACCTAATTTAATTTAAAACTTATGTTTTAATCAAATACTAGCTACCTTTTCAATATGAGCTTGGGTTGGCACGCAATAAAGCTTTTCAACTTTTCTTAGTAATCCAAAATAAGCATATCAATCCTCTTAAATTTATTTTAAATACGCACACACATAAGACACATGCAAAACACAATTTTACAAGGGTTTTTTAGCCATTTTCATCTTATCCTTTCTCTCTTTCCCTATGGATCATCATTTGGATCTTTAGCCTATCTTAGACCTCTATCCTCTAATCATTTCCTTACATTCTTCTTTAAATATAAACAATTCTTTTCTTCCGTTTACATGATTTATTTGCATTTAATGCAACTTGGTTATTGCACAAAGAAATCTATTAAAGATAATGCATTGTGCTAAATTTCACATTGGTTTTATTAAGATTATTTGTTTTCAGTTCCTATATATGCATAGCCCTTTTATCTCTTTCGTGAAAGTTTCTCTTCTATTAACTCTTTAGCCTCTCTTTTTTGTCCTCGTCACTGTTATAGCCTTTTTCTTTAGAACCCTCTCTAGGCTCTTCATTGTGTTTTCTCATTAATAATGGACAAACAATTCCAAGAGTAGTTTCTCAAGCAATTTATCTATTTCTCCTTTAAACTGTCCCCTAACAATATGGCTCATTTTCCTCGCTTAAGGCCAATTTGGCAATTCGTTGATAGCTCTATTACTTCGTTGTACCATTGTTGGTCTTTATGTCTCGTGGCCACCATTATTGATACCAAAAGTCTTTCTATTCATTATCTCAACTGCCTTCTACATGATGCATGGTAGTTATAGGCCAACTCTTAAGTAATTGTTAGAGATAATTATTTCTACCTCATTCATTTTGACTATCATAAAGATCTTAACTTTGTCTTCCAAAATGGACCATGGTTAATCAGAAACTCTCTTATGGTTGTAGACAAATAGAATCCCAACATAGTTATAAGAGATATGAAGGTGGAGGGATTTACAGTGTGGCTTTAGTTCTAAGGTCTTCTTGTTGAATATTTAAACCTTAATGTTAGAGAAACTCTTGGTAATATGGTAGGAGATTTTCTTCAAGTGGACTTAGTTTCTAATGGTACCCAAATATCAAGTTCCTCAGAGTTAAAATCCTTATTAACATGCCTTTGCCTCTCTTAATAGGTGTTAAAGTGATTTTTCATGATGGATCCTCCACTTAGGTCAAGTGTAGGCATGAATATATTTTCAGGAGATGTCAACAATGTTGCAAGATTTGACATATTGAAATGGGTTGTGATTAGGGACTTACTGAGGTAACTGATAGTTTAAAAAAGCTTAAGGAGAAAATTAAAGAAAAATTGATAATGACTTTACTGTTGATTTTATATTTCCTATAATTACACAAAGTTCTTTTGATTTCTGGAAGAAAAAATAACACCAAAAAAACTATTTGTATTAAATGGTGCCCCTTTATGCATGAAGGGTACTACTATGTTCACAAGCAACCTCATAAACCTATGTATTTGTTTCGTCACTTTGAACTTAAACCTTTTAATTTTTTCCATGTAACTAATGACTTATCCTCTTTTATTCCCCAGATAAATATATTATTATGAAAAAAGTTAATAGTTTAGACTTTGCATTATCGATGTTTGTTAATGACTAATAAAACCTTTCTTACATGGGAGTTCTTCTCACTCCTAATATGGTTCTAGCACACTAGGTTCAAACAATGACTATCTGTGATCTGATGAAGACAACAAGAGGTCCTTTCCTAATATAAATATTAATGATCAAATTGTTCCCTATCTCTTTTCGCTTAAGGAAAAACTTTTTTCATTCTAAATATGATGGTGTTTTTGTCCTAACTTTTAACTTAATAGAGGTTCATGTTTTTTACATTACTTTGCTAAATACTACATAGGGTACAAGTCTTATTCACTTTAGCTTGTTATCATTTGAAATAACCATTAAAGAACTTGTTGATTATTTTCCGTCTCTAAAATTGATTAGAGATGTTATTATGTCTTTGAGAAATTTGCACCCTCAAGATATGTCGAATCTATTACATGTGATATCATCTCATACGCCTCTTATGAATTTTCAAGATTCTTCCTTAAGAGGATTTACCTTTTTATTATATTTTTTAAAAGTATCTTATTTTTCTCAAATCTTGAAACCATGTCTATCCTGAGGCCATTAGAAGTATTAAGGATAACATGAATGAAGAAATACTTGATTTTTCTTTTAAGCACAACTTTTTCTACACCATTAAACTTGGGTAAGGCTTTTTTGACAAAAGGATAAATAAGAGTTAGAGACTAGGTCTAATTATTAATCTCTCTAATGATAGCAGTATTAGATGGCAATCTATGCCATGCATTTATAATGATACTGGATCTTTTGTTTGGACCCATTTGTTTCTATGTTACCTTATAGAACAAAGAGGTTTCCTTATCTCTAACCTCATCAATAGTTTATTTTCTATTAAATGGTGGGCCTTTTTCTTTAGACAAGATTCACTGTATAAAGGGATAAAGTGTTTTTTTTTTTTTGTCTCTTTAATACAAGTATTTCAGTAACTAAAAAGGAACCTGAAGATAACTCCTTTTGATCCCAAGAATTTGGGTGTCATATTTGCAAAGCTTCTTTATCTCTTAACTAAAAACACTTCACATCATAAATGTTTTAAAGCTCAAAAGCTCTTTGTGGTTCCAATTTTTTTTTTTAAAAAAGCTCCACAAATTCCTTCTGTTACTAAGAAAAAAATTTGCTTCATAAAAACTGCCCTTTTGTAATTCCAAAAGTAATAAAAGTGAACCCCACTAATCTCACCTTGTCACTCACTTTGTATCTATATAGGCTCGGGCAGCTACCTAGCCAAAGCTTCCTTGAGTACTATAAAGATGATTAGCTAGAACTGTATGGGTTTTCACAGGGTCATAATAGTTTAATAAATTAGAAGTTTCTTTAATTTGTTTTCTCTTAGTTTTTTTTTTACTTGTGAAACTAAACTATCTGCTTTTAAGGTAGAAAATATATTTAAGAATCTGAGTTACCATAATCACTTTAGTATTGATGCTATTGCTAAAGAAGTTGGTGTTGACCTTGCTTGGTTAAATGATGTAAGCTATACAGTGATCAACTAATTCCCCCTCTGAATCTATGTCAAGATATTGATAAGTCAGAACAATTTCTTGTTATTTGTCTTTTATTTATGGCTTTCCAAAATTGCACTAATGTGATACTTTATGGAAATGGATGTTGATGGTTTTAGCCCACATCAAAGATGCATGGTTAATTATGAGAGATTTTAATCAATGTGGTCATTATTGCAATAAAATGAGCTCTTCTTCTTTCATTTCAAAGCTTTAAATTTTTGTAATGTTATGAATACTTGGAATCTTATTAATGTCCTACACAATTGTCCTTGGTTTACTTGGATCAATAATAGGAAAGGCTTATAAACTATTTGGAAACATATTGACCATGCTTATTGTAACCAATAGTAGTTCACTTTATTTCTAAACACAACTTTATATAATTTCCTTTTAGTAGCCTCTAACCACTCTCATATTTTAGTTAATATATATATATAAATTCAATTTAGAAAAAGACCATTCAGATTTGAGAATTTCTAGATTGCTTTTGACTAATGTCATAATTTAATTCAAAAGGCCAGGAGTGAACATGTTGCTAGGTCCCAATCTTTCCAAGTACATGCTAAGCTTTCTTCGACAAGGCAATCTCTTATTAATTAGAACAAAAACCAAATTGATAACCCTTTGGGCAAGATTTGTTCTCTTAAAAATCATTTGCAAAATTGTCAAGAAAATATTACATAGTCTAACAATTTAAGTATTGAAAAACAATTGAAACATGAATTAGTATTTCTGCATAATTGTGAAGAAATAATGTGGGCTTAGAAAGCTAAATAATCTTAGCTAATCTAGAGTAATAAAAATACTAAATATTTTCATACCTTAATAAAAACTAAAAGAGCTAAAAATTGTCTTATGATGATTAAAAATGATTATAAAATTTGAGTTGATGATGTTAATCAAATTAAGTACATTGTAGTAGAATTCTTTCAAAATCTGTTTTCTTCTCACAATAATAACTACACAATAGAAATTCTAAATTTTCTTCAATCTCTTAATGTCTTTAAAATATCTGAAGCATATTCAAACTTCCTCATTGATTCTTTTAATGACACTAAAATAAAAAATAATAATTTGTCAACTTAAAGTAGATAGCGCTCCCAGCCCTAATGGCTTTCATGCTCAGATTTTATAGCATTATTGGTAGGTAATGCGATAAGATATTATTTGCATGATTAAATGTTTTCAAGTTAATGGCTTCCTCTTTCAAAGCTTTAATAAAACTTTCATTACTCTCATTCCTAAAAAGGAAAATCTTCAATTTATAAAAGATTTTAGACCTTTCAGTCTATGTAATGTGGTTTATAAGGCCATACATAAAGTTATTAGTAATCACCTAAAAAACATTTTCAATGATTACATTGTGCTTAACTAATATGCTTTTCTTAAGGACAAACTAATCTTAGATAATATTTTGATGGTCTTAGAAATCATACATCAAATTTATAAGTCAAGGAAAAAAGGAAGTTTGGGAGCATTGAAGATTGATATCTCTTAAGCCTATGATAAATTATCCTAGAACTTTATTTATGCAATTCTTATGTGCATGATGTTTTTAGAAAAATGCATTTATTTGAATATGCAATGTATAATTACCATGTCTTATCACGTTCTAGTTAATGGTGCTCTTACTTGACTATTTGTCCTTAAAAAATGTCTTAGATAGGGCGACCCCATTCCACCCTATATTTTTATAATCCATTTTAACATCTTTTCCTATATCATCTTTAAATAGGAACTTCATGAGGATTGGAGAGGTATTAAAATTTGCAAAAGAGTAAAATCCATTACCCATCTTATGTAGGCTAATAATATTATTCTTTTTTTTCAAAGCTTCAACAAATAATTATTAAGTGGTCAAACATATGTTGGACTGTTATAATGAATATTTAGGTTAAGAAATCAATTGCAACAAATTTGAGATCATCATTTTTTTGTTACTAAACAATTTGAAATTATCTTTAGCCTCAATGTGCCTCATAAATTCAACAAATTTTTTGCAAACACCTTCAGCATCAAATTTTTCTCTAGATCAAGAAAATATTTAAGGACTTAGGTTGATGTAGGCAAAAATAAGTAGATTATTTAAAAGGAGATGGTAGAAAAAATTTGATAACAAATTATAGTTATGGAAAGCCAAACTCCTCTCGCAACAGACCAAAATGGCATTGATTAATTCTATCTTTAACTCTACTTTCATCTACCAATTCTTATATATTAATGTTTTGAAAATTGACTCAAGAATGGCTAATTTTTTCTGGGGTGATGATGGAGAAAAGAAAATAATGTATTTAATTAGTTTAAAAAGCTTGTGTATACCTAAATCAAAGAGTGGTCTTGATCTTATATCCACTTATTATTTAATCAAGCCTTACTTGTTAAATAGATATGAAGAGTTCTAGATTTCATGCAAAGTGCTATTTTTTTCTAGGTCACTTAGAGTAAAATATTATTGTAATTCTTTCGAAGGCTTTTTGCTCAACCATTCTAACTCCTCAAGGATTTGGAAGGGTATTTTAAAAGTAAGTGACATAATTACTTCTTAATTAAGATGCCAAGTTAGTTCCATATTTTCTATCCTAATCAACCACCCTTGTGGTGGCCTATACAATTTAGACAAAATGTTTAATTTCAAAGTGTTGCCAACCTTATTTTGCATTCTCAAAGATCTTGAAATAAAGAGGTGGTTAACAACATTTACTTTCCAAAAGCAAGGTTTAGATTTTAAGCAAATCCTTTTCAACCACGAACTTTGAAACCTTTCTCATAGGGAACATGAGTAGATCAAGCTTATATAATGTGAAAAAAAGTTATAACTTTCTTATCTCTCTTAGTGCATCGCATCTTGCCAACCACTCCTTCTGGAGCCAATCATGGAAAATTCAAACTCCAATGCGAATAATTCTCTTCACATGGAAAGTTCTTCATCAAGTTGTTTCTAACTCAGACGTCTTTCAAAATCATCATCTTATGACGAACATATTTCACCTTTTTTATCACTTTAGTTCAAAAAACATGAATCATATTTTTTTGCAATGCACATTTGCCAAGGCTATTTGATTTGCTTCGTTAGTCTCCTTAAGGGTGGATATGATAAAAGATCATAATATAGTTTCTTGGCTTGTTGCTTGGTTCAACAAAAGGAAGTTTTTAAAAGACTTGCTTTTCTACATAACGAAGTTTTTCATGGCAACAAATTTTTAAATTTGGAAGGAAAAAATGTTTGCATTCACAATAGCAAGGTTTTTAATATAGTAATTATTCTTCATGTTGTTGTATCCTCTATAAATTTCAATAGTTTTTCTTAGCAAGCTATTAACTCTAACTCTATAAACATGAATAATTCAAGCTACAAGAACAAAGTTACCAAAGAAATCAATGTCTCAAATAGGACTTAAGGCATCCTCTTTTGGTATGACAAAAGCAATTGATGGCATAATGACATTTTCAAGGAAGCATGGTCAACGAATGGGGCTGGAAAGATGACAAAAGTGCCTCAACTTCTCAACTTTGCTTGTAGGGATTAAGGATAACTCTTTATTGGATAACGGAGTTGAATATTAATTAATCATTTAATCATAATAATAAGCTTCAATGTTCTTTAATAATCTCACTCATTCCTTAATTCAGTCTTGCACAACTTTTCATCATGGGAAGGAAATCCACAAATAGGACATCATCAAACTTTCTTCTTGCTTTGCATATTTGGAATTTGGCATCATTGCAAATTAGGATAGGAAGAATTGGATCAATCATTGCAATTGCCTAGTGATGACAACTTTTAATCATAATATCATGTTCTCATCTTAGTTTGTTTCTATTGATAAAAAAAAACATAATTTTACAAAATAATTCATAATTAGCTTTCAAAAAATTCCAAGTTTACTTATAGCTTACCTAATCTTTGCTCAAACAATTCTTATCATTAATTAATCTTAACTAACATAAATCTTAAATTTGGCACCCACATTTTTAACCAAAACAATGGAAAAATTCATAATCCAAAGCTATCCAAATTTATACATAATCAATATCAATAAAGAGGAACAACGATCATTTACAACATAGTTTTCTAGAGTTTAAATAATAAGGCTAAAATTGTACTTCAAAGACCCTTCTTTGAACTCCTCCTATATTTGTCCAAAGCTTGGTGCACCTCTCAGCAAAAATATAATTTAGCCTATCAAGATGAAGCTTTAGAAATTTTATATATCCTTATTTCTAGCACTATAAGAGAAAATATCAAGAAATACCTTATGTAAAGCTTTGAATTTCTTCTTTCTTTAAACTAAGTTATTTTTCCATTAAGACTCTCTTTCTTCTCTCTCTCTCTCTCTCTCTCTATGGTTTTGGCCACATCTACGTAAAGAAGGAGATGGTAAGAATGAAAATGCCTAAATAGCTTGATTGCCTAAGTGAAGAGAGACTAATGGAATGCTAGGTAGTATGGAAAAGGGAATGCATAAAATGCATGGGAGATGATTCTTATACTTCATGGCTAAGTGTTGTAGAATGTTAATTGGGGTGGATAGCTAAGTTGATTTCAAGAAGGATAAAAATAATAAAACTAGTAATAAATTTAATAATCTTATTTGAGAGTTAAAGTAGGTGTAATATAAGATAGGTTCCTATATTTTAAGTAGTTTAGTCCACTTTTGTAATGATATAAAATGGTACAGGAAATTACATAGTATTAGAAAATTATTAAACTTTTGACAAAGCACTTCAATTAAGCCCCCTCTCTCTCTCCCTCTCTCTTTCTCTCTTAAATTGAATTAAATAAAAAGTTAATTAAATCTTAACTTATTCATACAATAAGTAAAGATAATTATATGGATGTTATAGGTCTCAAGCTAGAGGGTTTTTACTGATACTTGGCCTAACTTAGTTATGAAGTTGAAAATCTATCTCTTCTATTTGTGTATTGCATTTTATGGATTCTATTTTATGACTTTATGTAATGTATTTGCATTATTGTATTGCACACTTAATTATGACTCCTTAAAATTAATGTACTTTGACATAATGTATTTTATTTATTGTTTTATGTTATAAGAATTTGTTGTTCATTATTATGGCTTTCTATTTATTTCTCTTTTTTTTTGGCAAAGATTTTGCAATTTTCAAGGTATTAAAAGATAATTTGTACATGGATTTCTCAATCTAACAAAAGCTAATATACCTTAAAATTTTTTCTTACATCAAACCAAAAAATAAAAAACATGAATAGAGAGGAAAAAAAATAAAAAGTTATAATTGGCCCAACCCAACTAGATACAATCATAAATTAAGTTGGGTTTTAGGTCTAGTGTAAGCTCAACCTAACCTTCATGCATCCTTATTCTTTATCAATTGGAGTGTTCTCAATTAGCAATTGAATTACTTTGAGTTGAAAGTTTTTAACATTGTCCCATGAGTTAAGTTTGTTGAAGTTAATATATATATATATATATATATATATCCTTTAGCTTTATTCAATTTGCATATATATACATATATATTGGGTAAAATGAAAATTGTCGATTTAAGGTATTTTAAAATTATATATTTTGAAATATTTTAATAATTAAAATGATTCAAAATGACAAAAATACAACATTTTATATTAAAACAACTTTTTAAAAGAAAATTAAAAGTAAATGTCATATAAAAAAGGTTTCATCCATTCTTACGTTAAATGTTTCATCTTCTATGTCATCTTCATATTAATCATCAAACACTAACATAAATAAATAAATATATATATATATATATATAATGTAAGAATAAATCATAAATATCAGTATTTAATTAATATGATTGTATGTACAAGAAAGAAAATTAAAAAGTATCAAAGTTTAAATTTTCAGCATATGTTTTGGATTTAAGAAAGAGTGATAATACTATAAATCAAAAATATTATGAACCCTAGTTATTACACAACAATTATTAAATAACAATACATATAAAACAATATTTAGCCCATTTTATAAGATTATTATTATAATTATACTAATTAATTAAATAAAAATCAATTTGATCCTGTTAAGAACTATTAATTAGTAAATAAGTTATTTTAAGCACTGAAACATGAAACATGAAATATTTAATAATTATTGAGTTGTAATTCATTTACATAATATTCCTTTGCACATGAAAATAAAGGAAGATGATATGAAATTTTATATACATCTAATACCTTTTGTTTTTTAGAATGTTTTTAGATTGAAGAAAATGAATAAGATAAAAAAATTTGAATTCAAATTTAAATTAAAAAATGTAGAAATTAAAATTTTGCTTTACCTTCTTTTTCCTATTTTTTTTCAATCAAAAAATGAAAATGCCTGTCTGTCCAACCTAATTATAAGTTGGATTAGTTTGGACGAGATAACCTAGTCCAATAAACATTCCATCAGTGTACTCAAAATATTTGTTTCAGAAAAAATTATAAAATTGTTTTAAGTGATTTTATGAAAATTGGATTTCACAATGGTGGTAATATGATGATATAAAAATTACCTAATGATAATAAAGTTCTTTTTGATAGAATTATGATTATAATTTTAATATTACAATTAAATAACTTCTTATTTTGCTTTTAACATTTTTCTTACCACGGGACTGTTAAATTTGCAATGAAACTCCTACTTCTGCAACAAAATCTTATTTATCTCTTCCTCTCTTGAAGTTCTACTGTACATCATTGTCCTCCCGTTTCTACAAAGCTATTAGGATACACAATAAAGTAGATTACCTTAGCCACTTTGGAGATTTTAGATAAATTACACATAATATATATATTTTTTAGTAAACATCATTTGTTTTCTTTAATAGTTTATACACACACACACACATATATATACACAAAACATGGTTTTAATTAATTTATTTTTTTAAATTAAGTTTGCATATGATATAGGAGTGTAATTTTATTCTTAATGAGATATTAAAATTAACTAAGTTGATGCTAATAAGACTGAGATCTTATTTTTACTACGATAATAGAGAAACCTAAGTAATTTAAATTTTCAAAAAAACATATATTTTGGAAAAAATTAACTTAGTTAATAGAAAATAAGTTAGAACGGATGTTTGTTTAATATATATTTTTGAACAAAATATTGAATGTAATTTAATCAACTTTTATATATGAAATGTTACAATGATTTACTCAATATAATATGTGATCAGCTAGAGAAAATAAAATGTGCAGAAAAAAAAAGAGTTAACTCATATGATAGAAAGAAATAACAGCTGTATTTAATAATTTACGTTTAATTCTTCACTAGACCCGTATGAAAAAGTCGTCCTTTAAAACTTCTTCATAAGAAAATAACGGACAAAACTCAAAATATCCCTCACTATTAAAAAAAAAAAAGTCTCTCAGGTCATTTAACACTTTTATTGAAACAAATATTTCAGATGATAGATTCAAGAGTAAATTATATTAATTTTTTTTAAGGTTTGACTAACTTAAACTTAATTCTCCTTTTGTTTTAAAATTATTATACAATTTCAGTATCATTTCATATATATTTGGGTTGCACATTACTAGATCAATTTGGGTTTTTGTAAAACTCAGTTTTTGATTTGGTTTAATATCGAGCCAATTTTTTAAACATCTAATGTTAGACTCAACTTGATTTTTTTTGGTTAAAAATTCAAAAATAACTCAAAAAAAATTTTATATAAACTTTTATAATATATATATACACACACATATAACTAGTTAATATTGTTGGCTTAGTGTCCAACCTAATCTCTTTTTTTTTTTAATATTATAAAATATGATTGAACAAGACCAAATTAGTTGGGTTATACGTACACTTCTAATATATATTAGAAAAACTTTCGTTCCAATTCACCTTTTGTCATTAACATTAATTTTTGTACAACATTATGTGTTATAATTTTATTCTTAATATAATAAATACATATATAAATAATTTTAAATTTAAAAGAATATATATTGTACAAAAAGTTAATTTTATTAATAAAAAATAAATTAAAAATGTTAAAATATATATCATATGTCAAAAAAATTTATTAACATTTTTAAAATAAAAAATATCAAGACCAAATCAAACCCATTGGGATTCGCCTTCAAAATTAAAAAAAAAAAAAAAACACAAGCGCTCACGAGCTTGCCCGCTGTAAAGCCACGGAAGAAGACAAAGTTAGTACTAGTGTTTGACGGGAATTTTTCAAAACTCAGAAAAAACATTCCCCTTAGAATTATTTGGGTTTTCAATGGTGGGTTCTGATTCTGATGTATGATTGTTCCTTGGGGTAATCATGTTCTTCCAGTAGGCGAATGTCCCTGGCCGCTTACACGGCCAAATACAATCCCATCCCTTCCCTTACTAAAAGGGACAAAAGAAACAAAGATCGAACACTCAAATAAAATAAATAGTAAAGCAGCCACTTTTTATTCTAGTTACACTGTACATCTGGAAGCTAGAGGAGCAGAGTTGTGGTGACGAGAGAATGCTCCCATAAAATACGTTGAATCATGATTTAGGATTGGCCTCCATGTACCCCGCATTATAGCTAAGTTGGCGGTGGAGTCATAGCCCTATAGTTAGTGGATACAATACAGTTTTAAAAAAATAAAAAAAAAGTTGGGATATTCATGTATTAACTCAATAAGTTCGAAATTTTATTAGATAAGTTTCTTTCAATTAATAAATGATAACTTATCTAATTGTTAACTCATAATCTAAACTCACAACAATGGCACTTTCTCCCCAAAATAGTGTTATTTATACAATTTTGCTCTCAAAATAATATCACTTTGAGAGTTATTTGGCTTTATAAAATTTGTTTAGATAAAGTTATTTTGAGAGAAAATGTAACATAGGTAAATTTAGGTCATGAATTATAAGTTATGTGAGTTTCATTTGATTAATTGAATAATTAGAAGAAATTTATCTAATGAAGGAACTATTTTGATGGGAGAAAAATTTTGAAGACTATATTTTTAAAAAACTAAATTCAGAAGATAATGATATTTTAAAAATTAAATTATTAATTTACTCTTATAATAATGAATATAATAAAATGGAGAAAATATTCTTTTTATATTTAATAATATTTAAAGTTCATGATGTTTCTAAATTTATAATATTATCACTCTTTTGGATATAAGACAAGTAAAACACTTGAAATTATCATTTTATTTACGACATATTAAATATTCAGTGCCAAGTCTGTTTAACTCTTAATTGATTGCCAACCCTTTCACCTTGGTTTTGATTGAAGCATTTCCGCAAGAGGTTTTTATTTAAATCAGTGCAAATATTATTGAATATGACTTTTTTTTTTGTTTTGTTTTGGGTCATCATGTTTATATATGAACTCTGGACTTCCCTGAAAGGCCAAAACAATAAAATCATAGTAATTACCTTGCAATATAGAAATAAGCGTATCTTCCACCCAACATCTAAAATTTAAATTCTTGACACTTCATGAATGGATTTATTGAAAACAAATGATGTTTAATTTAAGTCCTATAAAAGAAAGGATGACAATATATAATGCTAACTGCCATTGCTCCTTTTTTGGCTAAATTTGAGAGGTACTTTTCGTTTTTGTCTTTTCTAATATTTTACGTTTAAGAAATATATAATTTCATCTTTAATTTTTTTTGCTATTTATTTATTATAGAGTACATATATTTGTCTTGTTTTTACCATATTTTAACTTACAAAAAATTAACGAATGGTAAATAGTTCTTTTACAAAAGTAAATCATATACTTTTAAATTTTAAAATTCAAACAATTGAAAAATAGAGTATTTAAAATCCAAAAAGTATATTTTTTTTTCTTTAAACTTTTCTTTTCTTTCTTTTTCAATTTCTATTCTCTCCTTAACCAAATATAACGCAAAGAAATAGAAAACATAGGCACTCTCTCTCTCCCTCTCTTTCTCACCGAGCCCTAATCAGAGGAATACAGTAATCAATTGCAGTCACTATCGGCAAATCTTACTCGGATGGTCAAAGTTTAGCTTTTGGTTCCCATTTATGCCATTGGCACTTTCCCTTCTTTATCTTTTATTCTAATTAGTCTCACCATTCAAAAAAAAAAAAAACACGAAAAGTGAATTTAATGCCCTACCCTTGCTTTCTTGAAGTGCCCAGGCGCAGCCTCACCGTGAAGGACCTGAACCATTCATAATGCGCAACATTTCATTCCCCTTTCCTTATTTTCTTGGTTCATGGACATTCTTGCCCTTTTTATCTTTCATCATTGTACCTTTTCTCAAACAAGCATCAGTAACGGCTGCAAACGCAGCACCCCCCATAGGACCACTTGCTTACTCAAACCGCCCCATCTGTCTTCCCCTTCTTTTCCCACCACCGCCATTTTCCCCATCTCATCTCTCACTCCTCTCACTCCCCCATTTCTTTTATGTAACAGTTTCTCTCCTTTTTTCACCCTCGCTCTCTATCTGCTCGCATGGCTTGTGTGAGCGACGAGAGTTGGGTTTCTCTCCCCACAATGGTATCTGGGCGTCTGCCTCTCGGTGGGCAAGAGCTCCAAGACAAGGTTGACGAACCCAAGAGCTACGACTTCTTGTCTTCGGCGTATCGGTTGGAGAGAGTTTTTCCCGTCTATGCTATGGGAATTCCTAACCCAGATTCTGACTCTGTTCTGGCCTCGTCGGTAGATAATTCAGATGGAGTTGATCCAATTTGGGACGCCGTGAAAGAAGAAGCTAAGTTGGAGGTACGCAAAAATTGGGCGATTGTGTTTGCTTCTTTTTTTCTGCGTTATTTCCATTCCTTGGTTGCATTTTCTGATTCCTCTGTTACATTGAAAAATGGTTTTAAAAGCCGAGGATTTGCTTGTAGGTTTCACTATGTAATTCCATTGGGTTTTAAGATTTTTCCTTTACATCTCATCTGGAAAAAAGGTGCGTTACGTCTTAACGCTCAATAGAATCACCCACCTAAGAGGGCGTGGTTTTAATGGCGTTCAATCTAGAATTTATCTTGAACAATTTAATAAATATACGGATTGCTTCGAGTCTTCTAAGCACTCGATGAACAGCAATGGTGTTAATTGGAGACTAACTGATACTGCACGAGTTGTTTGAAATATGTTATACGGTCTATTTTGTCATATATATTTTCCTATATACTTGGGAAGCAGGCATTAACTTGAGTCTTTTTTTTTTTGGTTGGGTGGGGGGGGGGGGGGGGGGGGAGGATTGGTTGAAGGTAATTCTTATACGTTGCTTAATTTGAAATATTAGAAAGTTCATAAATTCTGTCTCTACATTGTTCCCTGTGTGCATATGCTATGATCAAATATATAGTTGGATGCTTCATTTTGCATATTTGGTGAGTGTTGGAGCATCTGTGTCTTTATACATCCCGATATATATATATATATATATATATATACTGTGCAGGCAGAAAAGGAGCCAATTTTAAGTAGCTTTTTGTATGCGAGTATTTTATCTCATGATTGCTTGGAGCAAGCCTTAGCCTTTGTTCTTGCCAATCGTCTCCAAAATCCTACTCTTTTGGCCACTCAGCTGACAGATATATTTTGTGATGTGATGATGTATGATAAAGGTATCCAGAGATCAGTCCGCCTGGACGTGCAGGTATTTTTTATTTTATTCTTATATTATCTTTTTGCGTTTTCAAGTATCTGATTGAGGTTTGTCTTGTATAAATGTGGACTGTATCATGATCTAATTTGATTCATGTGTGGTACTACTCCCTCTACAGGCATTTAAAGACCGGGATCCTGCTTGTTTATCATATTGCTCAGCACTTTTGTATATGAAGGTAAATCTTTCTGCTTTTGATAAAGTTTCTAGCAGTATACAGAAAGTCCTTGTAGACCTGTATGGTTCTGTTTTGACTTTGTTGGTTTTAAGTAAGAGTATATACTTTACGAGATGCATCTTACAATGCTAAAAGTTTGTTTCATTAGCCAAACATTAATTTTTCTTTTCTTTTTTCAAAAAGAAGTGTCGTCCCTACTACAATTTAACTAAACTGCTGGGATGAGATTGCTGGTAGCTACTTTTTCAACATCATCACATGGTATTAACCGTCCATTCCATTCAATATCATGCATTTGATTGGTTATTCTGTGTTTTGATGGAATACATGCTTTAAACCTGTCATTTCCTGCTTATTAATGGGACTTGCTCTTGACCTCTGATGCCATGCTCTAACAGGGTTATCATTCTCTGCAAGTTCATCGAGTAGCCCATGCATTGTGGGGCCAGGGACGCAAAGTCTTGGCCTCAGCTTTGCAAAGTCGAGTTAGTGAGGTAGTTTTCCATTTGATTGAAATTGGTATATCGAATATAATGCCCGTGCCCTTTTGTGTTTCTGTTTCTGATCCAAGATGCCAATTTTTTGGCTGCAGGTTTTTGGAGTTGACATACATCCTGGTAGGTTAATTTCATTTTTGCATGCAGATATATAATAACTTAAATAAGAACAATTTGACAAATGACATTCTTTAAATGTTTTGGGGGAATATATCTTGTCAAATCTTTGCAATGAATTTTAGCTGAATCATGAGAAAAATCATGTTGTGATTGGCAAGTGCGAGTTTAATTTTTCTGAACAAAAGAGAAAGATTTTATGAAGCAGAGTTTTGTTCTTGAAATGATATAAGGAATGGATTTCCTCTTCTTTTTAGTTAGACAGCTGATTACTTGAGTTTGCTCTTAAAGGGTGCTTGTTATATCTCTGTTCAAGATATTGAAAACACTTTGGATATTATTATCATTGCAATTTACACTTTTTCTGGTTTTCTATGTAGCTGCGAAAATTGGGGAGGGAATTTTATTAGATCATGGGACAGGCGTGGTTATTGGTGAAACTGCTATTGTTGGAAACAGAGTTTCATTGATGCATGTGAGTGTGTTTCTTTCTTCATTTATTTTATAATTATTTGGTAGAAGAATAATTATTTAAATACATCCTGAGGGAAAAGGCCTTGTTATTGTTGTTGGTAGAAGAATAATTTAGCTAGGTCTTTTGAATTATCTTTAGTACATTAGCATTTATCTAATTTCCTGAATTTTGTCAAAATTTCTCACGTTGACGTAAGAGAGAAAGAGTTGAGTTTTTTGAAATAAGTTGTCATCAATAGTTATATATTCTCTACAGAAATGGCTTAATAACGCAAGATATTCATTGTGCTCACCACATGACGTATTTCATTTTACAGGGTGTAACTTTGGGAGGCTCAGGGAAGGAAATAGGTGATCGCCATCCCAAAATAGGTGAAGGTGCACTAATTGGAGCCAGTGCAACTATACTTGGGAATATAAGAATTGGTAAAGGTGCAATGATAGCTGCTGGCTCTCTTGTGTTAAAAGAGGTCCCTCCCCACAGGTAAAAATTGATTTTTTTTTAAAACAATGTTTGGTACTTGCAAGCTTGCAGCCAGTGGCTTCTGCCTGATTTTTTTTGTAATAAAATCTGATTTCTTTTTTTTTTTTTTTGGGAAGCATGGTGGCAGGAATACCAGCAAATGTTATTGGACATCTACATGAGCATGACCCATCTTTAACCATGAAACATGGTAAGTAACACTTTGAGTGAGTGATGAAGAATGGGAAAAGAATATAAAAAGTGATATGGTCAATGATATGGGTAGTCATTTGTAAATCAAGAATTAAGCCATCAATTAAGGCTTAAATTAGGAATATTCTTTATTACTATTTCCTTGGTTGTGGAGTTTCCAGAGAGCTTAGTGATGGGATAAAATGTTAGTTGTTTTCTCCCTTTTCATCTATTTCTCTTTATTTCACCCCTTTTGCCCTATTGGTTCTACGTCAAGTGGTATCAAAGTTAAACTCCAGTCCACATCACTGTTGTCTAAAGGTTCTCAGAGTTGTTGAGTTGCTGAAAACTCACCGACATCATTGTTTATGCTAGTTCTATCACACCTAATCTCTGAACCCAAAAATGCAACCATACCATGAGGAGCACCATCCCTAGGTCTATCTAATAGTAGAATCCTCTAGATTGCCCATTTGATATTGATTATGATGGTGGCATTGTTATGGTGGATTTTGAATTGCATTCTGAAGTAAAGTTAGAATGTGAAGACATGAAGATTCTGAAGAGCATTTAGAAGGAAAGTTAAATTGTGAGATAGATGAAAACAATCATCTTGCAAATATTGAAGGAAATGCTGTTTTGAAAGATGACAAGGTTGGGGAAATAAAACCCCAAGTTGCAGAATTTCACGTTCAGGTTCAACCAACTAAAGTGCCATTCCATGTTGAATTTGTTATTCTTGATGTGCTGGAGAGTCCAAATTTGCTTTTATTATCATTTTTTCCATTATTGCCTGTTGTCCTATTACTGTTTCAAGTTGAACTTATTTATTGTTTCCACACTTCAAAGCTCAAGGTAGTTTTTCCAACTGGGGGAGATTGATGAATAATAGGAAAAGAATTTTTTGGAGTAATATGGTCAGTGATATGGGTAATTATTTGTAAATCATAAATTAAGCCATCAACTATGGCTTAAATTAAGAATACTCTTGATTGCTAGTTTCTTTTATTGTTTTAAGCATATGCTTTTTAGTTTCCTTCATAAACCTTGGTTGTAGACTTTCAAGAGAGCTCAGTGATGGAATAAAATATCAGTAATTGTTTTCTCCTTCTATCTCTCTATGTCCTCCCTATCCCTCCCTTCTTCCTGTTTTCGTTTATTTCTCCCCTTTCCCCTGTTGGTTCTACATCAGTGAGGCTTAACTTTGAGAAATTCTTCTCCTCTCTCTCTCACTTCTCAGTCATTCACTGGACTAATATGATATGATGATAATAGCAGGTTCTTTATATAGCAACTCCAGGATTGTTTGTAATCCATCAGTGTAGTAGTTAGCTATTTTCTACACAAGCAGGTTGTGCACTGAGTTGCTTGGGTCAAAAGGTCCAATAGATTTTAAAATTGAGTTCTAACTTTATCAGACATCCGCTAAACTAGAATCCTCTCTAAACCATATAGAACACTAGTCAATAGTAAATTTGAATATCCTGCTCTGGTTGCCTTGGTGCTCTAAAATTGTCTTCTGTGCTCAAGGTAACTTTTATAAGGGGAGTCGTTGGATAATACATTTTCAGTGTACATGTGTTCTTTTTATCTCTCACGTCATTTTTGTTCTTGTAATTATGCAGATGCTACAAAAGATTATTTCAAGCATATAGCTGCTAAATTTAGAGATGGGAAGTCTACCGGTTAGCAATCTTTACTGCCCTCCTGCTTGGATTTCTGAAAAGATTTTACTAGGACTAGAAAACTTAAATGCTTATAATTTATTAATCCTCTCCAGTCACCAGTATTCTTGGTGATTCTTTTCCATTGTGCAAATCATTATCTGCCTGCTCGTAATTTTCTCTTTTGAATGGGTTGAAAAATTTCAGGAGCTCAGGATCCAGATAGAAATGATGTGAGCACTTGAGTGGCTTGGTAGCATAGATCTCATTTGCCGATTCAAATGCCAGTTCATTGCCATAGAAGGGAGGATCACCCTGTTGCATCTGGCATCTTATATACAAGATTAATTTAAAATTTTAATTTAGATATCTAGTGTCATTAGTAATTGATAATGTTATCAGTGTAAATTATGCTGCTGAGATGCCGAGGTTCTTGCACCAGTAGAGCGAATATCTGTATTGTAGACTTCGAGCAAATGTTGTCTGTCTCTTTCTCTGCGTCTGCCTCCTTTTCTCTGCTATAAATTTTGAGGAAGGATATCTAGTTCACCAATCCAATAAAAACGTTCAGTCATTTTGAAAGCAATCTTGTGTGGTAGACATTTTCTGCTGAATTTGGATATTCTTTTCCTGTACAAGAGAAAAATTCTGTTGTTGTATTTGGAAGGGGCAGCTAGGTTCTTTGAGTTCTTCGGCAAATCTGTGGCATGTTTATGTTGAACCTTGATCTGTTACTACTAATTATAAGCACATTGATGCTTGAATTTTAACTTCTCTTCCACGAGATTTTGTTTTTTACTGATGTGACTCGGGCACCCTCGGGAAGAGCCTTTCAGCAAATATATGACACTTTTTGCTCTAAATTACGAGTATGCTGAAGTGCATTCGTTTATGTGATCCTCGATTTCCCTTGTTGGTTTTGAAGCCTTCATGTGGTCTTGTATGTTTAGCGGTCAAGTCGTCAAGATAAGAATACACTTTAAAACATTCAATTCAAAAGAAGGGTTCAAAGCAAAGAGAAGTTGCTTGTCTTTTGAATTTGGTTGATAAATATTTATTTAAATTCCTACATCGTTAGTAAGAATTTTTGGAAAAAATACATAGGATGTTTCAGAATTTAATTATTTCTAACCAGGGTATCAGAGTTTGAGGGATTTTAAGTTTTATAACAACAACAAACAACAACAACAAGAGTCTTTTTCTACTAGGTGGGGTTAGTTACATACATCAATCGACGACATAAACACCTATTGTAAATTATATTTTTAAACAAACCATTTAAATCTAAATCTCTCTTAATAATTTTTCCTATAGTTTTTCTTGGTTTTCTTCTACTTCTAATTATTGAATTATTCTTCATCTCATCTATTCTTCTAATTAGGGCTTCTATAGGTCTCCTCCTGACATGACCGAACCATCTAAGTCTTGATTCTATAATCTTTTTTACAATAGGTGCAACTTCCACCTTCTCTCTAATCATTTTTAATCCAATCTCGTCTAGTGTGTCCACTCATCCAACTCAATATTCTCATCTCTGCAACATTGAATTTATTCTCTTGTTGAATTTTTATTGCTCAACACTCAGTTTCATATAACATTGTAGGTCTTATAACTGTACGGTAGAATTTACCCTTAAACTTGAGTGGTACTTTTCTATCACAAATAACACCCAAAACACTTCTTCACTTCATCCACCCCGCTTGAATACTATGTGTTACGTCTTCTTCTATTTTCCTGTTATGTTGTATGACAGATCCAAGATATTTAAATTGTGTAACTTGTGATATAATATGTTCTCCAATTTTCACTTCTGCACTAGAAGTGGTGTGTCTCTTATTAAACTTACATTCCATATACTCCGTTTTACTTCTACAATTAGGATAGTAACAAAAGGTGGATTTACAGAAAATTTTTTGATAACTATTGGTCTACATCAAGGGTCAACTCTAAACCCTTATCTTTTTATTCTAGTATTGGATGTGCTTACTGAACATATCCAGGAGCGGTGCCATGGTATATGCTTTTTGCAGATAATATTGTCTTAGTTGGAGAATCAAGAGTGAAAATGAATGAGAAGTTGGAGAGGTGAAGATTAGCTTTGGAAACTCATAGATTTTGTTTAAGTTATTTTACAAATAAAGAACAAAAACAGTTTTGAGATATTATCTTTTTTTTTGTTTGAAAAACCAATAAAAATACGGAAAACTGTATTTTTAATCACAATTTAATGAATATTATACAATAATATTACAAAAATAGTTTAAAAACTTTGTTAAAAAATTATTATATGTCTAAAAAAATTATTTTTGTATTATCCTAATTACTTTTTTAAAAAATTCTTTTGCGTAACTGTTATACGAAACTAGTAAAGTGGAAATAATCCCCGGATTATGTAAAAAACACGGTAAACCAGACAAAGACCATCATTGCAAGAAATGAGCAACCACCGGACCATTAAGAAACGGCAGCGTTTCTCCTCTTCTTGCCCTTCCACTGTGGCGTGAGATCCAATCCTCCACCGGCGATCCACGCTTCACTCTCCCTGGAGTAGCGTCTTCCGTTCGAATCGACTAATTAGCGCTTCATTGGTAAATCCTCTTGGTTTCGTAGCCGAGCCTCCCCACACTTTGGCTATAGAATTAGAAGGTACTGTGAGTCGTGGTGCCTTTATTCTTCAATGTTCCTCCTAATTGATATTCTTACTAAGCGCGATTAGATTTAAAATTCTATAACTTCAGCACGTATGCCAGAAAGGGAATAAAATGGTGCGCTGTTTATATGTTTTGCTGATGAAACTTAGCGCTGTTTTCGGTAACCTCAAGGATAATGGTTGATTATATAACTCATAAATTTGTTGTGATGCAAACTCGAGTCAGTGTTAGGGGTTATTACTGCATCTTTCTACGGGACAATTCAAAGCTACAAATTGTTACGCGAACTGCAATGTTGAGGACTATTTAACGTTCAATTTGGTGTTCAAGGGGTTTTTAATTGAGAGAAAAATAGTAATTGCAAATCAGAACTGACACCTTGTATTGGATCTTTCTTTTTTTTTTCACTGATAACTCAAAATCTGCAGTTTATGAAGTAATTTTATGATATGTTTCTTTGAAGTTAGTTGGCTGCATTGTTTTGCCTGGTTGCTATACTGTTTTCCCCTTATGCCTTTAATATTTAACATGCGAGTATGCTGGATTATGAAAGAATGCCTATTCAAATTTGTAACAGTAGGTTATTGGCTGTTAAATTGCAGGATATGTAGCAAATTTGTTGAAACTAGCAGCCAATGGCAACAAGTGAAGGTGATATTGGTGGAATTATGGAAAGTCATGAAGGAGATTCTTTTAAACCTGAGGAGCAGTTCTCAGACATGAATCATTGCAAACACGGAAGCAATGGAAATCTTGTTTTGGAAAATGGCTTATCTGATGGCAACCTGCGTCCAGCTGATACTCATGATCAGCTTCTACAAATGGCCTTTGAACTTAGATTTCAGAATGATTTCTTGAAGTCTCAGTTTGAGGGCTTTAGCAGTCTAAACAGCGTACACAGTGGCTCTAGTCTGGAAAAAAAAGTTGGTGGCCCAGAAGAAGGGAAGTCTGACATAGTTGAAGAACTGCAGGGAAGCATACGAGCATTAAATAAAGAACTGCTGGATGAAAAACAAACAAGAGGTGCAGCTGAAGAGGCTCTGAAGCATCTTCAAATGGCATACTCAGAGGCAGATGCTAAAGCCCAAGAACTCTCCGAAAAGCTTACAGAAGGTCTGATTTTGTTTGTTGATGCGTGGAAGTCATGCAGCAATCATAATTGAGTAAATTTGACTTACATTAAAGATTATGCTACCATTTATATGGCTACATGTTTGGCAGCCAGTTCCACACTTTCACCTGGGAATGTAGATGAACTGAGTTGTTCATGAACTATTCCGATTCAACTCTTCAAAAGCTTGAATTGTACTTGATTCATTTAATTAAAAAGACAATCTAAATCAACATATGAAGCTCGTTTAGTTTAATGAGCCAAGTTTGAAAATTTAATGCTCAGCCCCTTAAGCTTGCAACAGTTTGGTTAGTAATAAAATATTATTTTATGATTGTATTCATTTATGATTTTGTTAAAGGTTATTGATAAACAATAAAAATTATGCATCACTAAAACATTGGAATACATATTTTTATTAAATTTTCTCACTCAAAAACATACACAATAGTATAAAAGTTCATAATCTTTTTAATTTTATATGTGCATGTAAATATATATTGTATTTATAATATGGTTTTATTTGATAAAAGCTCAGACTTGCATTTTAGCTCACTTTAGTTGAATGAACAAGCTTGATCCTGCTAAGGTATGACTCAGCTCGGCTCATTTACAACCCTATTCTTACATCTATGGAGTGGCAGTTGATTTTGCCTCATTGAAGTTTCAGACTTCAGAACCAAGTAGATATGGAAAAAATGCTTTGTGGTTGCTGCTAACATATAAGAAAAATGAAAATTAATATCTCTCTAGAGTGATTTAGCTTTATTAGTATAATTGTATACCTTATCTTTGTAGCTGAAAAGCAGTTGGATCAAGAAATAAAAGAGCGTGAAGAGAAGTATACTGAACTTGACACAAAGTTTAATAGGCTTCACAAACGAGCAAAACAGCGCATTCAGGAGGTTCAAAAGGTGAATTATTGCTATTTTCATTTCTGAATTTTGTTTTTTGTTTTTTTTTTCTATTTTTCCTTGCTATTTTTTATGACTGAATTTTTGTAATGAAAATGCACTGCCTTCAAATGATGATCCCTTCCCATCATAAT
The DNA here is from genome assembly GCA_026724425.1 of Erythrophleum ivorense. Taxonomy (NCBI): domain Eukaryota; kingdom Viridiplantae; phylum Streptophyta; class Magnoliopsida; order Fabales; family Fabaceae; genus Erythrophleum; species Erythrophleum ivorense. The sequence continues at coordinate 294,918 of JAIUCV010000278.1, forward strand.
TCATGTGTACTGGCATTGCAAATATATGTGATTCTTTAAAAGTTCATCTTGAAATAAGTTAATCATTGCCAACTCGGTGCTTCAACAGAAGAATTTTCTTGAAAATTTCATTCATGTTAATGTAGAACCCGAGTTCATATTGTTGGTTGGAAAACATTGTTCTTAGGAAAAAGATGATCTTGAGGTCCAATTCCGTGAGGTGACTGAAAAGGCTGAGCAAGCATCATTGCAGCAGTCATCATTGCAACAAGAGTTAGAGCGCACAAGGCAGCAAGCGAATGAGGCATTGAAGGCTATGGATGGGGATAGGCAACAACTAAGAAGTGCAAATAACAAGTATAACCACTATATTGCTCTTCGTTTTGTTGATTGATGAATACATGCACTTTTTGGATACTTATATGTCTCTAGGCGTGTGGTGAGAGAAGCTATGTTCTCATGGACTTTACACATGGGATTAATTTGTGTAATACGACACCATGTTTAGGAAACACCTTATTTTACAGTTATTTGCACTGCAGGGGTCAACTTACTACCACTTCCCATCTTCTATCCTCTTTCTTGTTCCTGCATGTGTGGATGCTTTCATGACTGGCTGAACTTCTTTTTGTTTTCATTCTGAAATGGGAAAATTCTCTTTCTCTCTATCTATCTCTCTCTCCAAATTTTTTGACGACTTCTTGAGGTTGGGAGGGGGGTGGTTCCTGTATGTACTAGTTATATTCTGGTGCATTCTCTCCCTTTGCAGTGTGGAACAGAACAGACGCAAAACTGATACTCAATATCATTGATGTATTATTCAGACTTCCAAAATCATCTAAAACTCCCTAGAAACCCTTATTTATACTTTATAAGAGTTACTGACTAGCTTTAGTCAGGTAGTTAGACCTCTAACTCCCTTATAACACCCTGAAACAAATTCAAAACTGACATATAACAGCACAACTGGCATATAACAGCTGCTAACATATGCTAACTACTCAATATTATTTCTTCAACACGTATCACAGTGATTTTTTTTTTTTAATTTTAAATCTAAACAAGTTACCCCTTATATAACTGAGTGGGCACTGTGGGAAACATTGGACAACATTCTTTGGGTAAATTATCTCCTTGAAGGTCACTCTCACTGCCTCTAGTAGAATAGAATATTTTCAAAGGGTTTATACTTCATTTATAGTACTAAAGTAAAATTTGTAGTATTGTATGTCATATATTCTTATAAATGTAAAAATCTGTGTCATCCAGGCTTCGAGATGCCATGGAGGAGTTGCGGCGTTCATTGCAGCCAAAAGAGAGTGCCCTTGAGGCATTGCAACAGTCACTTGCAGAAAAGGAACAGGTACAAAATAGCCTATTTATTCTTAACTGGTAATAAAAGTTTATTTGATTTAGGTCTCCTCTATGTTTAATTTGTTTTTTGTAGACCAAATTTCTACCCCCTTCCTTACAATGTTGTTCTGGTGGACTGAGGGTTACTGTAATTAGCAAGGAAAGATTAAGAGAATAATAATACTCACAAGCTGTGCTAATTAACTTCTTCCTTCAAAACCTTATTGATTTCATAGAGATGGATATGTAGCATAGCCTAACTAATTTTTGGAAAAAATTATTAATACAGTGTATCCATAAATACGACCTACATATATAGTTGAAGGTCTACTGATACCAGTGTAAAACATAGTCAGTCTTACACTACTGGATAACTTTTTGTGGATGAGTATCCCACGAAATCAACAGTTGGATTTAAAGCTGGCATAATGCATATATTTTTGTACATCTTTATACCTTAACATAAAACATACTTTTCTTTATTAACGAATATCAATTATTTGATTAAATATGGAGTGATGTTTAATTTCATAAAATGTGACATGAAAGGTCAACGGGAGAATTAATTATACTTCAAAGATTAAATTGATGAAAATTACACTCTATAAGTAGTTATTGGTTGGTGTAAGTGTATAAATATAAGGATTTTAACAAATTGATGCACTTGCTTTTTGTGACCTAGTTCAAGAGATATATAACTACTTCTATTATCGCCATATGCCCAATCTTGATTGACTCATTTGAACCTGATGATGATATCTGAGTTACTGCTTCTGACAAGTTTCAATTGCATTAATGACCTTATTGCTTTGTTTTGATCTTTCTTCTTCTTCTTCTTCTTCTGGTGGGATGACTAAGAAATTTTATAAAAAACTATCCAGGGAGCTTTCCCAACTTTTGTATTAATGAATTTTGAGTGACTTTGTTGTCTCTCTGCTGATCCAAACTTTCAAACAATTTGTATGACTCATTCAATTTTTTTGCTTGGACCCACTGTCTAACTGTTATAGTTTATCTCTGCACTGACAGTTGTGTCAAGAAACTTAATGATGCATTCCTCTCATTTTGGAATTATATCTATTAATATGAATATAACTCTGTTCTTTGGATATCCGAAAAAAAAAAAAATGAGAATTCAGATGATAGAAGATATGAGAGGTTTGCTTCAGGCAGCTGACGAAAAAAGGCAAGCTGCACTGACTGAACTTTCGGCTAAACATCAAAAGGTACATATGCATTAGGTTTCTCAAATCCTGTTCCTTTGTTCCAGCATTATTGAGCTTTCATGTTATATTCTACACTGTATTTCACATGTTGTTATGCTTTGGCTTCAACAATTCGGTGTCTGTTTTCATCAGAATATAGAGAGTTTGGAAGCTCAACTTAATGATGCTATATCCGATAGAAATAAGGCAGCGGAAACTATTTCCTCACTGCAGGTGAGTTTTATGATTATGAGCTTTTTACATTCTCAACACAGTTTAAGGAAAAAAAGGTAGTTACTGCAGAGTGGAAAATAATATTTATGTTGCATGGTTTCTGATAAAGTTGAAGATTTGCATCCTTGTACTATTGAAGTTGCATTATTTTTTCTCTTCCCTCATGCTCACATCCTTTAGTGAGTTGCTACTTTTATGTAGAAATTCCAAGGGCTAGGTAACTAGACTGTTTTTGGGTGGATTTGGGCATGAAGACTGATGGCCTTGGCCTTGAATTAAACTGATGTAGAAAACCCTATTTTCCCTGTGCATTTCTTTTTCTTCTTAACCCATTATTGTAATATGACAATTAGGTTACATATAGATTGTTTTCTATGATGCTAGGCAATTTCTATTTATCTTCCCTTCTCCAGGCATCATTTTGTCTTGCTCTCGACCATGCTGAAATTCTATGCTGCCTCTTTATATCCTGGTGTACCATCTGCAAACTGTTAGGATCTTTATTCTTGTTATTTTTCATCTGATTGTGAGGATTGACCCCAGAATAAGCAAATATAGGTATAAAAGTAAGTGATTTCAACTTGTACTTGTTTCTTTAATCTTTGCAGATTTCAAAAGGTGCAGGTTAGGTTTGCAGGTGCTTCAAATTTCTAGTAAAAGTTGAACTAAGTTGATGGTTGGTTGCTTAAATGACAATTCAATTTTATTGACCACATGGAATCTAGTCTGAATTTTGCATTTTGTACTATAACAAAGCTGAATTGCTTGCATTTGTGGGGTATCCTTATGCTTTAATTGTATATACACTTTAAGCTATGGTTTTGAAACTTTTTAATATGGTTATTATCTATGTTGTGAATGGGCGTGACTTAAATCTTTTATTTGGCTAAATGCTGGTTGGATACCTCTGGTGTCTGGATGGTATAACATGTTTTGTTTGGCTCAGATTGATGATTAATTGAGAGATACCTACGGTTATGGAGCTCCAAACTCATTACTGATCGAGAATATTTTGTGTCGTACTATTTCCAAATGATGAATATGTCTAAGAGAAACTTGAAGCACTACCCTATGGGTTCCTAAGACATTTGGTATAGATTGTGTGTGTGTAAAATACGTCTTTCCTTAATTGCACATTTAATCAACATTTTCTCTCTTTCTGGATGTTTTAGTTTGAGAGTATGTGGATCCATTTTGTTGGTAACAATTGGTTGGATTGTCTTATTGTCCAGTAAGCATCTAAATAAATTATAATGCTTTTTATAGAAAAAGTATCGAGTGTTTTCTAGATTGATTACCTGGTGCTGATTATTTCATATATTTTATTACATGCTCCTGTATATAGTAAAAACTTCCAACTCATGACCTAGACTATCCTTAATCCAACCCCAGGTGCTAGTTGCAGAGAAAGAATCTAAAATTGCAGAGATGGAGGCAGCATCAACTGGGGAAGCAGCACGGCTTAGAGCAGCTGTTGAAAGTGTAAAGGGGGAGCTTTCTCACCTTAAGCAGGAGCATGTATGGCTTTAATTTTCAGAATGTGTAATACTGTTTTACGATATCACCTTGGCATCCATCCTGAGTCCTCTCCAAAAGCAAGAGTATTCTTTGTGCTATTTTGTATTCCTTAAATTTTTCTTCACCTATTCTACCTACTAACTATAATGTCCAAGGCTAATAAACTTACTCTGGTTTCTTGATTTGGTGGGCATCTCATCGACCAGAGAGATAATCATGTTTATCTTAACTGCAAATGATTCATCCTTCTCTACTCTCGTATGTTGAAGAGGAAGAATGATTGCCTTTACTTCTTGTTCAGGTTCTGCAATCCATTAAGAATATGCTTATACAATCAGGGATGGAATTATCCATTATGCACTGACTTGTCTGAAGTTAGATAACTGAATTGCATGTATAATAAGTAAAAAAACTAAAACAATTAGTTAAATTTTGGTATGGTTTTATCTTGCTGAGGATGATCTTAAATTTTGAACTTCTTTGCATCTTCTATTTTATACTTGGAAAAAAACGAAAAGTGGATTTAGCCTGCCTTGTGGTGTCTTGTACAGGAGTTGGCTTTGGCCTTGGTGATAAATAAGTAATCGAAAGTGAAAATATATATAAATGTCCAGTTCTGTTGTTACTCAACCTTTTTCTTTTTATTTGATTACATGATTACTTCACTCTCAAGGTATGATTTGTTTTCAGGAGAAAGAAAAGGAAAGCTGGGTGACTGCAGCTCAGGCACTTAAAGCAAAACTTGAAATTGCAGAGAGCAACTGCATTCATGCTGAAATTGAAGTGGCAAAAATGAGAAGTACATATTTATCCTTCCATGATCTTTCTTATAATTATTTTTAAGAAGGATATTTATGTTTTTGTGATGGCCAGGTCAGCTGGAATCAGAAGTATCTGCACAAACCAGGATTCTCAATATGAGAGATGCAGAATTGTTGGCTGCCAAGGAAGAGGTTCTAATCTATCTTCCCTTACTAATTATCTTGTAAAAAATTAAGCACAGAAGAAAGCTGAATTGATGTATAGCTTGTGCTTTGTACCATAAGAGTGCTAAACAATTTTTTTGTGCATCTACAGGGTTGGGTAGAAATTAGGTAGTTGTTATATGCTTTGAGAAAGAAACCCTAGATTTTTTTTTTCAATTTTATACTGCCTTTGATTGAAAACTGTTAATGGATACATGGCTTGAGCTTCATCCTTATTCTTGTATGTTTGTTGAGTAGTCAGTCCCATGGACTCATTACATATGCACTGGTTACTCAATACAACACTGCACGGCTGCTCCTTATGTGGTATTGTGTGCCTTTGCTGATGTTCTGATATATTTTCAGTTATTTAATTCCTTTCTCAATTTATAAATTCAGATCAGCCACCTTGAGAATGAATTTTCTTCCTACAAGGTTCGTGCTCATTCACTTCTTCAGAAGAAGGATGCAGAACTGGCAGCAGCTAAAGACTCTGAGCAACTTAAAGCTGTTGAGGAAGCTTTAAAAGTAAATGCTTATGACAGTCTTTATGAAGAAGAAATGGTTTGATTAATGCAAATATATTTTAAGTTGTTTGTTAATCAAAATATTATTACTCTGCAGGAGGCTGAAAATGAAGTATTATCTATAACAGAAGAAAGGGATAGAGCTCTACAAGATCTTCAATATGCTACAAGAAATCATGAGAAAGAACTCACTGAAAGGTGTCATTGTTATTGACTAATTATAATGGGCTTGTTTACCTGATACTTTCCTATGAATATTACACAGATGATGAGCATCTTAGTTGGAAGCAAAAGATGAATGATAACTAAAGCTGTAGGGAACCTTGCTTTATCTGATCGATTGTGTTATGGTTTTGGGGGATTATTTGGATATAGCATAGCAGTTACTTTTTCTGTCTTAAAGTGCGGAGCAGTCATGGTCTCTTTTACATTTTTCAGAGACACAGCCCTTGAAAATGTCAAGGAGCAGATAAGGAGTGTAGAAATGAAACTTGATTCTGCTAATGTTGAGCACCTGAAAGAGAAAGAAGCATGGGGCCTAAGCCTTCAAAATGTTGAAGAGACATGGCGAAGTAATCACCTGTGCTTGGTCAAATGGTCACTTATACCTTAAATTTTCATTTCCCTTTCCTGTATGAGATGGCTCTGGGAGGTTAAGTCAAATTAATTTTTTCAGTTAAATATGAGGCAATGAAGGCTGAAACCGAAGGATCTTCAGCACATGATGTACAACTACAAAAGGAACTCGAAGAGCTCAAACAACAATACAAAAAATTGAAGGTAGTTTGCAATTTGTTGATTCTGCTTGGTCATTTTTTTTTCTCAGTTTGTTGTTTGTTCCTTCTCTTCTTGTGCTTATTGCATCTATAATTTGTAGGAAGAGCATGATTCCTTTTGTGATCTTGCTGATAGAATGATTGAGGAGAAAGACAATGAAATATCTAGACTTTTAGATGATAACAATAATCTTCATCAGTCCCAGCAATCTAGCCCATTGGTATGTTCTTCTCTTTATTTGCTTTTTTAGTATCTCAACATTGGTCTAATACTTTTATTTAATGGTCTAACATATTTATTTTAATGTTCCAAATGATCTCAGGTGGATCAATATGATTATTATAGCACAGGTATTAATTTACTTATAGGATGACAGTATTTTGTTAGCGTGAAGAGTTTCTGTAAGACTTGATCTTACTGCAAAATGTTATCAAAACTTAATTATTAGGTGTTATTGCTGACAGTTCTTTCTGAAACTGTTATGTCCAGCGCTGCATAAAGGGGATATACTGAACTTAAGTCCCTCATCTGCAGAGCAGCAGATTCTGGTATAGCATTCTTTCTCAATTTTCAACCTAATTCTATTTACTGCATAATATAGTGTAGTTTTTTTTTTTTTCCTTTTGGGTTATATGGCGGCATGCAAGGCTTCTTCCAAACTACCCAAAACCTGTAGCGTAGTGGTATCTTAAATGTCATCTGTTTAGAAAGTTGTGTATAGCAATTTGATCAGGTTTGAGAGAGAAGATACAGCAACTGAAGTAGTTGCCTCATTGCCCGAACCTGTATACCTTTTGTCAGAAGAACAGAGTAAGTGTGGTAGAGCAGTGGCCCCTCTTTTTATTTTATTTTAGAGAAGAGAAAAAGGGGGGAGGAGGGGTTCGGTGGGTGATCTGAGGAGTGAGGAGTGGAAGGTAGTTCTCGACAAAAGTGAGATCACATTTTTTCTGGCATGAGTTTGAGATCTTGGATGAAAAAAATTTTAATTTGGTGATCTTATATATATACTTCATTGGTATTAGATAAAACTATTTTTTTTAAATCCTCTTACAGCTATTTAGTACATTCTTTGGGGTCCCATTCTTACATTTTTGTTTTGATAAATGTCATAATTTCAGCTTTTGGCTAGACAACAAGCCCAAAGAGAGGAAGAGCTGGCACGATCACAGCGGCATATCTTGGCTCTTCAAGTATGTCAGGCACCAATTAGGATATTCATCTTTTTTGTTTCTTTTAATGTGTAAAGCTTTAATATTGCCTTTAAATACAGGAAGAAATTGAGGAACTTGAACGTGAAAATCGTCTCCATAGCCAACAGGTATAAGCGTGTTTACATTTCTGAAGATCTCGGTTGTGTGTCTTTGTGGAAGGATGAGATATATGGCACTACAGGGCGAATAATCATTTAATAATTATAGGGTTTAATTTCCTAGGATTGTTTGACCATGTTCCTTGAAAGCCAACGTTTATAATGGGATTTTACATTTGCATGGGTTTTTCTTGAAAAAAAAAAAAAATACTATGGATTTAAGTATTAAGGACAGACCAGAGAGTCAATGATGCTGCTAATGGCAGTGTCCAGAGGTGCAGCCTATAATTCATAGCTTGTTCTCTAAATTGGAGGTGAAAAAGGCTTGTGAAGTCAGACTTGATTTTAAGGACTTCAGATTTTGCGTTGATGGTTTCATCAAGCCAATCCTGGCAACTAATGATGCATGTGGAAGTCAATAGATTTTCATTTTTCTGTAGAATGAAGAAACAAACAGGCCAATCCTAGCAGCTAATTATTATTGTTTAATGAGTTCATGGTATTCCTAGCTTATCATATCCTATTTTCTTGAGTATTCATATGCAGCTGTATTGTGTTGTACCTGTATGGCTGTATTGTATTTTATATTAGTACTTCATAATAGGCAACTAGTACTATTATAAAATTTTTCTTCTTTCTCTTATGAATTTCCACATATCATGACTGTAGGAAGCAATGTTAAAGACAGAGCTCCGTAACATGGAAAGATCAAAAAAGAGGGAAGGAGTAGACATGACCTATTTGAAAAATGTCATATTAAAGCTTCTGGAGACAGGTATATATATTAAAAAAGGGAAGAGCTCTTTTTGGTGGTCTTTTTCCATTTTCAAATGAGTATTGAGAAACAGACTATGATTCATGTGATAAACCGGCTTGAACAGGTGAAGTGGAGGCACTATTACCAGTCATTGCAATGCTGCTTCAGTTTAGTCCAGAGGAGGTAATATTGTCATCTTATGTCTAATTCTCCATCCCGGTGGATTTATTTGGTAAGGGTAGGAGATATAAAAAAGGGAAAATTAAGCTTAAAGACTAGATGAGCATGATACTTATGCTCAATGACCCATTAATCACAAGTGTGGTTTGTCAAGGATTACTTTAATTCAAAAGCTTAAGTGTTTAATGAGGATCTATGATGGTTTTATTATAATTTCTAACCCGTTCTCTCATAGGAAACCCTTTGGGTTTTAAGTGTGGACAAAATGCAAGCCCATTATACCTTGCACTGAAACTTAAAATTTTTAATTAAGCGAATGAAGAGCAACAAGGATCCAACTCTTGACCACTTAATTATAGAGGCTCTAATATCATGTCAAAGTCCACTTCAACCTAAAAGCATAAGCTATCAAGTGGAGGTCAATGAATAGTTTTATTATAATTTCTGACACGGTTAATTAGTTCAAGTATTGGTTAATGGCTTGAATTAATTGATCACACAAGTAGTTAATGAATCACCCTCAACTGGTCCCTAACTCTAATTTTCCCTACAGAAAAAGGTATGAGAGGAGGGATGAACATGTGCAAAGCAAAGAGATACACTCTATGGAATGCAATATACTTTGTGTATATAATTCCTATTACCTCTCAAAAATAAAGTTCAAGGGTTTTTATTAGCAGTTGCTAAAGGATGTTATCTTAAATTGCAAAAATCATATGGCTAATGCTGTGAATGTGCCTCTATGAGATGCTTTGTAGGCTCACAATGAGGCATTACACTGAAACTGGAGTAATATCATACCTGAAAAAACTCTATTTGTTTCTCTTAAGATTAAGTTCAAATATTTGTGCAGTATTTAATGAGGTGGTCCTTAATTTCTCAAAATACCATCCATCATGCATAGAAAGAAATTGTTCATGGGCCTGGCCTGGGCCCTTTTTTCCTTTGAAAAGCTCAATTTCCAGTCATGCTTTTATATCGGAAATGATAATTCTTAGAAGAGTCGAAGTTTATTCATTTATTTTACTGTGTAGTAATATTTATTAGTCCCTAATAAACTGAGAAAGTCATACAGTTTCTATTAAGCCAAAAATTATGTTGATGAAAGAAAAAAAAAACAACACTCTGCAATACAAATGCAACTGCAGATGCAGAAGTGTCAACAAGCATATCGCAACTCAACAGAAGTTCCACCAAGTCCAGGAAGTGATGCTTCAGGATCTGGCCTGTCTCTTTTCTCAAGATTCTCATTTTCATAGTGGCATGAGTGGGAATGCTAGAGAATTTTTTTCGTTGCTGTAAGAATGTCTGCTTCTGCCATCCAGTTGGAGGAATATTAGTTTGCGTTACTCGCTGTTCCAGAGAAGGCAGGTTTGATTCTGTAAATCGTTATTTTTTGATACAGCCAGCAATTGTTTTATTGAAGTGTTTGGAAATTGGAAGCTGTAAAAAACATCGAGGATAATATACTTCAAATATCAAAACAAGGGGGAGGGAGGAGGAACTCACAGGGAGGTTCAGTCTATTAAAATGCTGAGGGAGCAACAATAGAATTGAATTTTCACCATTGAGTCGAGTCGAAAGGCTCAAGTAGAAAATTTTGATATTTCTTGGTATTACCCATCAATTCGGCAATACCAAAGGAACGAGAATTCTCCTTGTGAGTTTCATATTCGCATGCAAATGTAAGAAATTTATTTAACATTCCTGTGCGAGTTTTTGATTTTCTTGTTTTTCTTGAAATACATGATGTTTGCTGCATAATGATTGGCAGCAACTGTTTATTATTAATAGTGGATTAATTGTACCTGGTTATTGCTGGAGCGACGTAGAACGCTGCTTTGATATTTTGAGCATTTTATTAGTTCATTTCCTTCATACTCATTTAAGAAAAGCTTACAAAGTGAATTCAGAACTTCAAAACGTGAACATATTCTTCCCTTCTTTTTTCCATCATTGTGGCTTAGATCCGAATATGTTGTGATAGCACTGGTTTTCATTGTTAAGATCATTCACCGCAATCCAAAAAACCAAAAAAAGAAATAACCCAGCTCTATACAAAAAGAAAAGGAATTTAATTTCCGGGGCATAAGTGAGGTTTTTCTTCTTGATATATTTTTAAACAAAATCCCCGTAAATCATCCATATATACAACCAGGTATACACCTTCCCAGGCATAGAAGTCAAATAAGCCTTATTATTTTTGTGAAAATTTCCGCTAAGTATAGAGCTGAAAAGAATTGACATTCTTCAACAAGCCTCAAATATTTCTCATTATTAGGAATTCAATTTGACTGTTATTAGTAAAACAGTACTCTTGATTCATTGGACCACATGGATAGGGTGTTCTCTAACCCAACTGGCCCTTCCTTTAAGGGGGAAGATTTTGTCGAGTCAAATAGGTTTCATCCTCATTTACTTTATTGAATTGAATATATTTGATCTTACATCCACTAATATCAAAAGGGATTCATCCCACACAAAGCGGTAGTAGAGGATATACTAATGACTCAACCGAAACCACCACGATTTCCTCCATGCTGAAATTTAAAATAATCCCAATAAATGGTAAAGGTACAATAAAACTACTAACAAAGATTGACACCAAAAGGAGGAGAAAAGAGAAAAGAGAGCCTTATAGAGGGAGAATAGCCAGAGGCTCTTCTTTTTTATGCTTTTTTTTTGGGCAAGAAAACCGCTATGGACTTTGACAAAACATATAAGCATAAATGTACTCTATGCATGCCTGGCCTGGAAATCCTTCATGAACGCCACCAACTTCTCAACCCCAGCCAAGGGCATGGCATTATATATGGAAGCTCTCATACCACCCACCGACCTATGTCCCTTAAGCTGAAGCATCTTTTCCTTAGATGCCTCCTTAATAAACTCAGCCTCTAATTCTGATTTCTCCAGTGTAAATGGAACATTCATCAACGACCTCACAGACTTCTCAACTGGGCATCTATAGAATCCATTACTTGCATCAATGGCATTGTACAGGATTTCAGCCTTCTTCCTGTTCTTCTTCTCAACCTCCTTCAAACCCCCTTGATCTAGCAGGTCCTCAAAGACCAATCCACACATGTAAATGCCATAACAAGGAGGAGTATTGTACAACGAGTTGTTCTCGGCATGTATCTTGTAATCAAGCATCACAGGAGTCACATCCTGAGCATTCCCAATCAGATCTTTCCTGATGATCACAATAGTGACACCAGATGGCCCTACATTCTTCTGTGCTCCAGCATAGATCACACCAAATTTGGACACTTCCACTGGCTTTGAACAGAAATTTGAAGACATATCTGCAACCAAAATACCATTTAGATTCTTGGGGGTGGGGTAATCCTTGAACTCAACCCCATGAATCGTCTCATTCGAGCATATATGCAAATAGCTTGCATGCGGATTCTGCTCCAACCCATCAAAAGATGGAATCTTTGTGTACTTCTCAGATTTACCAGACCAAATCACATTGGGTTTGCAGTACTTCTGGGCCTCCTTGAAGGCCTTGTCGCCCCATGACCCAGTGACCAAAAAATCAACCGGATCATCCTGCTTACAGAGGTTCAACGGCACCGCGGCGAACTGCGTGGTGGCGCCGCCTTGCAAGAACAGAACGGCATATTCCGGCGGAATCTCCAAAAGGGCACGCAGATCTGCTTCGGCCTTCTGGATTATGGAGAGAAATTCCTTCCCTCTGTGGCTCATTTCCATCACGCTCATGCCACATCCGCGCCAGTTGTAAAGCTCCGACTGAGCTCTCAGGAGCACGTTCTCCGGCAACGTCGCGGGTCCGGCGGCGAAGTTGAAGACCCGATCTTGAGACTGGGTCTGACCCGGAAATCGATCCTGGATTTGGGTCGCAGTTGGGGCTGCGCATTTGATCGAAATGGGTCTGATTGGGGTATTCCTGATGGTGCGTATAGAGGTAACAGGAAAAGCATTGTTTTGCGTGGTGGGGTTCTTGAGGAGAAAGTAAGTGTGAGGCGAAGTTGCCATTGACATGGTGCTCAAGATTTCAGAGAACACAGAGAAAAGGGGAAGAGAGTTGGAGAAAGTAGTGAAATTCAATTGGCACCGGGGAAGGATTGGAAATAGAGGAAGGCAGAGATATAACGATGGGGGTTGTTGAATTGTCCGTGTGTTTCCTACAGAAAATGTCACAATCGAATCCGGCGCCACCCCAAGTTCCAAAAAACATGGGGTGGGTAGAGTTTGTGTAGGGTTAAACGACGTCGCCCAAGTGCAGGAACGAGTGAGCCACCTCATTTCAAGGAAAGATGTTTCCTTTCATATTTTGTCCAACACCTCATTTTCTCCCCTTGTCATACACTGGCCACGCAGCCAAGATCAGATCTGGAAAATTTATATAAATTTTGTTTTTGTAAGTTTAATTTGTTCCTACAATAAGAGATTTAGATGATATCCGCAAAATTGAAAGGGAGTTAGTTTTAAAATAAAAACTCATTACTTTCTCAGGATTTTTGTCTCTTTTTCCTTTGGCAATCAAATTACTTTTTCCTATACAGTTTTGTTTCCTGCACAGGTCATTGATAATGACACGACATGTTGCACAAACCAATACAATGGTGCTTTTTTTGTGTGACTAAATCAGGTTCCTTCAACTTGCACAAATTCCTTTCCGAAGGCGTGGTTCATTTTGTGCATGTGCGCAGGAGCTAAAGTTTATATTTGATTTATTGTGATGCGAATGTAATTTTTTTTATAATTTGTATAATGCTTATTATAATTTTTATAATTTATCGGATCATTATTGTAATTATCAAATTATTTCTTAAAAAAATAAAAGTATAAAATTATTTCTTATTTTATTGATTTATTTTTTACCCTCTCTTCTTCTTTACATTATCCATCTAAACATAACTTATATTTCCTTTAGTGGCTTTAGAATGAAGAAAATGCTCTTGTAATAAAATTGTTGGCAACTTCATACCCTTGTCTAATAAGATGTGTTGGCAATTCATTACCATAGTCTCCGGCCATTGCAGATTCAGCAAGCTAAGAATTCCATCTTCCATTGTCCACTGGACTATATGCTCTCGTCTCATCTGATCGGATCTAATGACTGTCCTATCTCCATTAAAGCTATGAAAACCCTAATCAATTTTATGTTGCATGCTTGTCTCGTGCAATTCAGGGGAACCCTCTTCTATTCCTCTGTTAGTGTCCATCTATAAGTTTACATTTGGGCATCTCACTATTAGCTCTTTTCGTTTATATCCGTTTTATGGCCTCTCCCAATGGGCTTCCCATCCTGATTAATGAATTTCTCCTTCACCAAAAACAGAAGGCTCTTTTGGGCTTAGAAATTTTGAGTATTCTATTATTAATTGACTGCTAACATGAGAAACAACGGAGATTTTTCTAAGACTCTCCATGGATTTTTTATTTTCTCTTTCCATGTGTAAGACTGGTTTGTTTATAATTGTTGTGTGTGAGAGTGGAATGCTTCTTTGCTTCTCTACGTGTGAGAGAGAGAAAAAAAAATGATGTGAATGTTTATAGTGACAAGATAGAAAAGTTAAAAAAAATTTCTGTCATATGACTTATAAGAAATGATATGGTGTAAAGGTGATTATCAGTTCGAGTTGGTCAATTTTTTATATATTTTGCCAACTGAATTTTTAAGATTGGTTTAAAAATATAAAATTAAATCAAACCACAAATTATCAGTTTTGGGTAGTTTAGTTTGGACATTTTGGGCCTAATTACTTTTATCTTGGCCACAATTTAGGCTTAAATACAGTAACGCAAGGATACAAAAAACTCTTTAACAATAGACTCATTGTTACAATTTTTTTTGTTTTATAAATAAATAAATAAATAAATATCTATGTGTGTGTGTATACATATATATATATATAGAGAGAGAGAGAGAGAGAGAGAGAGAGAGAGAGAGAGAGAGAGACTATATGTGGGGCCTACTCACATGCATCTTTTAAGAGTGAAAATTTGAATGCAAATAACATTGTTTGTGATGCTTTATACAAATAGTATAAAAATGTAGTACGATCTAGATAAATCTTTCTGCAGGCTATGATGTCTTCTTAATTTAATATATAAAGAGTATATAATTATCTGTAATGGTTATACTTTTTTGACTAACAAATATTTAATATGTATTCAACCAATAAAAAATAATCACTTTTTAAATAACATTAAAAAAATTTTAAGAAATGCTTTTTTAAATAAGCTATATTTGTAATAAAAGAAAATAATGGATATTTTGATTATCATTTGATTTCAAAAAAAAATTGTATACATTTTCATAATAGATAAAAAAATTATGTAATTTAAACACCACTTTATCTCACAAATAGAAAAATAATTTATCCTAAATATAATACTAACTAATACCTTGAGTTAGATCTTTCTCTTACTCCTAGGCAAAAATGAAGATAAAACAAATGAGATAGATGATATTTTACTTTAATCTAATCTTTCAAGCTAACAAAGGTGGTAATAACAAATAGTGTCGCACAATCTAATCTTTCAAGCTAACTAGGGAGGAGGAATTTAAATAAAGCTTAAGGATAGGAGAGAGAAAAAAAGTATACTTAATATTACCAACTCCTTATTATGGATTTAAATTTTAAGAAATACTTTTTTAAATAAGCTATATTTGTAATAAAAGAAAATAATGGATATTTTGGTAATCTTTTCATTTCAAAAGAATTATATATAGATTTTCATAATAGATAATGAATTGTATAATTTAAATACCTTTCCGTCTCACAAAGAGACAAATAATTTACTCTAAATATAATATTAACTAATACTTTAAGTTAGATCTTTTTCTTACTCACCAAACCACAATCATCCTTAACACCTTTAGGCAAAAATAAAGATAAAATAAATGTGATGTCGTATGATATCAAATATTTTATGTTAATGAAGATAGTAGTAAGAAATGAAATTGCACAATGGGGAAGAGGGATTTAAATAAAGCTTAAGGACAGAATAAAAAATGATATATATATATATATATATGCTTAATATTGCCAACTCCTTATCATCATCATCAAATTTAGGCAATTGGAAAAATAAATACTTCTTTAATGAATGAAACTGTTCTATACCATCATTTCCATTATTTTGTTCAATGGGACTAAAGTATGTTCAAAACAGAACATAGAAGAAAAGGAAAAGAAAAAGGGGGAACTAATTAACTTGACACCAGAGGTCTCTAAAGATAAATTTCCCATTCCCCAGTGCAACAAAAGTTGCTGTTATGTGATTTCGTAACCCAATCAACCCCCAATTATGAGAGTCATGTATTGTTGTTAGTAACTATACATGGCCTGCTACAATTGGTTCTCCAGAAGAAAACTTGCTGGTTCACATTTTGCAATATAGCTAAACTTAGATGAGCAGTACTTCCTATATACCCCTGTAAGCTTCCCTGTCCCTGCCTTCTGCTTCTGGTGGAACTCAACCATCATCCTTGAGCAAACTCTGCAGGTCATGAAGAGGAAGATAACCAGGTGAGGGTAAATGGAACATGAATTGAATTGAAGATGATTAAATGTGCTTACAATAGCTGCTCTTCTGAGTAAATGGAACATGAATTGAATTGAAGATGATTAAATGTGCTTACAATAGCTGCTCTTCTGAGTAGTTTGTATGCCATTCACACGTCTTATTCCACTGTTTGAAGCCATAAGTAGTACATTGAGCTGCATAGACTGCAGCCGCAGCAAGCAACGATGGTGGGAACTTCAGCATCTCATATTCCACAAGAGATAGCTCTATCAAGAAGAAAGCTACTAGCTCAAGCTGTTCCATGGAGAGGAATCCAGTATAGAAATTACAATCTATGATATTGCTGGTTATTATGAATGGTATTATAGCATACTTAGGACAAGATTAAGCAATGTTTTTAGGTGTTTATTATCAGATTCTTCGATGGAATTTTGACGTGGATATTTTTCACAACTCAGCATATTAACTCTAAAATATTCATCTACGTGAAGAACTGTACTTAAACTTCATACAGGTAGAAAATTGTATACCGACTTTCTTATCTGCTTCAGCTGCTCTTAGGAACCTCCTGATAAAAACATATGGTGTTGGCACTGACATGTTAAACTGCAACGTGTTGAGAATCAGCTTCTCCTGCAGTGTTTCGCAAGAAAGTCTCAGATGCTCGTGAAATTGAGTGATTCTTCTACAAATGTAAAAGTTAAAGGTGTCATTGAATATTACCATTTCCAGAACTTCCCTCCTTGTGTATGCCTTGTCTGATATAAGGATCAGATCCCCTACTACAGGTACAGAAACTTCCTCATACTTGCATGACAAAAGCATGGCAACCAGGCCAACCAGCTGAAGTTTCTTTCTCACCATGTTCTGCTTTGCCAAAAACCTATCTATGAGATTAACAGTAAGGAACAAAGTCTCGTGCATGAGGTCAAATTTATCGTGCACCTGAAACATCAAAACAGGCTTATCGTTATCCAGAAATAGACATAACAAAAACGTAACCAAGGACAATTATTTTTGAATTTAAATCATGCCAACTATTACCATTTCAGGCATAGTTGTTAATTGGGAACACATTTAATATACCTCAATAAGCCAATCAATCAGTATAGCCCTCATCCTTTCATTAATGTCATCTTGCTGTGCCATATAATGTGGTGAGACACAGCAAATACTCTGCATGTAACTACTACCCGTTAGTTATCAGCACTAGTACGATTCCATATTTACTACCATTCAACAATCAATTTAAAATTTAAGAAATCAGTATTGGATTCCACTTTAATTGATGGTATTTTATGCTAGTTCAATACAATGAATCTTTGCATGCCCTTTCTGACATTCCAAACCAGTTCAAGAAGAATTGATTGTTAACCTTGCCACAAGGTTAAGTTCTAGACCTTGTATTAATGCTTGCAAGTTATGAGCGTAAAATAGTGCGAAAAGGCAATAATAGATGGTAAATATCCAAATAAAAGTCTTAGATCTCCATAATTTCATTAGCCTTAGTGCTAATTCAAGCACTAACACATGCCTGCATGATCAACTAGACAGCCAAGTTATATGACAGATATCCAGAACACAGTGTTTGACATGCCAAAAGATATCAACTAGGCTGGGAACTGAGGCTGCATAGATAATAATCAATCTGGTGTGGGATGGCTCATGGTGTTTTTTTTTCCTCAATTGCACAATTAATGCTCCCTAGTAATACATAAACTACTACAGAATTATGCTAGTAGGCCACGCATTCAAGTTTTTTCGTTTTGCTAAGCAGTGTATCACTGCACTTTAGTGCTAGGCAATGGAAGCAATTATCAGTGTTTTTTTCTTTTTTCTCTAAGGAAAATAAACGTCATGCTTTGATAGAACATGCAAGTTTAAGGAAATATAGCGCTATCAATTACAGGATAAAGAGAGAGTAGGAGATGGATATGCATCGCACTTAAAACTTCATTTGACAAAGCATTTCCATGTACCTCCATTTTTCTGTAGTAGTCATGAAGTTCTACAACATAATCTACAACTGCAAGAGGATTATTAGCATCGCCAGAGTCAATGTCCACAATGGCCTCTTCAACTATATCCTCCATCTCAACTTCCCCCTAACAAATCAAACGTCAAAAATTATCGCATCATCAACAAATGAAAAGTTGAATTGAGGGACAAAAAATAAGGAGACAGAAAGAAATACCATCTGATCCACTTCATTATGCGTTGATTCTGTTTGCTCTAATGACATCGGCACTGGCTGATCTGAAGGTGACTTGTGTTCATCGTCAATGAATATAGCGTCTCCAAATTCATTCCAGTTTGAAATTGATGTGTTTGGCTTCTTATTTTCCTATTCGAAACGACACCACCACTCAAAAATTTAGTTTAAAATAGAGATGTGCGCAACGATTTTACCTTTTGTGAGAGAGAGAAAGAGAGAGAACAAGAGGGTACCTCAGTGTGAGATTGTTGCGTGCTAGCAATCTGAGCAGCAAACCTCCTGAAATATAAGCAAATCAAGATGAATCGATCAGATTCAAAATTTAAATGGAATTAACATAAACATTCATTCCTCCTCCGTTGGGCTACAAAGAAATTAAGCAAATTATAGAGATGAAAGTATAACGCTTTCGTTCCCTTTTTTTTTTTCTCAGAAATCAAATAATTCTTCGAGCCGGCTATTCAGCAAACTGATTTTATTTTTTCTGACAAAGTGCGAAGAATCTACGAATCCAAATTTGAATTTTCCCCCCTACTTCTTTCCCATCTACCAAACAAGAAAAAGAAAGCTGAAAATTACACGAACGCCCATATCCTAACCTGGTGATCGGTCGATGCACTGGATCCGCCTGCTTCTTTTCACAAATTTCATGTTTACTGAATGCACAAATGAAAAAAACCAAACAATTAACTTCAAAGTTCAAAATTTAACCCCAGAAAAAAAAAAATCCAAGAAATCAAAAGCCAAGGGTCTATAATTGATCTTCAAATTAACAAAGTTTGAAGAAAAATTACTCTGACAATCCCCTTTTGTTAACGACGCAAGGATACCCTCGACCCTCCACTAGACTCTGATTAATCACGCTTAACGCTCGTCTGTTGTTCCCAAACTTTCTGGTCCCCATTTCTAAATAATAAAAAAAAAAAGGGTTAAACTTAAAACCCATCAAATCTTCAAGCTTCTTGCATTTCAACATCAAAATGCACTTAATCCCAAAAGGTTTTACCTTGGAAATTTGTGGGTTTGATTAGGTTAGGATTGTTCTGATCGGAAATGACCATTTTGGAATTTGGTTGATAAACTGAACAATCACACCCAGAAACCCAATACCTAAATCGACCCTAGAACATCTAAAGCCCCCACCTACCCAGACAGTCACTTCACTCGCTGCTTTAAGGACTGAAACGGTGGGTATTTGTCCGCGAAGACCACAAGAAAACCCTCTTTTATTTCAAACTCAACGGCTAGTGATTGGTGACCGTTGGATCATGAGGCTTCGAGAAACACTTTTTTCGTTTGTCTTAACAACGGTAATATAGTTGGCAGGGTCATGTGAGGGCACAAGCACAGCAACATCGGATTTCAAATTAAGTTTTTTTTTTAATAATCAAAATTCAATAATTGGTTCCATTCATGGGAAGTCAATGGCGCTCCTCTACGCTTTCCCACACTGTACTCTCTTTTTTTTCCCTCTTTTTATGGTATTATTCTTTTTTTTTTTTTCCTCGTCGAATGAGAGGATAAAAATGTATTAATGTGATAATGAGGCCAAGAGGAGAAAAGCTTATGATAAAAACGGTAGGGTTCTTTAAATGCCTATCTGAGTGGTAACAAATCTGAAACCATAACCCAATTAGATTCTGCTGGCATTCATAAATAAGAAACTCGCCCTGCATATATGGTTATTAAGGTAATTATCATATTGCAAAGCTTCGTCTTAAATATTTTTTGGTTTAATCTTTTTTTCAAATTATTCTTCTATGGATTTTGTTTTCAAATTATTCAAGCTTGGAATCAATTTGGAGGAAATGTTTATGATAGTGTAGAAAAACAAAATGTTTATGACTGTTGTCCTTTCCTTTTTTTTTTTGTTACAGTAATAAAAATGATTAAACTTAAAAGGTTTTAATATATTATTCAAACCTCTCGTTATTTAATCATAATTAATAACTTTGCTTAAAGCTATGATCGCCTTAAATACATATTTACGTGCCATGAAATATATATATTTTGAAATTCCAAAGTCTTCCTAATTTATAAAATTTGTTTTCTTTTTTCTTTTTAAAAAAGTGTCCTTTTTTTTATCTTTTTCTATATATCCTTTTTAATCTACTTATTGGGTAATAAATTTAAAACGTGATTTCTTTCTCCTTTTTCACAAATATAATTAAATATTAGGATTTTGACACATCCATATCTATCTACATCATTAAGCGTATAATTTTATTCGTTTTTTATTTAAATTCCACCAGCATTTTGCATATAATTTTTACGTTCATTAGTATTCTATTTAAAGAAGGAATTACTTGTTTACTAAAGAAAACAGAAAAAAAGAAATACTTTTGTACCAGTAAGATGATGAAATCATTACTTCTCAATACAATCTCAACATGTTAGGTATTTATGTAGTAATGTATTAATATTGTTATTTATATATTGTTTCATAATTTAATTTATATTTTAATTAAATCTATGTAATCCAATTTTTAAATTAACGGTTGCAATAAATTCTAATTTTAAAATAAGAATTTCTTATTTATTAAAATATAAATAAAAATGATATTTTAAAAAAATTTAGTATTACAAAAATATAACAATTTTTTTATCAATAACTTATGTGTGTGAAATTTTATTTGTTGACATTATTTTGCACTTTCTAATTTTCCTCGAACATACACCCAACATCAAGGGCAAAGAGTCCTTGTGTGTGTGTTATTTGTTGACATTATTTTGCACTTTCTAGTTTCCCTCGGACATATACCCAACATCAAGGGCGAAGAATCCTTGCACGTGCGTGCGTGCGTCCTTGTGTGTGTGTTTGTGTGTGTTTTGATTGAGTTATGTTTCTACATAAATTTCAAGTAGTGATTTAATTGAATCAGTTATTTTATTAAATATCGTTTTTATTATTGGATTAAGCCAACCTAACATATTGAAATGACTCAATAAGAAGGATTCATCTATGAATATCTAATTATATTATTCAATTAAAGGGCTTCAACTTTAATTCATTTCATTTTTTTAATTAACTCTAATTTATAAAATTTAACTTGAGTGTCTGAATTTATGATCAGGTCTTCAATCCTCTCATAATCTTGACAAATGCTTTTCACTTATTAAACATTCTCACGACTGAAACCTAGTCAAATTTATTATGTATCATATTACAATATTCTTGTTCAAAATGATAAAAACATCATTAAGAGGTTCTTTTGCAATTTTGTAAACAAAACTTACCAATGCTTTTAACTAATATTTTTAAAATCAGATCAGTTGTTAAATCAATGAAAGCATTGGTTCACAATTTATTGCTTGAATCGTGGTTAAACCGTGGTCGAATTAATAATAATTAGATATATATTTTTTAATTTTATATATTAAAATTTTAATGTAACAAATAAATATTAACAAATTTTAAATATTTAATTATTAATCTAATATTTCTTAAGATATTAGAGAAATTATATTTTAATTAAAATAAAACCTATGTTTAAAAATTAAAAATATTTAATAATAAATATTTAGAATTTTCAAATTATATTAAGATTATACTTATCATTAAAAAATAAAAAACAAAAATTAAATAGTAATTTTTGCTAAACATAAAAGGCTACTAAGAGATAAGACATAATAGAGAGTAGGCATAAAAGATAGCCAATTATGCACCTTTTGTTTCTCTTATATTCTCTCTTTAAAAAAAATTCTTCATATTTCAACTCTCTCTCTCTCTCTCTCTTTTTGATATCTTCTATTTTTAGTTTATCAAATTTATTTAGAATAAATTATTCTATTATATAAGAAAAATAAAAAAAAATGTCACTGATTAATTTAAACTAATTTTTGGTTAGTTTAATTTTGACTGGTTTAACCGATTTTTAACTAGTTTGATTAATTTTTAACCAGTTCTTTGAATGATCAACTTTTTGAGTTAACCAAATTGGATTTGAGATTGGTTCCCGGTCAAATCAGTCGATTTGCTCCAATTTTTAAAACCATGCTTCTAACAACTATATTGGCTCATACACAAAATCATTATGAGACTTAACGACTACAATTATGTATTTAATTAATAGGATTAAGCAGCCATGATACAAAAGTTTAATACCTTTTACTAAAAATTCTTTATTAATATGTATTTGATAATTATCAACTTAAATTAAAACAACTTGTTTATCCTTTAAATTTTTGTTTATCAAAACACATAATAACACTTACATGTGAAGGAAGTAAAAATTCAAGCACACAAATTTCCAAAGCAATTTGAGAGTAGGGTAAGAGAGAATGAGTCTTAAACAAATGAATGTTATTAGGTTTTATATTTTTAATCACTTTTTTTTCACACAAGAACTTTTCAAGCATTATGACATGTTTGGTATGAGAAAGAAAGCATGGAAGAAAAATAAATTTATATAAAAATCTATTTTATCTTTATAATTATTACTCAATCATTATTTAACACCATCAATCAGTCATTATTCTATCATTAAAAGTAATAGTAATGAAGTCTTTTTTTTTAAATCACATTTTTTTCTTTTCATTTCTATTTTCATATATAACTTTTTGCATACTAAATGAGTAAAAATTTGATCTCATAAATCAACATGTAGCTTAATTCCATCAAGAAATATAGAATAAAATACATGAGTCTCTCATTAGTTTTGTTGAAACTATATGGGCATCTCATTTATTTTTAAAACTTATGCAAATCTCTCATAAGTTTTATTGAAACTAATGGACCTTCCTTTTGTTTTTAATTTTTTTTTTTTGAAATGAAGAATAAATTACATAAGTCTAATATAAGTTTTTTTTAAATAAAAAGTGGTATAATTTTAACAAAACTCATAAAAGATTTGTGTTAGTTTTAAGAATGAAAAGAAAAATATTAGTGTAGTTTTAGTAAAATTCATATATATATTTTGAAAATTTATGGGATCTCTTTATAATTTTAACAAAATACAAAAAATTCATATATTTTATTTTGAAATATGTGATAGAGAGATCAACATCAATTTAATTAGTACTAAAAACAACATTAATAAAGCGTTATATTTCTACACAATTCAAAATGAGAAATAGGAGAAGCAAAAGAGTGTAAAACCAAAAGTGTGAGAAAAATTCTTAATCAAGCCAAACTCAAGTTGTAATCCATTCCTTCACATTCATTGGAAATGACCATATATACAGTCCTAACGTTAAATATTCATCCACAAATCAAATAAATAATGATGTTCAAGGACCTCTAATCTGCCATAGCATTTGCAAACTTCATGAATTTTTTTTAACCAAAAAATTAAATTAACATAAGATTAGTACTCTTTACAAGAAAGTCTAAAATAAAAATATAAAATCTATGCCAGTATTAGCACAAGAAGAAATAAGGATGATAATCAAAAGACAAGTTCATTAAGCTTTACCATAAACTGTGCAAATAGAAAGGAAAAGAGATGGGATATATTATAATTTATCTCTAACATTTATCAGTTTACTTATGAAATTAATCATTGAAGATGAAAACCAATACTTGTTTACTTATGATTTGAAATTTTTTTATTATTACTACTCATTTATCATTTGCTAGTAAAAAATAAAGTACAAACAAAGCAAATACACATGCTTTAAAAAGTAAGAAGTAAAAAAAAAAAGACTAAATCTATTGGAAAAATTTTATTTTTATATGGGCTCATATTAATTATTTTAATATTTTTTAAAATAAGTTGGCTATAGTTCACTAAGGATTATTATAAACCCAATTATTATTTAAATGATTATAAAATTAATGGATTTTAACATTTATGAATTAAAATGTCTGGTGAATGGATTAAAGTGTGAGCTAATTATTTTATTAAAATTCATGATAGAAGGATCTAATAAAACATCATTACATAGAGTTAGGTTCTCTTTCTAACCCTAATCAAAATACCTAATCCCATTGAAACACCACTCATCTCAACCTAAGGTACTAAAAAGAAATATCTAACTTAGAAATTGATTCCATGGCGATTACAGGTATGTTCCTTATTATAATCTTAAAGTTAGTATTCTAGTTTCATACAAAATCCACATATATTAGTAGTGGTATCAGAGCATGGTTATTGTAAGAAATTTAAAACAAAAAGTTCATCATTTTTTGTAAAGATTTCAAATTCATTCACATTAATTTGGCCTTTAAAATTTTTCATCATTGCTTCGTAATTGGCTAAATTAATTTAGAACTTTTATCCTATAGATTACAAGCTTTCTAATAATATAAATGTTACTTGCCAATTTAATATGTGTAAAGAGAATTTAAACCTAAAAAATTTGAATTTTTATATAATGTGCTCAAACTTGATTTGCTTATATATCCTGTTTTAATTCAAATTCTTGTATGAGAAAGCTTGTTTTCGTGTTTGTGAATCGTAATATAACATTTAATTGCATTAAAATTCATTATATGAATGGAAACTTGAAGAAGAAGAGGTTAGGGTTCATGTTTCTAAACTCATACTAGTTTTATATCATAGCCCTATGTTTATGAGTAATAAAATGCTTTCATATTACAAATTGCAACCTTAAAGTCCATATTTTTGAAACCATGAAAAGCAATTCATATATTTAAGTTTTTATTCGTTTAATTGTACAATTGATGGCTTAGATAGTATAAAAACAACAATTGCCTTGAAAATCATGTAAAAAACTAATCAAAATAACTAAGAAAATACAAAAAAGAGCTTCAGATCACCCACAGGTCTAAAAAATCCGTTTCAAACCTGTAAAGGTTGTCTTCAACCTCCAGCAAGGCCTAGACGAAGCCCACATGTACGCTACAGGGGGTAGCGCTTATGAGCCACCCCTAGCTCCATTTAGAGCGTTTTTTTGTGTCAATTTTTAGGTTGGGAAATTTTTTAATTTTTTTGTATTTTTTGTTTTATTTTTGAGACTCAAAAAATTATTTATTTATTATATTTTTTAATTAAAATTAGCATTTTTTATAATTTTAAACTAACAAACGACCTTAGAAAATTATAGAAAAATGTATGAATATATTTTAATATATATAGAACATACAATTTATGTGTACTCTCCCTATAAACATATGCAATAATTATACTCTCAAGGTAAAGCATAAAACATCAACATTTTAACCTTATTCGAATAAAATTGGTTGTTGTCCACAATTTTTATGCAAACATGATTTACAATTGGCCTTTTAAGATACATACGGTGAAAGTATCTTAATAAAATATGAATTTTCTCCAAATTTGGGAATTTTGTTTTAATAAATTGTTGAAAATGATAATCACCAAAGTAGTTTATTTATCAAAGTTATTAAAATCGCTCAATTCTTTTTATTGATAGGAGGTAAAGCAATTTTTTTATTTTAGTTTAGGAATCTTATTTTGTGTATTATTGTAGGTATATGTCACCAAAGATGTTTATCTATCAAAATATACAAAATAGTTTAGTTCCCTTATTAATAGGAATTGAATTATTTTATATAATTACCTACCTAAAAGGGGGTTGTTACATATACTAACTCTGGCATGATATAAAGTGTGTTGGTGAAAGTATATGGTTAAAAGAATTTATCTGTCCAAATGAGATAGATTTTCTTAACTATAAATATTTCCTTGTTGAATTGAGATGCATAATTTGAAAGATTTATCTGCCCAAAGGGAATAAGACTCACAATACTATGTATTATTCTTCATATTAACTTTATGCTAGAGAGGCCAAATGCATATTATGTTCTTTGCCTAAAGAGAAGTTCATGATGATGCACCTAATATTCCTTAAAGATAGCTTGTTCAACTTAAGCTATTTTAAAATTGCTTGATTTACTGACCATGTTATAATTTTATAAATAGTTTTCTTTGTTGTGAGTAACAATAATGCCACCATTGAAGTTCTAACTGGTTCCACTATAAAAGGTAGAAACAATATGTTAAATTTTCCCTGAGAATAGTGGACATAAATATAATACTACATGAATGTGAATCTCTGAAACCTACTAAGAATAGCACTATCAAACAAAAAGAATACTATACAAAGTGGGAGAGATCCAACAGCCTCAGTCTCATAACTATAAAATAATCAATTGCTGAACATCTCATGAGTGGTTTAGTAGAAACCACAAATACTAAGGAGTTCTTCAATGTTATGGGAAAAAGGTATCATGTATCTAACAAAGTTGAGGTTGGACAACTTATGAGTGAGTTAACAAGCATAAGATGTGATAGCACTAAAGGAGTTATGGAATATATCATGAAGATGGTGCATGCTCAAACTAAATTTAAAGCTCATAATATTCTAATTTCGGATAACTTTGTTATTCACCATGCACTTAGTTAGATTAAAAATGTTTATAATACACAAGATTAGGCTTAAGACTTAAATGACTTAATTTCTAAGCATGTGGCTGAAGAAGAAAAGCTAACGAGGAAAAAGAATGTGAATGCATACTTAGTTTCCCATAATAGGCTAAATTTTCATAAGGGAGAAGGAAAACTTAAGAACAAGAAGACATATGCTCCTAAAAGGGATGAGAACTTCAAAAGGCATGTTAGGCATCAGGCTGTTGGTGATACAGATAAAATAAAGGATATAAGTTGTTATTTCTGTAAAAAGAAAGGTCATAAGAAAGTTGTTTATCTTAAATACAAAGATTGGCTAACAAAGAAAGGTAGAGACTAAGGTAAATTATTGACTTATATTTGTTTTGAATCAAACATTATTGATATCCATGTAGATTATTGGTGACTTGACAGTGGTGCTTCTGTTCACGTCACTTCTACCTTACAGGGGTTAAAAAACGATAGGAAACTAAGCGAAAATAAGTCCAAGTTGAAAGTAAGAAATGGTGCTAATATTAAAGTTGAATATATAGGAACTATTTTTTTGTTATTAGAATCTAATTATCGGCGTTGTTTAGAAAATATATTTTTTTATTTTGTCATTTAGAAAAGAAAAAAAAAGTGTCTCTTTCATTACTTGATAAAGTTGGATATTTTTTAATTTTTGGGAATAAAGGCATTGAAATTTCTTATAATTCTAATGTAATTGGCAAATACATTTTATTTGATGAATTATACAAACTATTTTTGAATTCCAAAATTGACAATTTGTCTTTTAATGTTAAAAATTCTGTGGCTAAACAACCCTTAGTTAAGGAGAAATCTTTATTGTTGTTACACAAATAATTGGGTCACATTTTAAATGAAAGAATTGAAAGATTAATAAGAGATGACATACTTTCTTCACTTAACTTAGAAGAGATAAACACGTGCGTTAGTTGTATGAGAGAAAAATTGACTAAATTTAAGAAAAATGGTGCAACTTGTAGTGAGAATCTCCTAGAAATAATACATATAAATATCAGTGGTCCCTATCCTTTAACTATCTACTGCAAAAATTATTTTACAACTTTTATTTATGATTTTTCCTATTATGGATATGTCTTTCTCATTAAAGAAAAGTCTAAGGCCTTTGATATGTTGAAAATTTATCAAACTAAGGTTAAGAATCAATTAGGAAGTGTCATCAAAATAGTTAGGTCCGATTGTAATGGTGAATATTATGAAAAATATGATGAAAGGGGGCAACAAAAAGACTTTTTACTAAATATTTACAAGATTATGGGATTGTTGCCTAGTATAACATGCTTGGTAGTCCTGAACAAAATGGTGTAACAGAAAGACAAAATTGCACACTTATGGATATAGCGAGGAGCATGATAAGTAGGTCTAATTTGCCTAATTTTCTATAGGGAGAAGCAATAAAAACTACCAATTATATTTTGAATTAGGTTCCTAGTAAATCCCTTCTTAAAACGCTTTTTCAATTATGGACTAGAGAAAGCCTAATCTTAACCATTTTCATGTGTGGGGGTATCCTGCTAAGGTGAAAATTTATAATATTTCTCTAAAGAAAATAGATTATAAAACTTCTCGTTGCTTCTTCATTGGGCATCCAGATCATTCAAAAATGTATAGATTCTATTACCTTATAAGAGGTACTAGAATTGTTGAATCATTGACTACAAAATTCTTAAAGTTTGATGTTGCTAAATAGAGTTGCTCTTAGGTTTCTAAAATAAATAAACAGTATGATACATTTTCAATTCCTTTACAATTCATAGATGTAGTAGTCATACCAACAAATATAAGAAAATAGGCTATGGATTTACCTGCCCAAATAGAAGTGCCCATTGTGGGTGAGGTTTCTTAGACAGGTGATACAGTTCTTGAAACAATTCAACTAATTCTAGAAATTCCCCTAAGGAGATCCCATAGAGAAAAAAGATCAGGAATCTCAAGTGATTATTATTTTTATTTGAAAAAAATAGATTGTAATATTGCAAAATTGTGGATTCTTTGATTTACACTGAAGCCATTAATAGTCTTCAATCAGACAAGTGAAAAAATGCAATGATTGATGAAATGAGTTCTATGTTGAAAAATGGAGTGTAGGAACTTATTGAATTGCTTACTAGTTACAAATCAATCGGTTGTAAATGGTTATTCAAAATCAAGAAAGATTGTAAAGGCCAAGTTAAAAGGTTCAAAACTAGGTTAATAACTAAGAGTTTTGCACATAGGGAAGACATTGATTTTACAGAGACGTCACTGGTTTCCACTAAAAATTCATTTAGAATTATTATGACATTAGTGGCTCATTATGATCCAGAGTTTCACCATATAGATGTCAAAACAGTCTTTTTAAATGGATATCTTAATGAAAAAGTCTACATGGTACAACCTGAAGGTTTTAAAGAAAGTGGGAAGGAACATATGGTATGTAAATTAATAAAGTCAATTTTGTTGAGATTTGTACATACACATGCAGCAGAAAAAAATGAAACAAGCAAAATTCCTCCCACGAATCCATCACCTTTGCTTAAATCGAAGTAAGGTAGAATAATTATACCTTTAGCACATAAAATATGTCTCTTCTTTTGATTAATCACGTTTGGATCTAAGCACTACTCTTCACGAACCAACATCTTCTAACGGTATCCGTACGAACGGGATCTCTAATACAAACGGTGTGCTAGCGCCACATTACACGAATGTCCCTTTCTGAATGCATCCACCAAAATCATACGTCTTCTTAAGTGTGTGGCATAACTCGTTATCTCTCTCTCTCTCTCTCTCTCTCTCTCTCTCTCTCTCAGGTGGTGCTGTAGCTCTTTCTTAAAAAATATGACATAAGGAAACCCTAGCATATCCTTTTTATAAGAGAGCCTTATAAAATTTTAAAATTAATATAAATTGATATATATTAATCTCGTCCACCTTTTTTTTCAAGAGAGAATGCAATCTCCTATTTGAAATAGAAAACTTTTTAGAGAGCAAATACATTGAATGTGGACACTACATTCATTGAATCTAGATGTCTTTTAAGTTCAATAAATTTGAATATCTTAGCTCATGTTGGCCCATTCTTATGTGCAACCCTGTATGCCTATATAATGTTGGCAGTGGACCCAAAATTTCTTTTAGCTCACAAATCATAAGTAGCTTCTAACAAGACATTGTAAATACCTAAATTATATGATAATCGATGATTTGATGCAACCTATCCCATAGCCCATGTTAAGTTCATTTTGTCATACAATATTTAAGTCAAGTACAAGACATTGAAATGCCATCCTTGTATTTTTTGACCATACTTTCTTGATCTATAAATAAACTATCAAACGAAACTCTTTTCATTTGAGCACAATCATACATTTATCAGTCTTACTTATCGAGGGGCATAAAGATATCTCTCTCTTTGTGAAAGGAATAAATCTCATATTGACCAGTCATCTTCTTCAGCATGTATCTTATTATATCCAATCATAATCTTTATGATCATTCGATTAAAGGTAACTTTTAATTATGTCAAAATACAATATTTTTTATGTAGAAATTTATGGTAGTCTAAGGGCTCGGTGATATAGCTATAGACAATATATACTTATGACCTAATCCATGTAGTTATCTCATGACGAGTCAATCTAGTACTTTGGTCCCTAACAAGTGCCTATGACTTTGACTTTTCACTTTGACTTATATCTGCATACATGATCATCTCATAATTATCAATCAAAATTATATTAGTCTTAATTCATTATTGTTCCTACAATAATGATTGACTAGGTGCATTTAGGATAACTATAATTACCCAAAATATTTTATTATATGGTAAATATGCAAACAATATAATAATGATAATAAAACTTTATATTAAATCAAGACAATATTCACAGTAAATTGATAGGGCTAAGATACAATCTCTAACAAATTTAT
Organism: Erythrophleum ivorense; assembly: GCA_026724425.1. NCBI lineage: Eukaryota > Viridiplantae > Streptophyta > Magnoliopsida > Fabales > Fabaceae > Erythrophleum > Erythrophleum ivorense. Next base: position 325,718 of record JAIUCV010000278.1, read on the forward strand.
GGCCTCAAATAAGCCTTTCGCCAATGGTATTTGAATTTTGATTAGATGGTTACCTCATTTGGATTTATTGAGAATAAATTTGATCGATGTATTTACATGAAGACCAATAGGAGCAGATTTATTTTTCTAGTACTTTATGTTGATGATATTCTTCTTGCAAGTAGTGATTTGAATCTACTTTATGAAACTAAGATTTTATTATCGGAAGCTTTTGACATAAAAAACCTTGAACAGGCCTCATATGTTCTAGGTATTGAGATACATCGTCATAGATTAAGTCATGTTTTGGGACTATTTCAAAAAGTTTATATAGATCGTATGTTAAAAATGGTTTAATATGCAGGATTGCATACTTGGGGAAGCACCTATTGTTAAAGGTGACAAATTTAACAAAAGTTAGTGCCTAAAGAATGAGTTTGAAAAGGAAATTATGAAAAATACCCCTTATACTAGCGTAGTTGGTAGTCTGATGTATGTTCAAGTATGTACTCGACCTGATATTACATTTACTATGAATGTTCTTGGTCAATATCTTTCAAACCCTATATCTCAATATTGGGTTGTAGTCAAGAAAATTATGAGATATTTGCAGAAAATGAAAGATTTTATGCTCATATATAGAAGAGTTGACAACTTTGAAGTAATGGAATACTTAGATTCTTATTTTGTTGGGTGTCTAGATGATTTAAAGTCCACTTCAGGTTATATTTTCATGTTTACTGGTGGGGCAATCTCCTGGAAGAATATGAAACAGACTTTGATTGCATCCTCAACTATGTATGCTGAATTTGTTACATGCTATAAGGCAGCTTTGCAAGCCGTTTGACTCAAGAATTTCATATTAGAGTTTCGTGTAGTTGACTTAATTGCTAAACCATTAGTTATTTATTGTGATAATAGTGTGACAATATTCTATTCCAAGAATTACAATATTAGCAATGGATCTAAACATATAAAAATAAAATACCTTATAGTTAGGGACCTAGTTAAGAAGGGAGATATTGCTATAGAATTCATAAATATTGAGTCAATGTTAGCTGATCTTTTAACTAAAGGATTAAGACCTATACAATTTAATAAACATGTTGATAACATAGGTATCTTAAGGTCTTTTAATTTTTTAAGTTAGTAGAAATTTATGTGTTTTTGCCTTTTTGTTTTATTTTATATGATGACTCCGCGAATGTTTTTTTATTTATGTCAATGTATTTTATAAACTTTCATATGTTTGATATGTCATACTTTTATTGATGATCATCACTTTTAATATTTTTCTTATGCAATGATTGAATGCAAAACGTATCTTAAAACACGGTGTTGGTCTTAAGGATAACTGTTGTATTTGTCAATGATATGTCTCTTATGGTACTATACTATATTCTTAAGATAAAGTATTTGAGACATGTCGACTTGTTATGAGTCATACGATTTCTTACTGCGGTTTAGCATACGGATATTGAGAAATCGTGATTTCTCATTCTGGTTTAATATATAAATATTGAGGAATCATACGGATAACCAATTAAAAAATAATGCATTATTGATCACTTTGAGAGCTATTTCTTATCATATTTCCAAACTTATGATCCATGTTAATATAATATCAATATGTGTGAGTGTGAACTAGTCTTATATTATTAAAGGGCATACTTATTGATGGTTATGTTGGATCAGATTGGGTATGATGTACTTTCTCATACCCATTATTTTCTAAAACAAAGTGTACATATATAGTTTTGTTGTTTTGTCAACTCAAGAGTCATTTTACAAAATAAAATGAATTTTATTAAAATAAAATTAATGTGACTCAAGTGGGAGAATGTTGAAAAAGTTTTATTTTTATATAGGCTCACATTAATTATTTTAATGTTTTTAAAAATGGGTTGGTTATGGTTTACTAAATATTATTATAGGCCCAATTATTATTTAAGTGATTATAAAATTAATGGATCTTAACACACATTAATTAAAGGTCTGGTGAATGGATTAATGTATGGACCAATGGTTTTATCAAAGCAAATGATGAGAGGGTCCAATAAAACATCATTAAATAGAATTAGGTTCCTTCTTTAACTTTAATTATAGTGTTTAATCCCATTGAAAGTCGCTCATCTCAACTTAAGGTAATAGAGAAAAAGATCTAACTTAAATTTTGATTTTATGACAATTACAAGTATGTTCTTTATTTTAATCTCAAAATTAGTTTCATACAAGATCCACATACGTTAACAAAATCATGTATTTTTTAAATTTAAGAATTAAATAATTGAAATTTATAATTTTTTAAAATAAAAAATAACAATTCCTCTCCTTTTTATTACAACCTTTAAGCATTGGGGAACACTAACAAACCTTTGTTCCCTTTGTTATTGCTTGCCTCTTTTAAAAGTTTTGTATGCTTCACTATGGTAATCACATTAAGATCAATCTTAAGAATGATCTTTTTTTAATTCTCCTGTGTTTAGTTTAGTTTAGATATTAAGAGATCCATATTTGTTCATATGAGAAATAAAATAAATACAAAGTGTATAAGATTTATATAATTTGTAAAGTTTATTGTTAAAGTGTGACTTCATATTTGTCTTCCTTTTTACGTAATGTATAATTCCAATTTGGTGTCAAGTAATCAAACTTCTATTTAAAATAAATAGTAGAAGCAAGGGATTTTAATAATAAATCATATATTTATAAGATTGAAGAAGTAAGTAATTAAAAATTATATTTTTCAAAAATAAAAAGAAGATACAATTCTTCTCTTTTTTTTTTTCACAACCTGTTGGCATTGGGGAACATTAAAAACCTTACTTCCCTTTGTCATTACTTGCCTCTTTCAAAAGCTTCATATGCTTGCCATGATAATTATATTAGGACTAGCCTTAAGTAATGTTTTTAAAGTTAAATTGATTATTAAATTGATAGAAATATTAGTTTACAATTGGTCTAATTATAATTAAATAAATTTTTAAAAAATTTTATATATTAAAATTTTAATACAACAAATAAATACTAATAAATTTTAAATATTTGATTACTAATTTAATACTTTTTAAAAATGTTTGAGAGGTCATTTTTTAAACAAGAACTATCTATAATCAAAGTTAAGAGTATTAATATTAAAATTTTAAAGTTTTTAAATTATATTAAGATTTTATTATCATTAAAAAAATCAAAAAATAAATGATAATTTTAATCAAACATATTGATATTTAAAAAAAATATTATTAAGAAATAAGGTATGATGAAAAACAATCACAACAAATAGCCAAATACATATATTTTGTTTCTTTTTTTTTTTTAATTTTTCTCAATTTCAACTCTAATTTTCTTTTAGCGTTTTCTATTTTTAGTTTTTGAAATTTATCAAAGATAAACTATTCCACTTTAAAAAAAAACTTTTAGTTGAATTAATTGGTTTAGTTCAATTTTAATTATATTGGTATTGAGTATAATTATTTTATTTTATTTTTTTGTGTCTCGTGATATTAAGAGATCCATATCCTTTAATGTGAGAAATAGGATAAATATAAAGTGTATATAAAAATATATAATTTGTAAAATTTATCGTTTCATATCTATCTTTCTTTTCATGTAAGGCATGACTCAAATCTACTATCAAGTAAACAAACTTCCATAAAGAAAAATAGAAGTGAGGAATCTTAATAACGATTCAAATGTTACATATATGGACCCAATTATTTTGTATCTTCCTCGCAACCATTTTCTCTCTCCTCGGTTGATAATTTGGAATGATGGGTGCTTGATTTCCTTTTGGTGATACGAATTGTATAACAGGAAACTCATGCTTGCTTATCCTCTTTCTCTCTTTTCTTTTCTATCCAATAATTTATTTATTTTTTCCCACTTATATATATATCAAAGTAAACAAGGGTAAATGATTACTAGAGTAAAACATATGAATATACTAGCGAAAGATTAAAAAAGGTGATGATAACGACGACAAAAGCTTCGAATTTATCAATGCTTTGTTTTCTGATAGATTGAAAATTTATAATAAATAATATTTTATTATGATATACGAATCTCGAAACATATTTAATAATTTAAGAATCCAAACTTGTATTATTTTCACTTTGTAAAAACATCTATTATTAAGGTTTTGCAAATCTAACAAGGTTGGACTTGACTTGATAATTATGACATCAAGAGAGAGAGAGAGAGAGAGAGAGAGAGAGAGAGAGAGAGAAATATAAGGTCACAATGTTGACAGATTGATAATAGTAACTAGTATAATTAACAATCCTATATTCAATTATGCACTTCTTGTGAGCTTGTGACTGTGTAATGTGTTGCATGTGTTTTGTAGTTGAACAAAGTATGATTGAATTGAATCGCAGAATACCTGACTCTACTTCTCTTTTACATAAAGCAAAGTTTATTATTTAACAGGGAAATGATGCATAGTTTAATTGCATTTGGGTTCGTTTAATTGGATGATATTAAAAAAAAAAGAAATATAAAAGGTAAATAAATGAAATAGAAGTTAATTTTTGTGTATTTATTGTTGAAAAAAAATAATAAAAGAAGATAAGTGTTATTAAATAATAATTATAAAAATATAATAAATAGTATACACAATTTAAAAAAAAAAAGAATTTTTTTCATACAAGCAACCAAATAAACCTTAGAGCTAGCTTCCCTCTTTTGAATAAATTAGCTAAATGAGAAAGATCAAAGACCTTAATTCTCATAATGTCATAATTTCAAATTTCGTCCACGATTGGAAATCCATCCCTATCAAATCCAATATGGAAAAAAAAATGCATAAGGATATTCTTATGAGTTGTTGTATAAGATATTTATGCAAATAATATTATTATATGATAATTCTGTAGTTTTTTTTGGGGGGGGGGGAGAGAGTATAATTCCGCAGTATCATCCGTATTAATTTGCATGATTTTTTTAATCAAACCATTCTCTAAAATTGAAATTGATTAATATGACATAATTTTTTGTTTTTCCAAATAAAAGCCTTGAAGTAGTTGTCGTATCACTAAATAAATAAAAAAAAGAACCAATTATTTCAATCTCCTATTATTATATTAGAGTAAAATCAAGAATGAATGAAGGAAGATGGATCTTGCGCGCGCTTGAAGAGCGTGGAAGTAATTGGGTAGAAGTGAAGAGGACAACGTGAGCATCTGCATGCGCGTTGCATTTGGATAGAAAGGACGGTCATCGGAGAGTGAGCACGCGTGGGCCTAACGCGTGGATCTGAGTTTCCTGGAAAAGACCAACATGTATTCTTTCCCGGTTGGGGTGGGTTAAGGGGAGACCTTGGGCTTGAAGTTCAGCTACAGCTCCAGCTACAGCGCTATCTCTTTTGTGACCTCTCCATTTATTTTCTAAAAATAATTTCATTTGGCAATCTTCCCACTTTTCTTCTCTCATCATCTTCTTCCCCAAATTTAGCAGTTTTTGCCCCTCTCTTCTTTCGATCATCATTCTAGGGTTAGGGTTTCCATTCCATTTCCATCGATCTACCTCATTCGCTGTTTCCTGTTTTCTGCTCATTTTATTTAAATACTACTGTGAGGCTTGACAAGCCTCCCTGTCTTTGGGAACGAGCACCATGGGAGGTGACAGTGCCGTTGATGATGCGACCGCCACCCAGTCCAAGGGCACTGATGGAGTGAATATCAACATTCGATGCTCCAATGGTTCGAAATTCTCGGTTCAGATTACCCTGGAATCTACCGTTGGATTGTTCAAAGAGCTTGTCGCTCGGAATTGCGATATCCCGGCCGATCAACAGCGGCTGATTTATAAGGGTCGGATCTTAAAGGACGATCAAATCCTGCAAAGCTATGGTATACCCGATCTTGCTCTTACTTGCCTTTGACATCTCCTTAGAATTAAAATTGATTTGCTTTTTGTTTTGTTAAGTTGTCGTCTTTGAGGGTCGCATTACGTTAATAGCTGTATTTAAATTATAGTCGTTTGATTAAGTTCTGTTCTTAGTGTTCATTTTATTTGTCTAATTGTCGGTGAGGTATTAGTTGGTTTCACTTTTTTTTTTTAAATGGTAGAGCAACGGGGTCTAAGACCAAGAGAAAAACTCCTGGTTTCACTTTATATTTGAAGAAATGAGCAAAAGTAATAAAGTCTTATAGTTAAATACGGACATGCAATATATTTATGAATTAAATGATATTTGGGTACGTGTTGAGCCTCTGTTTAACTTTAAATGCGATGGTGCTTTGTTGACAGATAATAGTTATAGTAGTTTGCCGTTGGCATTCGTCAAGCAATGATTTATATAAATTATATGATTTCATGGCGGTGTTCATTCTGATGTAGATGGATTATTGGATCATTATGTGGTTAGCTTGTCAAAGAAAGTGACCAAACTCAAAATGTCTAGTTTATGCTGAACTGGGGTTGTGGTATGGATGCTGAGATATAAGATGTGAAAGCCTGCAAACCTGAAAGAGAAATAATTCTTTTTTGTCTCCCAAGAAAGTGTCCTTTTACTTGGGAAAGATTGTAATACCATGCTGCTATTAGTTCACTGGAAATGCGTGATGCTTAATAAGTCATACATAATTACATATAGCAATAATTTTTTTGTTTTTTACTTCTTAATTCTCATCATGATAAGTTTTTTTAATATCTATCTATTTATTTATTTATTTTTAAATTAAGATTGGGCCTCTGAGGGCGCAGGATAAGAAGGTTTAATAGGTTTTTTTACACCAACTGATTGGAACATCATCCCTTTAGTCAAGCATATGATTGAGAAATTATATATTTATGCTGACTTACCCCAATTTAGTTGCTATATTCCTTTCTTATTTCGAGTGCAATCATAGAGTGATACAGCCATATAGGCTTTGTTATGAAATAGTAATCACCTAGCCTTGAATTGGGTTTATTACATAATTCCTTTCTATTTTTATAGTTAGACTGATCTCTTTTATCATTAGCTTTGTTACTAGATATTGAATACATAAACACAATTGTAATTTATATCCAAACTTATTTTCTTTGTAGGAATCTTCTACTGCCCATTCTTTTGGCTTGCAACCAATTTTTTGCAATCTCGAAATTCATTTTTTGGGTGCAATTCACATGTTACCTGTTTTCTTTTTGGGGTCCAAATTTGCGCATGCTATAAATTTGATCTTGATCTCATTCACTCGAAAACTCTTTGGCTCTCAAGAGAGTATACACTGGGTGAGCAAATATAACTTGTTTTCAATTCATATTTGATAGGTTTGGAGGCAGATCACACAGTCCATTTGGTTCGTGGCTTTGCCCCAGCTGCAGCAGCCAATTCAACTGGTGGGACCAATTCCACTGGTATGAATACCACAACAAATAATGCAAGTGGTGCTGCTAATGAAGATGGGGGTGGGTCTGGTTTTGGAGATTCACTGTTTCCTGGACTAGGCGTCAATGGCCTTGGGGGAAGTGGCATCAATGGCTTGTTTGGAGCAGGCCTTCCAGATCTTGAACAAATGCAGCAACCATTTATTTCTAATCCCAATATGGTGAGAGAAATGATGAATACACCTGCTATACAGAATCTAATTAATAATCCTGAGATAATGCGGAGTCTTATAATGAGCAATCCTCAATTACGAGAACTCATGGATCGAAATCCTGAGCTCGCACACATACTTAATGATCCAGCCACTCTCCGCCAGACACTTGAAGCTACAAGAAACCCTGAGATCATGCGTGAAATGATGAGAAATACAGACAGAGCAATGAGCAACATTGAATCTTCTCCTGAGGGATTCAACATGCTGAGGCGCATGTATGAAAATGTTCAAGAGCCATTCTTAGATGCCACAACAATGGCTGGTAATACAGGAAATGACAACTCTAACCCATTTGCTGCACTTTTGGGTACTCAAGGTGGACAAGCCAGGGATCGATCAACTAATCCTTCAACTACTAGTGCTGAAGCAACTGCTGGTTCTCCCTCCCCCAATACTAACCCACTTCCTAATCCATGGACCTCTACTGGAAGTAAGCTTTTGCTACCCCCCCCCCCCCCCCACCACCCTAACTACGGAGCACCTGTTTTCCTTATTTTGATTTTTTGCTTCTCAGTTATATAGCTGGTAGCTACTTTCTTCTTTTTTTCAGTTGCTTGTGACTAGTTTAGTGCTAATTGATGTTGACTATTGCAGCTGGAGGTGCCCAAAATAACACTGCGAGGACAACTACTGGTGGTGATGCTAGGCAGCAAGCACCCACTGGCTTAGGAGGACTTGGTTTGCAGGATTATCAAGGCATGTTGGGTGCTATGCCTGATCCTGCCTTATTGACCCAGTTAATGCAAAATCCAGCTATTTCACAAATGATGCAAAGTATCCTTTCCAACCCACAGGCTATGAACCAGGTATTGGCAATAATCATACCATGCCTCATACTAGACAAGTTGTACATGTGCTGAACTGACTCTGTCATTTAATTTACCATTAGATACTTGGTGTCAGTCCTGACCAGCGTGGCTTACCAGACTTAAATTCTCATCTTAGAGAAGTGATGCAAAACCCTGAGTTCCTTCGCATGTTGTCTTCACCTGAGACAATGCAGGTAGACAGATTTAGAGTTCTGCATCTGTTGATAAAGTTCACCAAAAATTCTCTCCAAGGCATGTATAGTTGGGTGCATTTCTCTGTTTGCATTAATAATCATGTGGTCCAATGCCCAAACCTGCTGTCAACTTGATCAAGTTGCTATATATGCCTGTTGTTTACTTCTGTGGTGAATTCTAAAAGTTTTCTAATATTAAATTTATAATCATAGCATCTGAACTCATTGGACTGGGGGCAGCATAGGTCAAATGGTTAGTTAGTAGCCCTCCTAGGTTTGCATATGGAATTAAAATGATTTTGACATTCTGTGCTTTCTATTATGTTGCTTTATTTGTAGTAGAAAATGGATTATTTGACATTTGATATCGTATGATAAAGAGGTGGTGTTGCTTGCCTGTAATTGGGCTCCTAGTTTCCCTGTCTTTTAGTAATTTTTTCTCAAACTTCCCATTGGTCTTTTTTGCACTTGCAGCAACTCTTATCTTTTCAGCAAGCTCTTCTTTCTCAGCTGGGTCGTTCACCATCAACACAGTAAGTAATGGAACGAACTCCCCTTTCCATCCTCACTTGGCACCTGGTTATAACTTATAATGTCTGTGAAGGGAAACAAGAACTTCCACTAAATTTCTAGTTAACTGGACAACTACTGTGACATTTCAATATCTCAACCCTATTACTGGTAGCTGTAGTTATTTGTTCAGCCCTAGCGTCCAATGCATTATATTATAGCTTCCTTGGGCTTACACATCTTCTGATTTACCATAAGTAGTAGATTGAGCATTCATTGTGATTACTTCTCCATTAAGCAATTTATTATTATAGCGTACTTCATTTGCTGGTCATGATTATCAGATATTATGCCTGAAAAGGAGGTTTTTGGATCTTTATCCACAAACAATCCTTAATAGAGGTTATTTTAATTTGTCTGCTGTCTAAGAAAAATAATGGCCAAATGCTGATTAGTATGTGTCAATCTGAAATCCCAAATAAATGTTCTGGTGTTTGAGCTCCATGAGACTAGTTTAGCAGTGGTTAACTTGACATGTTCGCTGGCCTACTCTGTTATTATTCAGCATTATGTCCTGGTTGAAATTTTGTACTTGATTACCATTTGGCATTTGCTGTGGGCTTATTTTACTATTATTCTGGTATGCTCCTGCAGGGAATCTGGTCAAACTGGCGGAGGCACTGGTATGCAACACTTTGCATCCTGTTTGTTTCTGTGTAGAAACTGCGTTATTGATTGTCTGTTTGGAGTATCTCAGAGCTATAGCTTTGCTTTGGCAATTCAAACTGCTTGACCATCTCTTACGATTACGTATCCATATCAGTATGGTTTATAATTTTATGAGTGAATTAATTATTCAGTCCATGAAAGATTACTCTCATTTCAATTTGGTTCTTTAAAGATAAAGCCTTTCAATTTAGTTCCTAAAAGATCGCACTTCTCTCAATTTTACCCTATAAAGATAAAGCTTTTCAATCTGACCTTTTAAACATTTTCCCCTAATCAAAATGGTCCCTTCAGAAAGCATTTGTGACTCTAATTTATTGAAATCTAGCTTGTTTTTGTGTTGAAGACATTTGAGTAAGTCCATATGATTAGTTAATAGCCATGTGAGATCGCATTTTTGCTTAATGAAGAGATTATTTTGATTGGAGATAATGTTTAAGAGTCTAAATTGAAACATTTTATCTTTGAAGGACCAAATTGAGAGATGAGTGATCTTTCAAGAACTAAATTGAAAGACGTTATCCATGAAGGACTAAATTGAGATGAAAGTGATCTCTTAGGGACTAAACGAATAATTTATTCTAATTTTATCAAATCAGTTGAACATTTTAGAGCATGATAGAGTTTCCTCTGCCAGTTGTTTCTCTGAGTGATGATATACAGAGCAGCTAGGGGTTCATTGTTTATTTGTTTCTAATAATAAAAATTAGGTTTTTTTTTTTTGGTTATGTTTTTTCAAAGATTTCCTGTGCTTAGAATTTGTTGAGTGGATAATCAGCAATACAACTGTCCGTGGAATGTCTTTAAGGAGTAACTTGGTACACTGTTATCCCCCATTCTTTAGTATCTCGGATACCATTGATAAGATGCCAAGATACTGTTGTTTTAAAGATTTTTTGGTATGAAAATTGGAAGTTGTCATAGAGCCGACACATTTGGCATGTTATAAAATTGAAGAGAGCTAAAAATGGTATGATGTGAAATCCCCATAGCTTTTGAGCAATATGAGATATCACCCTAAAAGATGTTATCCTATACCTCTAAGTACATCGGATGACAAAAGACATCTTGAAAGTAAGTATGACAAATGTAAGAATTTTGGATGCCCATCCAAGATATCAAGATCACGATAACAGTGTAACAAAGGCCTCCTAAAAGGCATGTACTAATGTATCTCTACCTATCAAAGAGGAAAGGTGGTGGCCACTTGCTGTATGATGCAATCTTCGATTGATTGCAAGCAGAAAGGATAGACAGATGGAGATCGTTTTAATTATTATTGAATGTTTTTCTTGGCAGGGGCAATGAATAACTCGGGGTTGGAGATGTTGATGAACATGTTTGGTGGACTTGGGGCTGGTAGCCTAGCTGCTCCAAACAGATCAAATGGTTAGCATTGTTGTCTTTTACTTTTCTCAATAGATTTTATTCTTAGTTTTAGGAAGAGGTTTTATACTGCTCCCACATACATTGTCATCTTCTCAGAGCCACCGGAGCAATTGTATGCCACCCAGCTGTCACAGCTTCAAGAGATGGGCTTCTTTGATACGCAAGAGAACATTCGAGCTCTTATTGCCACTCAAGGGAATGTTCATGCAGCAGTTGAACGGCTTCTGGGGAATTCTGGCCAGTAGTAGGTAACCTCTTGTGAAGGTCCATCATGTGGACGGCTGAGATTGGTCTCTTTAAACTCGGTTGGCTATAAATAAATCTGAAATCTTTTCAAATTATGATTGTCATAGCTGAGATGTTGGTGTAGGTTATACCATTGGACTGTGATCTCTCTCTTTCCTTTATTTGGAATTTCAATAGCTTTATTTTTCTTCATGTCCATACTTAATGTTACATTGTGTCATATTAATTGTTTGTCAAATTTAGGGTTAATATCTGATACATCCATGGTGTATGGAAACTTTTACACTTTCATTATTTTTATGCAAATGGGTAAAATAATTTTCGAAACGTATATATAACGTTAGTAGGAGTAATCCCTGGTTCACTTACGTTTTACGTTTTATTTGATAAAGGTCCAAGTTTGTTCTTATAAATTGAAATTTTGTTCAATAGGATGCTTGGAACTTGTGAAATCGTTATAGTATTATAATTAGAAGTGCCCAAGTACAAGCATCATTTTACATTGTGATTCTTTTTGGTCCGTTATAAACTATTGCGCTGCAAAGATGAAGAAAAGAGATTGAAAATCCGACCTCACACGAACGTGTTTCCAGCCTCATTTTTCCAAAACGGAGTTGAACCTTGGTGTAGAGATTTTAAACACTGCGTCAGTTGTAGCCCTCATTATTATTATTATTCCTTTTTCTGTCGTGTTGCATGTGACTATAGAGGGTGGGAACAGAAAAGAATAAAAGTGAAATCCCTGAACTTAAAAATATCAATTTTTTTTATATCTTTATCACTACATTTTTTTAAGAACATTATAAAATGCATAGAATTTTTTTAAAAAACTTAATCATATACTATTAAGTTATAAAAATTATATTTTTAATGGAAAAAATCTCATAACAGATATATAAAAAATGCATATAAGTTTCTTCTGAAATTAAAGCTTTATTCTGGTCCACATTTTCAATTTGATTTTTTAAAATGAAAGTAATTTTTTTTTTCTTTTTATGTACAAAACGAAAAGTAAATTAGTCCTTCATACTAGATTGGGTTACCTAATCCAATCTCTTTGTTGATTTCTAATTCAAAATTGATGGAATATATGACTTGCACCATTAATAATATAGAATGATTAAATGTACATATAAAATTATTTTTTATTAAGAAAGTCACCTAAATTTCACATTATTAACTACTTACATTACGTTATCATAATTAAAGATGTGCTTTTTACAATTAATATGTCAATTTTGAGTGGGATTTTGAGTGAACAATAATTGTACATGTGCAATTCATCACAATTACACATAGCAGTTAATAGATTCAAGTCACTCATTCTGTCAATTATGAGAGCAGCGTGTTTACGGAGAGATTCAATTAAGTGACAGTACTTAGTGTGAATGAATGATTTAAAATTGTTAAGGGCTAAATTGAAAATAATAAATTGTTAAGGGCTAAATTGAAAATAATTGCCTCTTCTTAGAGAATCAAATTAAGATTTCAATCAAAATAAATAAATAAATATCATTACCACGAAGGTACGTTTAAGTATAAAACATTGATAATGCCTTTAAAAAATTATTTGGAGGGTGCATCTGATTTGTTAAAATATTTTCAGTTTTATTTTTTATTTTTATGTCTTAAAATTAATTTTCATTTGCAAGTTTTCAATATTAAAAAAAAATATTTGCCATGTAAAGTTAAAATTTTGTTCATTTTTATTGCAAATCAAATTTACTTAAATAATCATAAATTTTATTTCATTTTTTAGTTTGATTATTATTAAATGATGATATTCGTATAGTTGACGGGTTTTATTTCGTGCAAAATTGCAAAAATGATACTCGGCCATTATGTGAAAATGCTGAAAACGTTTTTTTGTAGCTTTTTTTTTTTTTTTTTTCCTTTTGAAGATTGTACCAAATGCATTTCGAATGATAATTTAAAAAAGAAGCAACCAAACCAAATATTTTCTATTTTCAGATAAAATCTCATGATATTTTTTTTATCATAATACCCAAAAAAAGTTGAAATTCCTCTGCGGTTATGTGGTGATATATTTAGATAAAAATATTTTAAATTCAATTATACGTATACTGTTATGTGAAAAAAAGATAGTGCCGAAAATACCCTCTATATTCAAAGAAAAATAATAATGCTAAAAGCTTTCCTCCTGTTTCTAATTAGCAATAAAAATCAGAAAAAAAAAGAGTTGCTTTTCTCACCACATGCCTCTGACCAAACAGTTCTTCTTCTTCTTATTATTTTATACGACGAAAAAGAAGAGAAGAAAACTACTTGTCACGACTTTATATCCTCGCAATTTATTTCTGAAATTGATAATGTCAATTTAAAAAAATTAAAGATAAATATAGAATATGTAAAACAAACTTAAATAATAGATCTTACATACTTTATGTGTTTCTTTCGCTAAATTAATCATGTTAATTTTTTTTTAAAAAAAATGAAAGATCCATTTCCACCTGTTACTACCTTGAAGCTTAAAAAAGGCCACTATTTTAATTTCCTATATTCATTTTGTCAAATTTCAAATAGTGGGTACATCTAAAGGATTGGAAAGACATGGGCTTGACTGATTCAGACACAAGCTGACTATTTATTTTATCGAAGAAACTAGCAAAAGGATAATTTTTTTTAAACGCTAATTTTGAGAAACTAATTTTGAACCCTAATACGTTGCTTTCAATTTAGATTTCATACAAAATAAATTGGAAATAACTTAACTCCCATCACCAAAACCAAGAACTTAAAAACATTTCTTAAAATTGCTTCATTGACTGTAACTTGCACAAAGCATACCCGAAATGGGTTAAAATAGGAAAAAAGGAATACATATTCATGACATTAATTAAATAAATTATATAAATATTTTCAATTAATGAGAATATAATGTTATTTATTACATACATAGAATATAGATGCGCATAATTTAGACTGAGATATAGTTCTTATCTTTTTACTATTAAATTTCCTAATAAAATTGTAATGTATGTAAAATTTATTAAAAGATCTAGTCATATAAATTAAAGTTGTAAAAATCATAAAATTTTCAATAATACTATACAATTATCATGTAATTATTAAAGAATTTGATAACAAAGATATAAAAATTTTATATAAAATTGTTTTCCTTAAATAATATATCCTATTAAAGAAAACAAGGATAATAAATTTGTGATACAAATATATATGGTATTACATGACTCTTCTAAATCCCATTCAAATATTAGCCTCATTTTATTCCTCAAAATTTGATAATCATAGTTATCTTATCAGAAATGATTATCAAATAATATTACCCATGCAAGTTTTTCTTTTCATAAATAATATTCAAATTAGTGAATGTTAGTTTGACCAATAAAAATAAAAGTAGCTTTTCGCTCTATAATTTTAATTAAAAATAATAGTCTCCGCAAACTTTTTTAATACCTGATTATTAGTATCATCCAGCTAATGTGAAATTGAAGTCTATCATGCTTGAAGCTTGCTGAAAATTTGAATTATTTATTACCTAAAAAGAAAAAAAATTAACCAAAGAAATGAGAGCATCACCATCCAGCATCGTTTGGAAAATTATAATTCTTCAAAAGTAAATAGTGGAAATAGGAAAAATATTTTGGCCAAAAGAAAAATAGGAAAAATATTAAATACAAAAAAAAAAAGAGATTCAATTCAGCCCGTTGATTCCCAAGTTGAGGTCTCATGTCACGCGTTGGGGGTGATGAACGAAGAAACAAACAGCAAACCCATCTTTGACCAAAAAAAGACAACAAAAATTAAAAAAAAAAAACAAGAAGCCGAGGACAAGAAAAGATTTTTTGAAACATTGTATTGTACTTCCACTCCTTCCCCAACACACTGACTCTCTCACTGATCTAAATCATCCTTGCTTTCGTAACCATAAGTTTCTCTCAGTCTCTCCCTCCCTTCTCACTCATCAAATTCTGAACCTCATTATCCTAGATACCTAGATCTTTTCATTTCTTGAGTTTTTCTGATAAATCATCAGTATTCTCGAAACTTAAGGTTCTCAATCTTATCTTCTTTCGAAGATTAACCATGCAAAGCCCTAGCAAAGATTCCACCAACTCTCCTTCTCCTTCCCCTTCCCCTTCCCCTTCGCCAAAACGCCCTCCTACGGATAAGCCTGAAACCGAAACCGAAACCGAAACCGTCGCCCTGGATACCAACTCCGATAATCCAACCCAGACCTCCGATACTCATTCTGCTCCGACCGGCGGAGATAAAGGACGAAGGTTGTCCAAGAGAACCTTGAAAATTCCTAAGTTGGGTGTGAAACCTACGACTGGGTCTCCTTCCCTAGCGGACGTGAAGGCGCTGGAGGGTTTAGTGGAAGTACCGGTTCGGGCGGTGACTGGTTTGGGTTCGGGGGCAGTGGTGGTAGAGGCTACTAGGGGGAGAGCAGGCAGGGTGATGAATGTGGATGACACAAGGGGGCGATCGAAGAAGATTAAGCTGCATCTGAAGCGCAAGCCAATAGAGGCTTCGAGCTCACCAGAGAGGCCCATTTGTCGATTCTGCCTTCAACAGTTCCCCACTTGGAAGACCATGTTTGACCATCTTCAAACGCAGCACCCTACAACACAACAACAAGAAGAAGTTCATGATCAAACGCCAGATCATCAGGGTTAGCAGTACTAGGACATTACATATTTTCTGTTATTATTATTTTGTGTGTGTGTGTGTGTATGTGCATCTCATACTATACATGTGCATATCCTGAAAAATAAGTCAATAGTTTCTTGATCTCGCGTATTATTTGATTTTGAATTACTTTGCTTGATCTGTAATGAAATTAAGTTTTGAAGTAAATTTGAGAGGTTTTGTGTTGTTATTATGCGTAGGTGAAGATACGGGTGATGGAGATACTGGTGCTGAGAAGAAGAGTGGGGAGGAGGGGTCATCTGGTGCTACCGGAGGGAATGGATTTGATCTGAACCAGCCAATGGAGGAAGTGCAGGTTTCTGCTGAGAAAAACGAAGTGGAGGATACTTCTGGTGATGAGGGAAATGATGGCGCTCGTAAGAAGTTTCGATTTGACCTCAATGAGTTTCCTTCTTATGAAGATGAAGATGTAAGGAAGCCCTGAGGTACTATTATTGGCCATAGACGACGCCAGCTACAGCTGCTTGGTAGTAGAGTACCATACATATACACAGGGTGTTACACACACACACACACACACACGCACACACACACACACACACACATATGCTTTTCATTTCTTGAGACTTCATTTAAGTTTATGGTATTTCTCTTCAATGTTGTATGGTTTATGAAATAGTGTACAAATAATATCAAACTATTTGGGTTCCATATGGTACATAGCCTTGATACACTGCCTGGATTTGGTCTGAGATTTGTAGGGTGCAAGAATGATTTCCTTTTCTTGGTTTTTCATGTGTGTGATGTAAACAAGGTTTGGAATCTTATGCTGGCTTCCATAGGGTTGAACTTCATTGTACACTTGTCAGCGAATGTGGCAAAGTGATGAGATTAATTTTCTTAATTAAATAGAGTGTGAGAGAGAGATTTAGCCTGTGCAAGGATAAAATGAGAGATGCCTAGGTTGACAAAATACCTCGAACTGTGAACTTTGGTTTCTTAAGCAAGGAATTGTGAGCGCAATTGTGGGTTGGAAGATTGGGGTTTTCAATTTTCATCCTTAATTCATTTCTTGGCTTTCTCATGTGTGCAGGGGATTTATAAGGTTTGATCAGTTTTTAATAAAATTTTGAGTTGAAATTTTCAAGATTCTTTGTCTCATATATCAGTTGAAAAATCTAATATTGAAATTTCAATTTTAACCTCTGTTGTTCATCTTAGAATACGAATAGAGAATATTCAATAGATTACTCTTTCTTTCAGTTAAAGCTGATTGCTATAAATATCTATAAAAATAGTATACAAAATTTATATAATATTTTACATAGGATGCATTCATAAAGTAATATTGAAATCTCAGTTTTAATCGTTTACCTCAAAAAAAGTATAGGGAATATATAACCTTTTATTTCAGTTAAAGTTGATTGTATAAATGCTTTTGGAAACAAGACCTTCTCCCGTATTAAAAAAAGTATTGTAAGAGAGAAAGTGACAGAGGAGACGGGTCTCATACAAATGGATCTCACCCATCTCAATGTCTCCCTTTCTTAGAGTTCCAGCCATATGTATGTCCATATAAAGTTGAAGTAGATTTTGATCAATGTCATATTTTAGATGTAAATAGCCGCAGTAGTGAGTCACCATTTTTTTTCGAACTAAAATGTTACATTAAGAAAAGGCACACACTATTAATGGAAT
The DNA here is from genome assembly GCA_026724425.1 of Erythrophleum ivorense. Taxonomy (NCBI): domain Eukaryota; kingdom Viridiplantae; phylum Streptophyta; class Magnoliopsida; order Fabales; family Fabaceae; genus Erythrophleum; species Erythrophleum ivorense. Next base: position 343,490 of record JAIUCV010000278.1, read on the forward strand.
TACAAAAACAGCTGAAGTGCATACGAAATTGCAACTTCTCATATAGTTAAAAATCCAAAGTCCTAACATAAGATACCTGGGGCTAAGACGATAAGTCGCTATCTACAACAAAAACCTACAAAAGGGGATGGTAAATATAGTATAAGCATCCAACAGCCGCGAATTAAAGGCCCGTAGGTTAGGTATAGTAATATTGAGTGGTTTGCAAGAAGTATGAATTATAATGTACTAGATTTTGAGCTTCATTCTTTAATTAATAATTTATTGTAAATTCACCACGTCTTTTTTTACTGTGAATAGTGCCCTGAAATTTTATGTTTGTTTAGAGTACGTAGAGATGAACTAGAAAGTAAAATCGAGAGTAGAGTAAAAATGGCGATGGATAGAAAAAGGTAAAATACAGGTAAATGGAAAATTTATTAGCTTCGACTCTTTACACTATGTTTTCACTCCATTTTCATCCTAAGTTACGAAGAAGAAAGTGTTTCCTAAGGATGAAATATATTCTACTGGCGATCGACTCCCCTTTCATTTTAATTTTGCTTATTGTCACATATTATTTGAAAATTTTATGTCAATCAAGCACAAGTATGTGTTTAGAATGCCCACGAATTTGCGTACTGACTGAGCAACTGAGCAAGTAGCCGAGAGATATAAAGATCAAACGAAAGGCAGTAAAACTTGTATACAATTTTGTCCAAGAGACACTTCTAGCCGGTTGAATGCATGATGGCTATGTGTGTGTGTGTATATATATATATATATATATATATATAGAGAGAGAGAGAGAGAGAGAGAGAGAGAGAGAGAGGTCACATATTGGTATAACTTTTGTCAAAGGATTTAAACCCAAAATCTCACATACTTCTATATATTTATAATGAAAATGAAACTTGGCCTGCGACGAGGTTTACTTATGAGTTTTTATTTTCAAGGCATATACCTTAAATTATTTCGTTATTTGTATAGTATATGAAATTTCAGATATAGCTATAATCACTTGATTTATGTTGAAATTATTATTTGATGTGTAGAAATGTATTTTCTGGGAATAACTTTTCATGAGATTTTTAAATAAGTCTTTGTTTTTGAGTCCGCAAGTAGTGAAAGAGGGAGGGTTATCCATTTTAGTTTAATAAAAAGAAAATGAACACAACCTCACTCAAATTACATATTAAACACATAAAACTTGAAAAAAAAATTCATACATATATTCATAAAGCTTTATCACAAATGAGAGATATGAAACGTGTTTTGACCCAAAAATACTAAAGTCATCTCATGATTGAAGGATTTCGCTGGTCCATCGAATTTAAATTTTGATGACCAAATTAAATTGACAAAAAGAAAAGAGAAACATGATATATATACATATACATATACATATATATATATATATATATAAACTATTGAAAAGATAACATATAATTATAAGACAAATTATTTAAACTAGGGAAAATTTTAACTGTATGATAATCCAATTTTTAAATTGACTTACATTTAATAGAAATAACAAAAAATCAATTACAACTTTTCCAAAATGGAATAAATTATGAAAAAAAATTGAGCAAAATAAAATTAAGAGTATATTCATGATCTTCAATTATCATAAACGAAAATGGGTATATTTATTGTGGGTAAATCGTAAAAGATTTATTCAACACTTTATTTAACTTCAAAATAATGGATTATGACTAAAATGATGATCCGATTCAACGGCAATTCAATGTAACACTCGCTGAAATGAATTTTCTTGAAAAGAATAGAAGAAACACATGCTTTTTGAAAAGGAACGAAAAAGTTATAAAATCTTCCCTTTTCTGATATTCCTTTATGCAAATCTTAAATGCAAGCAAATCCTTGGAAGTAACATTTTTATCATAAGCTTAACTATATTTAGGATTTAAGAAAATCCTCTTTCAAGGAAAAATATTTTCTTAAAAGTAACAAGAAAATAAGAATAAGAAATAAGAAATAACCCCGGGTTGGGGGGGGGGGTTTGGAGTAGAACCATTCATAAAAGGCAAGGTAAACCATACCTTGGCTGCCAAAACCAACGCGTGAAACCCCCCTTTGATTTTCTTTTTAAAGGAAATCGATTGATTAGTTGATATCACTTAGCTATGAAATTATTTTATAAGTTCTTTTTTTTATAAGTTGGAAGACTTTCTTATTTTATATATTGGCGATTTCTTATTGTATAGTTCTTTGTTATTTTATAAGTCAAAAAATTCTTATTTCTTATTATCTTATGTACCATTCTTATTTTATGTATAGTTCTTACTTATTCTTATTTTCTTGAATCTTGTTACTTTCAAGAAGATATTTTTCTTTGAAAGAGGATTTTCTTAAATCCTGGTCTGTAAATAAAAATGATTATTAAATTGACTTGCAAAGAACTATACAAACGTCGAAACTGACGGTAGAAAGGCTTCATAAGAAATTGCATATAATTTGAATAAATTGAATTTAACTTGAATGAAACTGGTTTAAAAGCGATAAACAAAGTGATAAAAGAAAGCAATAAATAAAACTAAAAAATACTTTAAAAATAAAAGAAGTTGTGATACAAACTTTTTGATAGGCTTCTCCATGTCTAGCAAGGAATTCCTTACTCTCATTTACAGCTTCTTTGGTAGACTCACACGTTTTCCACTAAGCCATATCCCCTTTTCTCATGTCCATGTATACGTGGAGGCTTAATGTAGAAGATTATCGTGGGGTTTGACTGTTCTCCAAAGTCGTTAGCTTGCAAGATCCATACTTTCCTATTTTTCTAGTGTTTTCTATTAAGTGAGACCTGGATTTTTTGACTATTAGTGGGGCTTCGACTAGCAGTGAGACTTCGACTAGCACATATCATTGGTTGGTATCTTTTGGTCTGTGCTTCTTGGTTGGATCTCATCAACTAGTTCTAGCTTTTAGTCGTTGTTTATATCTTATGATTTTTTTATGCTAACAGTATCTTTATGGTAATTTAAAATTATTTTTATTTATATTTTGACAAATAAATGATTCTTATCTAAAATTTGGAATCCAATTTAACTATAAAATTAAATTACGTAACTTTTATAAAAAAGAGAGTTAGATTACGTAATAGCGGTTGCTCAATTTTATATGGAAATCGAAAATGAACTCTTAAAGAATGTAAAAATTTTTAATGGATATATAATATATTAGCTAATTAATTGCCAACCGACTAATAAAGACTTACTGAAGTCATTTAGGTCTACTAATATGCTCTTCTTTTTTTTTTTTTTTATCAGCTCTTCGCACTCAAAAGGAGTATAGCTAAGAATGCTGGTACGTGCCACACATGATCCCGCGGCCACATTTTGATCAGATCAGAACAAGAAAAGGAGATAAGGAATTAAGTAAGAATAATTTATTTGCATTAGTTCTATTATCCTGTGGGTTTTGCAGGAGTGAGAGAGTTTAAATGAGCTGAGCATAACGTAAGCGTTTACCCCCCAATAGCATGTCTTCCATTCCACCTATTATAAAAGTAGAATTACCTCCTTGTCCTCCCAAATCCAAAGAAACAACCTACCTCACTTGGAAGACCATGTTTGGCCATCTCCAAACACAGCACCCTACAACACAACAACATGAAGTTCATGATCAAACACCAGATCATCAGGCTATAATCAAACACAGTGTAACAGTACTAGGACATACATATTTTATGTTCTTATTTGTGTATTTATGTGTTTCCTAAACTATACATGCAGAAAAATAAGTCACTAGTTTCTTGTGTTCCTTAAACTATACATATGCATATCCAGAAGAATAAGTCAATAGTTTCTTGATCTCACAAGTATTATTTGATTTTGAATTGCACTCTGCCTGATTTTTAATGAAATTAAGCTTTGAAGTAAATTTGAGAGGTTTGTGTGTTATTATATGTTATATGTAGGTGAAGGGGTAAGGGTGGTTGAGATATTGGTGCTGAGAAAAAGAGCAGTGAGGAGGGGTCGTCCAATGCTACCGGAGGGAATGGATTTGATCTGAACCAGCCAATGGAGGAAGTGTAAGTTTCTGCTGAGAAAAACGAAGTGGGTACTTCTGGTGATAGGAGAAACGATGGCCCTCGTAAGAAGTTTTGATTTTACCTCAATGAGCTTCCTCCTTTACTCCTTATGAAGATGAAGATGAAAAGAAGCCCTAAGGTACTACATTTTGGCCATAGACGGTGCTAGCTATAGCTGCTGGTATATGCATATACACAAGGGGTTATATGTGCTTTTTATTTTACATTCCTGAGACTTCATTTTTGGTATTTCACTTCAATGTTGTATGTTTTATGAAACACTATACAAATAATATCAAATTATTTGGGTTCCTTGCAGCATAGCCTTAATATATTGCCTGAGTTTAGACTGAGCTTTGTTGGGTGCAAGAATGATTTCCTTTTCTTGGTTTTTCATGCGTGTGATAATATATAAACAAGGTTATGTAGAATACCACCTGATGCTAGTTTCTATAGGGTTGTACTTCATTGTGTACTCGTCAACGAATGAGGTAAAGTGATATATTAAGTTAATTTTCTTAATTACATAGAGAGAGAGAGAGAGAGAGAGAGAGAGAGAGATTTAGTTTGCGTAAGGATAAAATGAAATATGTCTAAAATGACAAAATACCTCAAACTGTGAACCACTTTGGTTTCTTGAGCGAGGAGGATGATGTATTGTGAGAGTAATAGTAGGTTGGAAGATTTGGGTTTCCATTTTTATACTTAATTTATTTCCTGGCTTTCTCATTGTGCAATATTCGGGGATTTGTGAAGTTTGAAATTTTAATTTATTTCAAGTTGCAAGTTTTGAGGACTCTGTCTCAAATATCTGTTGAAAAACTTAAAATTTCAATCTTAACCTTTGCTGTTCCCTTATAACAGTATAGAAAGCATCCAACGGAGCTCTGTCTTAGCTAAAGCTAATGGATTAGGGGAGCAAGTATATATATATATATATATATAAATAATATTTTACCCCGGATATATTCACAGAGCAATATTAAAATACTAATCTTAGCCGTTTATCTCAAAACAAGTACAGAGAACTGATCTTCTTTTTCAATTAAAGCTAATTGATATAAATGTTTATAAGAATAGAACCCTTTCTAGTTTTTAGTATTGGAAAAAGTGCTATAAAGAAAAAACTGAAGGTGATATAGGATTCACACAAGTGCATCTCACTACTCTTCATCTTTTCTTAAAGTCGGTAATCCGTATATATCTCCTTATAAATTTGAAATAAATTTTGATCGAGATAATATTTTTAATAGTAGTAGTAATAATTAATTCACCAATTTTCTTGAATGAAAATGTTGCATTAAGAAAAGACACACACCATTAATGGAATTACAACTACAGGTGAAGTGCATGCAAAATTGAAACTTCACATATAGTTTTCTTTTTGAGTACATCACATATAGCTAAAAATCCAAAGTCTTATAATACAAACATAAGATACCTGGGGTTAAGACGATAAGTCGCTATCTACAACAAAAAGCTAGAAAAGGCCATGGTAAATATAGTATAGGCCTCCGTCACTAGCGAGTCATTATAGGTTTGGTACAGTAACAGTGAGTAGTTTGTAAGATGATCTAGTAAATGAACTGAAATTTGAGCTTTATTCTTTAATTAATAATTGGTTAAAATAGTGCTCCCATCCCTTAATTTTATTTCTTATTTTAAAATAATTTTTTAAATTTAAAATATTTTAAAATAGTTTCTTAAGTTTCAATTTCACTTCGTAAAAGTTTCTTTTAAGTAAAATTCATTTAAACATTTGAGGATACTTATTTTTAAGCTAGCATGGAAGCTATATATATATATATATATATATATATTCTCTTTTATTTTAAATGATAAGTTGACATTTAATCATCGCTTAAGAATAAAGATATCTATTGACTTTACGGAATATTTAAAATTAAAGGGTCTTGAATGAATCCCTGAGTAGTAGGACCTAACTAAACATCAATGTGTTCTTATCCCTTTACTTTGCTATGGAAAACAAAGGCATCTTGAAATTGTCGCCTGCAAGTCCCACAATTGGAGAATCATCCATTATATCAACAAGGGCCAAGTGGTGTTGCTACTTCCCATTTCTTTGCCTTGATTTTGATAGTCTTTTCAAAATCTTCCACCTTTCTTGAAAGATAAAGAAAAATATGTTTACACCAATTTTTCAATCATAAAAATCGATGAAATCTTGACAAAGAAAATGGGATTTGAATGTTTGGTGGTAAAGAAAATGACTCACTTGAGACTAGGATGGGAGGATTTTACAACAAAAGCAATTGGAGAAATTGCAAAAAAGCCAGAGCAATCGCAAAAATAACATTTAAGAAATTATTTTAAAATGTTACATAAAGTTTAGGAGCTATAACATTATTTTAATCTTAATAATTTCTTGTAAATTCAATTGTACTAAAAAAATTTTTAAGTGAAATTTGTTAAAATACTTGACGGCATTTATTTTTATATTTACATCAAAGTCATACACACACATACATATATATATTATTTTAAATGATGAGTGGCGCTCTACAATTGTATGTTTGTTTAGAGTACATAAAGATAAATTAGAAGGGAAAATCCAGAGTAGAGTAAAAATGGCGAGGGGTGGAGAAAAGTAATATATAGGCAAATGGAAAATTTATTTGCTTCGACTCTTTTTCACTCTATTTTCATTCTAGATTAAGAAGAAGAAAGTGTTTCCTATTGGTGGAATATTAACGATGACCACTCCATTTTTATTTTCATTTTTCTTATTGTCACATAATTATTTTCAAATTTTCATGTCAACCTTGCACAAGTGCGTTTAAAACGCCCATAAAGCATTAGGTGAATAGGTCTAAGTCAGATATGTACCACAAATTTTTTTATTAGATTTTGTCAAGAGTTATATTTATAAATTTGATGTCATGTTTTGATCCAAGGTCTTAACACAGTAGATCTGCAAATTTTTTTCACTTATATACCTCTTTCAAAATATTTTTTCTTTTAATGTGAATTTTTTTTCCTACTCTCACTTATATTTAAATCCGGTTGTAGCCAAAAAAAAAAAAAAAAGAGCCCAACAATAATTATTCAGCAGCACTTCGCCATATATATATATAGCACAACGCAAGAGGGGTTATATATTGGCTTTTGTCAAAAGGATTGAAACCCAAAATCGTCAAAACTTTTATATACGTAAACTGAAATTCAAAACCTAGCCTGCTGCGAGAAGTTTACTTATGGTGTTTTATTTCAAGGCATGTACCTTAAATCTATTTCATAATTTGTGCAGTATATGAAATTTCAGATATAGCTATTGATCACTTGAGTTATACGTTGAAATTATCGTTTGATGTGCAGATAAATATATTTGCTGGGAATAATTTTTCATGAGATTTCTAGATAATTGTTTTGGGTCCATATGTACTCGAAGAGGGGAAGGACGGAAGGTTATCCATTTTACTTTCATAAAAAGCAAATGGACATAACCTTGCTCAAACTACATATTAAACACATACGAAATTGGAAAAAAAATTCATATATATATATATATACACTACTCGCAGTTTTTATATATAAAAAGTAAATAATTAACTTATGAGAATTAAAAAAATTGGTTAAAAATAATTATTCTTTTTAATTTTGTTTTAAATAAAAATTATTTTTTAAAATTATTTTTATTTAATATATGTACTTTCTTTTTGAAATGAATGACAATTACTATTCATAATTTAAAAAATTTATTTAATAAATAGTATAATTGAAATACTATAATTAATATACTAAATATTAGTAGTTTATTTTTTATATTTAGGATCAAATCAAACTAAAAAAAAATCTCTTATATATAAAATTGGAGATAGTATATTAGAACTTTATCACAAATAAGAGACACCAAAATACTTTCGCTGCAAAAAGAAAAAAAAACCTTAATTGCGGTTTATATAACTGTTGTTAAGTCTTAGAATCTATCTACGGATTTAGCAAAACTGCAGTTTGCTTCATCTATAGTTTGATTATTTAAAGAAAACTCAAATATTGGAATGCCTTGATCCATCCCTCGCCTTGAACCCAACCCATAACGCATATTTTTATATATATATATATATATATATATATATAATTCACTTCTTTTTTTAATCAATTTTTCTGATCCATTTTTTTACCCCAAACCTATGGGCTTTGGGTTTTTTTTTTTGGTTGGGGGGGAGGGGGAACCTATGGGAAATGAAATGGGAATATGGTAGGCTACAAGGGAACAAGTTAAGGATGAATACTGATAACGCACCTTGACCTATCCTATTGCCATTTCTAAATAACACCAATTTGAAATTGACTTACATTTAATTGCAATACTAAAAAAGTGAATCACAGCTCCAAAATATAATATATTATGAAAATAAAACTTGTGGAAAATGAAAATAGGAGTATATTATCTTTAAATATCATAAATGAAAATTGATATATTTATTGTGGGGAAATCGTAATAGATTATTTACACACTTAATTTAACTTTAAAATAATGGATTTGACTATAATTAATAACGATCCGGTTCAACAGTGATTCAATGTAACACTCGGTGAAATCAATTTTTTGGAAAAGAATAAAAGAAAGGAAAATATATATATAGCGTGTTGCTCAATTTTACATGAATATCGCAAATGAACTCCACTTGAAGAATGCAAAAAATTTTCATGGATAATATATGAGCTAATCAATTGTACAACAAACAAATAAAAACCTACTGTATAAAATTATTGTTTGACTTAATAAGGTCCCCTAATATTCTTAATTTTTATGATTGACTCTTCACAAACAAAAGGAGTATAGTTAAGAATAATGGGTCGTGCCACACATGATCTCGCAGCCACGTTTTGAATCTTTCGATCAGGTCAGATCAAGAAAAGAAGAATAATGGTTTATTTGGATTATTTCTGGCTTTCCCAGAGAGAGTGGACCAGACACTAGAGGCTAAAGCTCTGTTTGATTCATACCAATGTGAATATAATTTTTTTATATAATTTATGTAATATTTATATATTTATATATTTATTATTTTATTTATTAAATTATTTTTTAAAAAAATAAAAATAAAATAATTATTTTTTATTTTACTTATCTCTGCCTATTTATATTTTAGGTTCCCTTTATCGTTACATTTTTTAATCATACAGAGCATAAATGAGCTGAGCATAGCGTAAGCTTTGATCCCCAAAGCATGCCTTCCATTCCACCTATTATAAAAGATTAACCTCCTCGTCCTCCCCAACAGGGATGCAATCAGAAAATATTAGTAGCGGGGCAGGCAAAAATTTATATTTAATAAGTCTACTAGTAATTATTAAAAATATAATATTAAATACTTATTGAATTAATATAATAAGAAAATTATTAAAATTAAAAAATAGACATATAATAATAAAAAATATAGAAATATAAGAATATTAAAATAAATATAATTATTTTAATACAAAAAATATATATTAAAAGTGATACAATATATATTAATGATTAAAATATACTCTTTGATTTTCAATTAAATATAATTTATTTATAATTTTTTCTGCAATGAAATTCTATACAATTTGCTTCTCAATATAAGTAGTTAAATTATTCATAAAAAAGTTATTTTTTATTTTATTAGAAAGTTTTGTTTTTACAATGAATAAAAAATATGGTTAAAAAAATAAAAAAATTTGTGAGAGAGTAAGAATCAAATAGTGGAGAATATATTATTAGTCATAAGATAATAGAAATAAAAAACTTTTTGAAAAAACTTTAATATATGTTATTATACTTTATTTATTTTATAAAATTTACTTTTACAATTAATATAAGAAGTAACTATATATTTAAAAACATGCGTTTAAGATGTTAAAACATTAAAAAGGGCATATAAAAAAGTTTAAGAGGTAGATTTAAAATTTTAAAGAAAAAAAAACATTATATATATACAGACATATATATATATATATATATATTTAGGTCTGTCCGCTCCCAAAGTCAAAGAAATAACCTTTCTCACTTGGAAGACGATGTTTAACCATCTGCAAACGCAGAACCCTACAACACAACAACAAGAAGTTCATGATAAAACGTCCGATCATCAAGGTATAATCAAACATGGAGTAACACTTTAACATTACATATTTTGTGTTATTATTTGTGTATTTATGTGTTTTTTAGACTATACATGTGCATATATATCCTGAAAAATATAAGTCAATAGTTTCTTGATCTCACACGTATTATATTTGATTTCGAGTCGCACATTGCTTGACTTGTAATGAAATTAAGTTTTGAAGTAAATTTGAGGGGTTTATGGGTTATTAATATATATAGGTGAAGATGCGGGTGAAAATAGTGGTGGTGAGAAAAAAGAGCAGGGAGGAGGTTCCTCTGCTGCTACCCAAGGGAATGGATATGATCTGAACCAGCCAATGGAGGGAGTGCAAGATTCTGCCTAGAAAACGAAGTGGAGGGTACTTCGAGTGATGAGAGAAATGATGGCCCTCATAAGAAGTTTCAATTTGACCTCAATGAGCTTCCTCCTTACGAAGATGAAGATGAAAAGAAGACCAAAGGTATTGGCCATAGACAACGCCAGCTATAGCTGCTTGGTATGAGAATACCATACTTACACACTCTCTTATATACATATGTGCTTTTTCAATTTACATTCTTGGGACATTGTTTAATTTTATGGTACTTCTCTTGAATGTTGTATAGTTTATAAAAGACTACACAAATAATATCAAGCTATTTGGGTTCCTTATAGTATAGCCTTGATATATTGCCCATTGCCTAAGTTTAGTCTGAGCTTTGTAAGGTGCAAGAATAATTTCCTTTTCCTGGTTCTTTATGTGTGTGTATGATATAAACAAGGCTTAGAATACCATCTTATGCCGGTTTCTATAGGGTTGAACTTCATTAATTGTGTGCTCGTGGTAAAATGATAAGATTAATTTTCTTAATTACATATAGAGTGAAAGAGATTTAGTCTGTACAGGGATAAACTGTAAGATATCTAGATTTACAAAATACCTCATCAAACTGTGAACTTGGTTTCTTGAGCAATGAGGATGATGTATTGTGAGAGCAATTGTGGGTTGGAAGATTTGCGTTTTCATTTTTTATTCTTAATTTATTTCTGGGCTTTCTCGTGTGTGCAATTTTGCGGGGATTTAAATTGTAAAGTTTGAGTTTTTAATTTATTTCGAGTTGAAACTTTCAAGATTCTTTATCTCATGTATTAATTGAAAAATCTAATATTGAAATCTCAGTTTTAACGATTACCATGCATGTCATAATAGTACGGGAACATTCAAAGGATCTCCTTTCAGTTAAAGTTGATTGATTATGAGAGCAAGTACATGGGATATATAATATTTTACATAGGATGTATTTACAGGAGTAATATTAAAATCTTAATCTTAATCATTCACCTTAAAACAAGTACAAAAAATATTTAGCTGACCCTTTTTTTCAATGAAAGTTAATTGGAGAGAGTGTTGTAAGAGAGATTGAGAAAATAAGCCCCACGTGAGTCTCACCTTTCTCAATTTCTTTCTCTCTTTTAAGGTATGTTTGGTTGAAAGATATAATAGAAAAAAGAATATAAAATACGAATAAATTGAGGTAGGTGAGATAAAAAATAACTATTTTATCTTTATTTTTTAAAAAATAATTTAATAGATAAAATAATAAGTATAAGAATATAATAGACATTACATAAATTATATAAAAAAAATGTGTTCATGATTTTTCGAACGAAATGGAGCCTTAGAGTCATATATATATATATATATATATATATATATATACTTAAAACTTTGAAATGGATTTTAAATGATCATATTTTGTAAAATATTAATAAGAGACACACGCTATTAATAGAATTACAACTACAGATGAAGTGCATGCGAAATTGCTACTTCGCATATAATTTTCTATTTGGGGACATCACATATATATAGCTAAAAATTCGAAGTCCTAACATAAGATACCTGGGGTTAAGACGATAAGTCGCTATCTACTACAAGAAGCTGCAAAAGGTGATGGCAAAAATAGTATTAGCATCTGACCCTTGCGAGTTAATAACCACTAGTTTAGGTATGGCAATATAGTGAGGAGTTTGTAAGAAGTTTGAGTTAATATACCGGATTCTGAGCTTTATTCTTTAATTAATAATTTCTTGTAAATTCAGCACTTTTTTTTTCCCACTGACTTGCACTCTACAATTATATGTTTGTTTAGAGTACATAAAGATGAATTAGAAATGGTGGAGCCAGGAACTCGTCTTTATTTTTTTGGGCGGGGTTTTATCTTATTTAAAAATATTTATATTTTTATAGTATATTGTTTAAATAAAATGCTTCCTTTCAGATCTTTTTAATTAAGTTAAATGTGATTAATTTACTAACGATATCTTAATTCTCTCCTTCTTAAATCTAGAAATAAATTTGAATTTAAATAAATAATATACCAATAATTACTTTTCATATTAATATTAACAATTTTACTACCTACATATTAGGATATAGTTCTATATCTACTTGATATTTATATAATGCATAACAATAATATAATAAAAAATAATTATTACTAACAAAAATCATAATAATTCCCTAAATGATTTAGAATAGAAATTTGAAGAAAAAAACTTAGTTATCTGATGAAGCATAAAAATTTATAACTACTAATTTGCCAAATTATATATCTATAACAAAAATTATTTTATTTGACAATATTTAAAAAAGTCTTACACTATTTTTAGAGATAATTGTTAATTCAATTAAAACTAATATATTGACATTTGAGCTTGGTTATATTCTTTTCAATTATTATAAAACTATTAATTATAAAAATGTATAAAAGATATGCATTGATTAAATATAAATTGAAAAGTAGAAGAAGTATTGAACAAGGGTAATAAGGGAAGGGAAAAGAATCATTGTGTAAAGGTTAATAAGTTAAAGACAATTGAAAAAAAGAAAAAAAGATGAAATAGAAAGATAAGTAAGGAAAGAATAGGAAAAGGAGAAAAAAAATAAATATATGTGTTCAATAAATTCTGTGAGTCAAGTGGATCAAATTTTCAAAGAGTGTCGGGACATAATATTAAAATTTTGATACTATAATATACAGATTTTACAAAATTTATTTAGAAGGGAGTAAATTCGAGAGTAGAGTAAACATGGTGATCGGATGGAAAATGGTAAAATAAAGGCAAATGGGAAAACTGTTTGCTTCGACCTTTTACATTATGTTCTCGCTCCATTTTCATCCCAAGTTATGAAGAACATGATTCCTATTGGTGGAATATTAATGGCGACTCACTCCATTTCCAAAGCATATACAGAAAATGCAAGAGGTTATATATTGATATACTTTTATCAAAAGAATTTAAACCCAAAATTTTACAAACTTTTACATATGTATAATCGAACTCAAAACTTAGCCTGCAACGAGGTTTACTCATGAGATTTTATTTTCATGGCATATTACCTTAAATTTATTTGGTGATTTTTATAGTATATGAAATTTCAGATATATATAGCCACAGATCGATCACTTGAGTTATGATAAATTATTGTTCGATAAGTAAACATATATTTTCTGGGAATAACTTTTCATGAGATTTTTAATTAGTAAATCTTTGTTTTATACGTACTCAAAAAGGGAAGGGTTATCCATTTTAGTTTTATAAAATGAAAATGGACATAATCTCACTCATACAAACTTTTAAAAAAAATTATATATACATATATTCATAATTTTTTTCAAATGAGAGACATGAACCAACGTGTTTTTGGCTCAAAATAATTGAGTCGTCTTACAATTGAAAGAATCAGTTGATCGAGTTTAAATTTTAATGATCAAACAAAATTGACAAAAAAAGAGATATGAAAGATAATATAAAATGATAAATTTGACTCAAATAATTAAAACTAATGAAAGCTTTATAGGTAAGATACTCCAAATTCCAAGTTGAGTTACATTTTATTGCAATATTAAAATTAAAACGAATTACAACTTCTCCAAAATAGATAGATTATGAGAAAAAAAACTGTGCAAAATGAAAATAGGAGTATATTCATGATCTTTAATTATCATCATAAATGAAAATTGATATGTTTATTTTGAGGAAATCGTAATAGGTTATTGGAAGATTTGGGTTTTCATTTTTTTCTTGATTTTTTTTTTTTGGCTTTCTCATGTATGCAATCTTGCAAGAATTTATAAGGTTTTGGGCTTTTAATTTATTTCGATATAAAGATTTTGAGACTCTTTATCTCATATATTAGTTGAAAAACCTAATATTGACATGCCAATCTTAACCAATGATCTAGAGGTATTGAAATCGATGATCAAGGACAATGTTGGAGTGCAAGTAATGCGAACTTCGTTTGAAGCTAAAACATTGTGTTAAAGGCAAAGCTAATTTTGTCAAAGAGGATCCAACTAGAATGCCCTCATAGGAATGATGGCAGAGAAAATTATGGATTACCCAATGGCAGAAATAAGCAAGTTCGAGATGATTCAGTGCACAATGAGAAATATAGGGAGGAAAAGGTAGTTGCAAAACAAAATTTGGGTGAAGAAAACGGATTGGCAAAGTTGGCCAATCCATATGTGAGACCTATCATTGGGAAATGTTTCAAGTGCAATTAGCCTAACCGTAGGTCCAATGATTGCCTCTTAGGAAGGTGATTCATATAGTGGATAAAGATCGATGATGAAGATGAGGAGGCATGTTACATTGCAGTCTAGATGGGGAGGAGGATGAATATGATTATAATGATGATGGTGGCTAAAGTTATGTAATGAGGAGGATGATGTTGTCACTGAAGCAAGAAGATAACACTGAACACCATCTGTTATTTCAGACTAGATGCACTATAATTGATCAACTCTTCAATGTCATCATTGATAGTGATAGTTGTAAAAATATTATCGGTAAAGAGGTTGTGGAAAAATTGTGTTTAAAGGCATATAGGCATTTGAATCCTTATACTATCAGTTGGATCAAGGTGGTAGGAAGATGTTAATGGCCAAGAGGTACAAAGTGCCATTTTCCATTGAGAAGTACAAAGATGAGGTGTATTTTCACATGGTGGACATAGACACTTGTCATCTAGTGTTTGATCAATATGATGTGGTAGTTTAACATGATGGGAGAGAAAAATATTTACATGCTAAAGAAGGATGGCACAAAATTCATTTTGCTGCCATTAAAAGGAAGTTCTAATAAAACCAATCTAAAGTGGAGAGGCAGAATTTTCTTACACTTACATAGTCAAGAGATGAGTTGGAGGCTACATTTTAAGGAGTTAAAAGAGATGCAAGCCCCAATTGTAAAACAAAAGTTGGAACAACCTAATGCTAGATACAAGCAAGCTATATATCAATATTCAATACCATAGGAAGTGGTCTGTTGTAGAGTGTGAACAGGTTATGATGTTCTTATAGAATGAGAGATTTCCAATGAGTACTTATAGTAAGTTGCAACCCAAATAATATGACTCATACAAGATTGTGAAAAAGATAAATGACAGTACTTTTGTGATAGACTTACCAAAGACAACAAGTATATTCAAGACATTTAATATGGTAGATATCTATCCATTTTATTCATAGGAGAAGTCATTGTATTTAGGCACATTAATTAACTTGGCGTTAAGTTTTTTACAAGTAAAGAGGATTGACGTTGGTCGCATAACAGATGAGTGTACGAAAGATTTTGATTGTTAGAAGCCTAAACAGAAGCCCAAACAAGTGGCCAGAACAAAGTTCTTTTTTTTTTTCCCCTTTTAGGACTTTCTTATCTTTAGGCCATTCTTTATTTTTAAAGACTTTCTATCATTAAGTGTTTTCTGATTTTATTTTTATTATATTTATGGAGATTAATTAGAGTCTTTTATATGTTTCATATAAATATTCTTTTGATGCATTTTGTGACAGACTTTGAATCAAAAGAATTTTGATTGTTTTGTCTCCAGCTTTTTCGCTTGGTATTTATTTGTTTCGACTCTTATACATCATGTGCTTACTCCATTTCATCCTAACAAGAAATTGTTTCTTATTAATGATCGAATATTAATAGCGATCCACTCCATTTTCATTTTAATATTGCTTATTGTCACGTAACTATTTTCAAATTTTCATGTCAATCAAGCACAAGTGTGTTTAAGATGCCCAGTAATCTGAGTGCTGACTAAGCGACTGAGCAAGTAGCCGAGAGGTAGTAAAACTTGAAAGTATTTAATCTGAGAGGCCCGTTCTGTTGACATGTTGGCTAGTTCAACTGAAAAAATTATTTAGATGCGCTTCGCCATATGTATAACATAGTGCAGGAGGTTATATATAACTTTTGTCAAAAGGATTTAAACCCAAAATCTTACAAACTCTTCCATATGTATAATGAAAGTCAAAACTTGGCCTGCGACGAGGTTTACTTATGAACTTTTATTTTCAAGGCATATACCTTAAATTTATTTTGTGTTTTGCATAGTATATGAAATTTCAGATATATAGCTGCAGACCACTTGAGTTATATTGAAATTACTGTTTGACGTTTAGAAATGTATTTTCTGGGAATAGTTTTTTAATGAGATTTTTAAATGAGTCTTTGTTTTGGGCCCAAATGTACTCAGAGGGGAAGGTTATCCATTTTAGTTTTATGGAAAGAAAATGGACACAACATCACTTAAATTACATCCTAAACACATACAAACTTTGAAAAATAAATTCATATATTCACAAAACTTTATCGCAAATGGGAGACATGAACCAATGCGTTTTGACCAAAAATATTAACGTTTTCTCATGATTGAAGGATTTCATTGATGGAGTTTAAATTTTAATGATCAAAACCAAATTGAGAGAGAAAGAGGGGACATATATATATATATATATATATATAGTTTTGTCAACTCATAAAGATAATATATGATTATAGACTTAAATTATTAAACTAGTGAAGGTTTTATGGGTGAGATAATCTGAACTCTAAATTGACTTACATTTAATTGCAATGCTAAAAAATAAATTTCAGCTTCACCAGCGTGGAGGAAATTAAGAAAAAAAAAGTGCAAAATCAAAATAAGAGAATATTTATGATCTTTAATTGTCATTAATGAAATTTTATATATTTATTGTGGGGAAATCGTAATAGATTTATTACACACTTAATGTAACTTTAAAATTGTGGATTTGATCCTATTAAGATGATCCGATTCAACAGCAATTCAATGTAACACTCGGCGAACTTAATTTTCTTGAAAAGAAGAGAAGAAACGCATGCTTGTTGAAAAGGGGAGAAAAAGCCATAAAACTCAAACAGATATTTATTCAAAACCTTCCCTTTTCTGACCTTTGTTTATGCAAATCTTAAATGCAAGCAAATAACCCCCTGGTGGAGTAGACCCATTCATACAAAGCGGCAAGGTAAACAATCCCTTGGCTGTCAAAAGCAGCGCGTGAAAATCACCCTCTCAAAGGAAAAAAAATTGTTGAATATGAATCCTCTGCAATAATGTTTGTAGGCAATTATTTATTTTTATTTTTATTATTTTTCAAGTTTAGGGACAAAAATAAAAGGTAAAAATTATATCTGTAAAGATAAAAATTTTAACTGTAAAAAATTTTTTTTATCACAGTTAAAATTTTTATTGTCGCAGGTATAATTTTTACCTTCTATTTCTGTCCCTCAACTCAAAAAGTAAAAAAATAAAATAAAATAAAAAATGAGCTACTGTATATTATTGCATGACCTCTACTGTAGAGGATCCAGGTGCAAATTTTTTGTATCTTTATAGAACCAAAAAAATTAATACTATTTTCATTTATATTTTAACAAATAAATGATTTTTATTAAAATTAAAAATTTAATTTAACTTACTTAAAACTAAATTGCGTCACTTCTACTTCAAATAAGTTAAATTATGTAAAAAAATTAATAAATAACAATAATAAGAACTGCTCAATTTTACATAAATATTGAAAATAAAATTTACTTAAAGAATGCAAAAAATATTAGGTATATATAATATATGAGCTAATTACTTGTGGAACAAACTAATAAAAACTCAGTGAAAGTTATTGTTGTGCTTATACATGCTCATTTTTGTGACTAGCTCTTCGCACACAAGGGGAGTGTAGCAAAAATGGTGATACGTGGCACACATGGTATCGCGGCCATGTTTTGAACAGAAAAGAAGATAAAGAATAAAGTAAGAATCATTTATCTGCATTGGTTCTATTATCCTGTGGGTTTTGTAGAGAGAGGAGAGTAAGACACAGTCTAAATGAGTTAAGCATAACGTAAGCGTTTACCCCCAAAGCTTGTCTTCCATTGCCCCTATTCTAAGAGTAGAATTATATAGCTCCTCGTCCTCCCAAAGCCAAGAAACAACCTACCTCACTCCTCACTTCTCAAACCCGACCCATTCTTGTTTCTGCTGTTGTGGTAATTTAGCATGCAAGAGCAAGACCCCTCCCAGTCACAAGATTCCCCCACCAAGAAGTCACTCTCTTCCTCCGCTGATCATCAACGCCCTCCGTGCTGTGATCTGCCTAGTCCCACTCCCACTGAAGACACTAGTGGGGGCGTCAAAATCCCCCGGCAAATGGTGGAGCTTAGCAGAGGCGGAGGAGGAGAAGGTGAAGGTGGTGGTGGTGACGGCGTGGGGGTGTTGTCTGAAGAGAAACTGCGGGTGGAGGTAGTATTAGGGGATCTGAGTGAGGTACCCGGAGCGAGTAAACAGGAAACCAAGAAGAGGAAGCCTTCGGATATAATGGACCCTCCGTCAGGGGCACCAAAATGTGAGTTGTGCCTGAAAGAGTTCGCCAGCTGGAAGGCCGCTTTTGGCCACATGCGAGCTCATCCTGATCGACAATACCGTGGGTTTTTCAAACCGCCTGGTTTCTCATCATCCTCAACTTCTTCGGCACCACCACAAGCAGTTCAACCGCAGCCTCAGGGTATTATCTTATAATTAATTAAAAAAAATAAAAAGAATAAATTTTTTTTGTTAATTTTCAGTGATGAATAGTAGATCAAGTCGGCTTGAGTAATTTTGATTTTTTTTTTCCCGATAGACTTGCGTGTTGGTGTAGTTGCAGGTGGTAGTGGTGGTGATGAGGGAGCGGGGTCATCGTCGGCTGCCGCGAAGGAGCATGGGTTTGATCTGAACCAGATGGAGGAAGTAGAGGCTGCCACTACAGCAGAGAAGGAGGAACCAAAGCTTCAAGATTTTGACTTGAACGCGCTTCCTCCTCCTGATGACGACGATCAAAGCTCTAGCCAAGCCCTAGCCCCCTAAGATGTGAAGTTTTTCTTGCACTGGCTGTTAGGCATAAACTTGTTTAATAGTGATACAAACGAATCAAAATTACTAGATGATCTGACTGACAATCTAACAATTTTTGTTTTGTTTGATTAATTTGATGAGTTTATGTGCCTTTTGCAAGAATATCTCCGAAGGCATTAGATATATGCCTGCTGAGGCCGATATATAGTTATATAATCTCTTTGAACATTTTGTACTGTCTTTTTTATTTTGTATGTCGGAATTTCTCAGTTTACATGCGATATCCTGAATTCTCAATTGTACAAGAGATTTCTGGACTGCTTTGCCTTTGTTTGGCTATGTAGAAACAAATAAGTTAAACCATAGTCTATAAACTGAACTTGCTCTCTATCTCCCGTCCGCCTGCGTGTATCTCTCAATCATACTCTTTCTTTTCTCTTTGTTGACATCAAGAAGATTTGTTTTCAAGTTAATTATTTGGAGTACTTCATTTATGGTATGTCCATGGATTTCTGGGTTTCTGATCATATGTGCAGTTACTAGTCAACAATTCCACACACACACACACACATATATATATATATATTTATATATTTATATATCCATTTTCTTTTTTCCAATGAAAGATATCAGATATAAGCTTGGGCCATAGGATTTAGAGTTCACAGGATGCGTTGAGAATGGGAAGTTTCGTCTTTCTTGTATATAATTTTGGGAATCTGGAAGAAGAAAATATGGGTTGGTTTAAGGTTTTGGATTGATCCACTTTAAAGACTATACGCAACTGCACTGTTATGCCTTTTATTCTAGAATCCAGTTAAAATGTAAAAATTGATTCCATCTTTAAGAAGAAGCAAGCAAGCTCGTAAGTCCTTCCTTTTTCAGAAGGGAAAGAAAAAATGTAAATTAGATGCTGTTATTATGTGTTATATATCAGAGCGTATATTAATACGTGTTTCCACCGCGTGATTCCTTTCTTAAAATAATTACCTAATAACATGGACCATATATATGATGAATGTACATTGCAAAAATTAGGTAAAAAAAAAAGATTAGTTTTGTGAGTATAGCTGTAGAGAAATTTTGTGCTCAATATCATGATAATTAAGACAAACAATGGGGACCATTGTTTAAGTATGTTCATAATTAAAGAATTAATGTATTAATGATTTTTTTTTTGGTGATACAATAATCGTAATAGCACTTTATCCTCAATTTCATCTTGTACGTTCTAAAATACTATTTACTAAGTCACTAAGTATATCAGAGAATTGAGGATGAGAGGCTTCGATATTTTATATACATAAAAAATTCTTTTAAGCATATTTATGAATCGAAGAAAATCAATTTTTGTCTTAACTTAGACTAAAATGTGCCTGCGAACTCATCTCCATTCTCCAATCAATATATTTAATTTAAGACTAAAAAATAGTTTTTTTTTTTTTTTTAAAACCAAGCAGGCCATAAGTCATGCAAGTTGTATGGGTGAGCTCGTTTGTTGACCACTTCATGGGGTTGTCCACAATAGCAGGTCACTGACCTTTAAGATCCGTCCACATGTGTCGAAACCATCGTCGTCCGGCGCCGTTTCAGTGGAACTGGTCGAACTTTCCGCCCCGTCGAAGTCTCGTTTGGATGTTACCTCTTCCGTTTCGGAGTTTGGCCATAGTCATCCCAGGCGTGTGATGAGGGGTCCAAACATGCCCTTGGCTTCCGAAGACATGTATTACTATTACCTTGTCAGAAGGAGGACATAGCCAACTTCTGCGTACACCTCTTTGCTCTGGATCGTGTTAGGATTATTCTTTGACGTAAAACTTTCCAGTGTGGTACTCGATCAGGTAATTTTCTCCTCCTCCTTTTCTGCATTTTCGTGGAAAATGGGAAAATTTGAGAAACAAATGGACTTCATCTCATGGGTTTAGCGGGAAATTGGTTTTTCAATTTAGATTGACTCAAATTAAACTAGTTTGAGTATTTTGAGGTTAGTGTTGCTTTAGTTGATCTGGAACTCATACAAATTCAAGCAATAAGCTATGGATATTGGATTTGTTAATGATAAATTTGAGCTTCATTTTTTGTTTTTTTTTTGGTAAATGCACCTTTTTCTTCACTGAATAAAGAGTATAAGTGTTTGCTTTTGTTGTTTGTAGTGAACTGGGATTCCAATAATGACGGACAAGGAAGATTCTAAGACAGATTCGAAGCAGAAGCTGTACATGCGTATGCGCCTTTGGGAATTTCCGGATCAGTATGTCATTGAGCCCTCGGATGGCTCTTCTGGTTCTTCTTTGTCAGTTAGTCGAAAGGATGGATCGATGAAGCTCATTGGTTAGCTGTTTCATGTTTGCTTTCTTAAGCTTGGTGCTATACATCATAACATTTTCTTCTTCCGATCTCCTTCTTTCAACGTATCCCTTTTACTTATCTTTTGCTTGCATTGTCTTCCTTTGCCCAGATGAGATTCCACAATACAGCTCCCTTCGAGTTCCTAAGATTTGGACAATTTTCGGCGTGGTTGGGATGTTGAAGCTTTTGGCTGGTAAGCATTAAACCGTGATGTGTGGATTGATGTCGTAAATCAAATTGATAATTTATGTAATTGTTTATTGTTAATATTATGCCTTACGTTATTCTTGTGATTGCGCTATAATGTGAAGTAGATTATGGATTTTGGAGAGATTATAGCGGGGATTACCTAGAAACAAAAATAGAATAAGATTTCAAGGATGGTTAAGGGAAGTCATGAATTTTTTCCCTTATTATTCAAAAAGCAGTGGAGTTAAATAATCATGTTGGATGCAAAATTATATGAATTGTGCCTCTAGCTTATTTATCTTTATAGATAGTGCAGTAGGTTCCAAGTTTTTTATTGCTTGTATTTGTGATTTTGATCACGATAGCTACCAGTATGATTTTGTAAATCTAATTTACATGCCTGAACTTCCGCTCCAGATAACTTGTTGAAGCAGACTCACATTAGGCCTATCACTTTAATGTTGATATCCTTTACTATGCTTTCAGGATCATATTTGATGGTTATAACTCAGTGTGAAAGTGCTGGGTCTTACTTGGAACATCCAATTTTCAAAATTTCATCCATGAAGACCTTTCCTTGTAATCATTCTCTTGAGAATACCCCTGCTGAGCTGGTGAATCTGTTACAACTCCCTTTTCTCCCCCTATTTACTTCATATCCGCCAGCTGTTTTGGGACTAATAACTGTTCGACTATCTTTGGCAGAAGAAGACAGAGATCGAGTTTTCCGGGCTGCTAAATGTTGCAGAGAGGACTTCTGGTCTGTTCTTTTCATATACCACCAATTTAACCCTGAGGTGAACTTCTTTGGACATTTGTGGCGATCACTTAGTTGTAACTATGACTGGCATACAATATGATTAAGATTATCAATTTGCTGCCTTATACATATGTAAATATACACAGCGATGCACAAAAGAAGGAAGCAGCTATATATTCTTTGGTTAGTAACAGAGTGCAACATTCAAACCTATTATGAGAGACATGTCTAGGACACTTTTACGATGCACTTAGGATGATATTGCATGAGTTTTTTTAATGTTAAATGGCTAAAACATGTACTAATCCATACATGTATGAGTTTCATCTTACATAAGTGGCATTTATACTACAATTTGAAAAATATCAGCTTATGAGCAAGTTTGAAACTTAGATATTATAATCCAAGCACATTATGGATGTTTACATTTTAAGGGAAGGAACTTATTATAAGGACAGGGATTTATTATATTATAAGGAAAAATTTCTTATGTATGAGATTTGAACATTATAAATTTAGTTCCCTTTTTTTTTAATTGAGAGACAAAATAAATTTTCAAATTGTTTCATTGGTATAGTATTGAATATTGATACTATGTGCTGCAGTGTCCAGCGATTGCATGATCTGGGTGCTGAGTCTAGATCGGTTCCCCTTTGGAGACAGGTTATACATTGTCTACTGTTTACTGTTAGCCTTTTGTTAGGGTATTTTTATCACGAGAGTGCAAATCACCTCCTTTATAGGTTGTTCCCATTATTATCCGTTGGTCATACTTCCCGATATCTGTTTAGACAATGCCCGTTGGATTGATTCTTTCTGCAGTTTTTGTTCTCCTCTGTCATTCTGCTTATGCCACCAAATGCTTTATCACAGGCAGAGCCTCGATTTCTATGGAACAATTATATGCTGGAAGTTCTCATAGATAACAAGGTGGGTTTGTGGAGAAATTATTGCTAGTTTCCTACTTTTTTCATTTTCTTCAGTACCTACGCATTTTATAATACTAAGTATGTGTGATCCTGGGCATGCAGCTTGACCCATACATACTTCCTGTAGTCCAAGGCAGTATCCTTATCCCAATATTAAATTGACCATTTTAGGGTTGTTGTGTGACAATGGCACATGCATTCTTTTGTTTGGTTTTTAGTTTCACTTTTTGCAATAATAATGTGTGATCACTTGACGATTTATTTTCAAGGTTTCTCCTTAACCAATCATTAGGCTTTTATTACTTTCAATCGGCAATTGGGAAGGATATAATTGACATCACTTTAATTGCAAGGAGATGCACCAGAAGAAATGGTATTTAAAGCTTTTGGCTAAAATTCTCGTTATTTCCAGCTTGACTGTGACTTTATAAGTTTCATAGGTTGATGTGCTTTTTACTATTTACAGCATCACTATCTTTTAGACCATGAAATATTGAAATTAATGCGTTCGTTAGTTTGGTGTTGATAACTGGTAGTGATAGCAATCATGAAAAATTACTGTTATTTTCAGCATTTTGACTGACAGCTCTTTGCTTTGTTCAATGCTAGTACCTTGATTTATTTTCTGAGATTTAAAATTTTATCTACAATTAAAAAATTTGTGTGTGAAAACTTTACCATTTGTGGCTGCTTAATAAATGCACTAACATATTAAGGAGTATTCTTGTGCGGCTGCCTGGTTGCATAATATATTTTAACTGTAGTGTTGAAAATTGAAATAGCGTCACTTTTTTGTATTGGCTGGTCAAATAATGGGTTTAAATACAAGTTGCTTTTCCTGAAAGGAACTCGGATGTGGAGAAGAGGAGCTGATTCGGATGGTTATGTTGCTAATTTTGTCGAAACTGAGCAAATTATGCAGATCAATGGGTATATAGCTGCTTTTGTTCAGGTAACTCTTCTATTATTGTGTGGCAACCATATGATGGGCTTGCTATATCAATTTTTATGAGCTGGCTAAATAGATTTCGTTTTATTTTACATCCAACATGTATAAAAAATGTTTGATTTCTGATCTGAATTAGTACACTGTGATTCCTTCAAATTACTAGTACTGAACTTTAAGAAGCCAGCTTTTTGGCCAGTGGGTAAATAAAGAAGTGTTTGAATTGCTGTAAATGATGCTTTGGTGTGAAAAAAACTTTAGGCTCTGCTTGATAATACTGTAATTAGAAGGAGTGACAAGGGAAGGAATGGTGTAAGTGTGTAACAAGTGAAAAGTAAGCATGCTTTCTTGGTAAGCCAAAAAAACTGGAGGAGGTGATATTCAGATAATTACCATTTTCATCGTGTCATCAACGATATTTTAAATTAAAAATTTGGTGAAAAAGACAATAAGGGATACAAAACAAATAGGTCATATGATTTGATTGATTCACCTTTCAGTTTTATATATATCACAATATAAAGGATAATCTTTGTTTTGGTTCCACCTTCTCTAAGTTGTAACTTTTTATATTTAAATTCACATAGCTTCTTTGGTGTTATTCTATCTGTTTTATCTACTGTCCCTTGTTCTCGCTGCATAACACCTAGCGTGGTCTTTTTTTTTTTTCTTTTTTCTTTTTTTCCCTTCTTTTCTCTCTTAGTTCTGACAAAATACTGGTGTTATAAAGCTGTTCAGGTTTATGTTGGCATATTAGGTATGAGATGAGTAGAGCTAAAAAGATTATTATACACTGCCAGGCATAAACACTCCAAATGCGATAGCTGGTGGCTTTAAGATGAATGCAAAATGGTATTACACATAACTATCTTCGGGTATATTTGACCTTGTCAAACATGGGGCCGTCTAGAGAGAAACTTTCCTATTAGGAATTAGGGCATTATCTTAACCAAAAAAGCTGCGGTCAAAGTTTCTGAGCTGGATACACCCTTCTTTAAATATAGATTAGTTATCATAATTGTTGACTGTAAACAGTGTGTTCATTATGTTATCCAGAAGTGCATGACAGTTTGGATAAAGTCCTAACAGGGAAGCTGGAATGGTTGCTATCAATTTTGTGGGATGAATGTTAACTGTTTTTAATTTATTGTTACCACCAATAGCGTGTCATTTAATCATGTATTTAAATTCATATCATGTAAGAGCTCTTATTGTTGATCTTTCACAGGTTCGTGGCTCAATCCCATTGCTCTGGGAGCAAATTGTTGACTTGACATATAAACCTAAGTATGAGTTAGTAAAAGCTGAAGAATCTGTAAGTGGTTATTTGTTGTTGTATTTTTTTGTTTTTACAATCTAATGCTCTGTTTGTATTTGACTGCTGTTACACTGCTTATGATGCAGCCTCGAGTCTTGGATCGTCATTTCATAGATTTAAGAAAAAAATATGGGGCTGTGTTAGCTGTTGATCTTATAAACAAGGTGAATATTCTTTCACTGCATAATGGTTTTTGAGAATGCTATCTGGTGATACTTGTGTATATAATTACCTAGTAAACTTTCTAAGCAACTGCAAGGGCTAGTGTCATCAGGCAAAGAATGCATGCAATCTATGCACACTAAAATATATATGTTTATATGCTGTGCATGTTTTTTATGAATATATCTTGTGTGAATATGTGCATGGACTTGTTATATATCAGCATGTATCTATATGAGTGCATTTTCTTTTCGCCCTTGAATCTTATCAGCATGGAGGAGAGGGGCGGCTGAATGAAAAGTTTGTAGATACAGTGCAGTCCGTGCTTAGTGATGATGTAAGGTATTAACTTTTATATTGATGTTTACACGTTTTTTTTTGTTTCTTTTTATTTGGTTCTCTTGAATACTACTTTTTTTTTCCCTTTTTTTTTTCTTTTGGTTGCTAGATACCTACACTTTGATTTCCATCATATCTGTGGGCACATTCATTTTGATCGCCTCTCTATCCTTTATGACCAAATTTCAGATTTCCTTGAGGGAAATGGGTATGGATTTCTTTACTGGTTAAGCTTTTTGATATCAATTTACTTGAAAATTTAGTTAGCAATATGATTCGCACTTGCATTGCTGGGTATCCTCCAAGCAGAGTTATTCATAAACTTTTATTCTTTCAACAAATGTCAATCACTTGTAGTACTATTGTTATGCTGCCTAATGTGGAACTATCTGCTATAACATTTTGGATAATTATCGGTCATGATGTCAAATAGATGTATCGAATTCTGTCTGGCAGATATATGCGGCTGTCTCACTTTGGTGTGGCATAATTATTAAAATTTGCCAACATCGAATTCTTCATGATGCCTAGCTTAATCAAATTTGTAAATCGTCCTCCTCTTTAAATAAAAAAAGAAAGAAAAATGAAAAAAGAGAAATCTGATCTCTGTGTTGCAATTCTGTTTGGAATTTTAGATATCTTCTGTTGAATGAAAAGGGTGAGAAAATGAAGGAGCAACTTGGAGTTGTCAGGACCAATTGTGTAGATTGCCTAGACCGGACGAATGTAACTCAGGTTGGTTTAAATATGTCATGGCAAGTGTTTTTGTATCTTGGCAAATGAACGGAAAATGTGTGAACTTTTTTCTCCGTCATTGAGCACACTCCTGTCCTCTGATATTATATGTCTGTGTTTACTTTTTTGCAAAACTTAAAAAAAAAAAATCCTCAGGAATTGAATAGATTGTCATTTGTCCTCTGATTCTGACTTCTTTATTCTAGTTATGGGACAAGAAATTTGTTGACTGGTAAAATTGGCCAAGTAGCTTTATGCCTAATAATATATGTGTGAATGTTTATGTTGAAATATAACAACAGCTATTAACATCATCATTATTTCAAGTTAACCATGCGTTGTTTCTGGCATCATGTTCTTGCTTAAGAATGTTGCAATATGATTCCAGAGCATGATAGGCCGAAATATGTTAGAAAGCCAGCTTAGAAGGCTTGGTGTCTTTGGTGCTGAAGAAACCATTAGTTCGCATCCAAATCTAGATGAAAGCTATAAGATCTGTAAGTGTATTATGAATTTCCAAGTTATGTTTTTCGGAGTTATATATGCAATTTATCGTGGAGTTATCCTCATCTGATAACCTTCAAGCTTACACGGTTCTATAGAACATAAAAGCCTAGATTCGATTTCTAATTGATTCTCTTTGATCAGTGTGGGCTGACCATGGGGATGATATAAGTGTTCAATATTCAGGTACTCCTGCTCTAAAAGGAGACTTTACCAGGTATTTTTCCCATAAATTTTCAATAGCTTTCTCTGTTCCTCACACTTGAAAAAGGTAGAGAAATTATGCGTCCTTGAAAGTTTTTTTTTTCTTTTTTCTTTTTTCCTGTTGAATTTACAGTACCATGAAATAATTGTTTAAAATTAATGCAAAGTCTCGTATATTATGGTGCTAATTGTATTGTCTGAAATGATAATGCGTTGCTCTTGAAAGTAATAAGAGGCTCTGTACTTCATAGGAATTGAATTTATTGCTTCATATATTACTCTAGTTCCTTATTTAAGGAAGTTTTATGCATTATATTTTTCTATATTAGGCAATTGCTCACTTTTGCTAATAATTGCTTTAATTATGCTGTCTATTATGTTCAATTAGAATCACAAAACTTGGCAATTCCATACAATATTATAATGAAATTATGCAATTATTCTATACTTTGAGTGAATAACTTTCAAGCTATGAAGCACCGATACGGGTACGCGTATCGGGTACGACACGACACGATACGTGGGATACGGCAATTTCTAAAATTTTAGGATACGGGTACGAGAATATATATATATATATATATATAATATATATAATTATATATATACATTCAAGAATCTAAGACATTAAAAAAATAAAATAAATTATAAATAAGCTACCATAGCATAAATAATATCACAAATTACAAACATAAATAAAATATTTATAACAAGTTACATTCCATACAAGCATTAATAATAAAATTTTCAATCTAAGTTAATTTTCATCTTCATCTACATCTACATTAATAACATTCCCAATGAGCTCTTGTTCTAGATCCAGTTCATCTAAAGATAAATTTGCAACCTCAAGACCTCTTGCCCCATCAAATGGCTCCCAATGATCTCCATTAACATCCCACATCCTAGTCACTCCACTAGAATACTTTTCACTCTTTCTTGATAGAAAACGAAGATTGGTATGAACATAAACCAAGTCTTCAGCCTTTTTTGGATTCAATTTGTTCCTTTTCAACGAGTGAACGAAAGAGTAGGTGCTCCAATTTCGTTCACAACAAGATGATGAACATGGTTGACGAAGAAGCTTTAATGCAAGCCGTTGGAGTATTGGGGTTGAAGAACTATAATTTAACCACCAATCTTTAGCCTCCAAATTCCACCTATCTTGTAACGAATCAAATAATGAATATGCATATGAAGCTCCACAAAACATTGAAAATTCTTGAAGGACCAATTTTCTCTCTCTAGCATCCTTAAAATACATATTAAAGCACTTAGTCCTCTCGGTTGAAATTTCAGCATCTAAATGTGGAGGAACTCTATTCGGTGCTACATCAAGCCATTGAGGAGTGTAATACCTATATAGTATGCAATAAAAACAATGAGAATTAGACTTGTTTAGCATAAAATTAAATATGAAAAGAATATCAACACTATAAGTATGGAATATTAGTAGAACTTACTTAGGATTCAATGAATGAGCAAGGCAATGAAGTGGTGTACAACTTTTTGTCCAATGATCAATTATAATTCCATATACAACTTCATAAAATCTTGAATGCTCAGAAAGTTTCTTTTTCTCATGCTTGTATATTGATATTTTCACTTGTTCTATCATTGAATCCCACATATCATAAATCAAGTGAAGTGAAGGTTTATCCGTATCACAAAATCTAAACATGTCATAAATAGGCTTTGTGAAAGAGAGGATATAATTAATCTTATCCCACCAAGAGTCATCAAGAATCAACTCTTTAATGGTATTAGCCTTTCCAACATCATCCTCTTTATATGTATTCCATTCTTCACTAATTACCATTTTGCAAAGAAACATTTTAATGAGTCTGAGCCTCTTTAGCATCATAATAGTTGAAGCAAATCTAGTCTCAGCAATGGCAAGCAATTTCAAAGAAACAAATTCATTGAAAATGGCCAACCTCATAGAATGATTCATGATGAAAGTTCTGAGAAAAATTACATCATCCCTGATTTGAGTGGTCCAATGACATTCTTTATATACTAATTCATTTGCATCAGTGTTTTTAGTTGCACATATATTTTTCAACGCGAGATTGAGAGTGTGGACAACACATGGTGTCCAAAATATGTGAGGATACTCACCTTCAATAATCTTGCCAGCAGCTTTACAAACAAGGGCATTGTCAGTAATAATTTGAACCACATTTTAAGGTTTTACCTCTTCAATTACTTGCTTCATCAACTCAGCTATGTAGAATTTGTCCTTGTATTCTTTAGTCCCATCAATTGCCTTTAAAAAAATAGGACCCCCATCAGATACAGCCATAAAATTAATTAATAGCCTTCGTTGTACATCAGTCCAGCCATCTGTTACAATACTCACTCCCTTCTCACTCCAAGTCCCTTTTATTGGCTCAAGCAATCTTTCAACATTTGTTCTTTCTTGCTGCAACAAAGGACCTCTTAGTGCATTATAACCAGGAGGTTTAAAACCAGAAATCATATTGTTTGCAGCATATTGATAAGAGCTAATGTAATATGGATTGCGTGCCAAATTAAAGGATAAACCACCTGAATAAAACATTCTAGCAATTTCTGCACACAAATTTTCTCTAGCTGTTTGGTTGAAGGCTTTTTCCAAAGCACCAATTGTTCTCTTTTTCCCTTGATTGTGCTCACTTTGAACACCTAAAGGAGATAAACCTCTAGCTGGTGGTGGTAATGGAACTTCTTTTGATTTTGATCTATTCTCAGCCTCCTCTTGCAAATTTTTCATCTCTGCTAAACAATGAGTATCGACTTTGGGACACATAGAAATTCTTTTACCAGATACCCTCAACAAATGCCACTTAACTCTAGAATAAGATCCTTGAAATTCACAGTTACAATAATTACACTTCCAATGTTTATTTCCACCAGGATTAGCAGTTTCTCCTTCTCTACTTCTAACAATTAAAGTTACATAAGCCCACAAAGGAGCTTCTTTTTGGAGAATATTACTAGAACAATATTCAGCAGAAGCAGTAGACCTAGGATTACTAGCAGAACTAGAACTTCCAGTTGCCATGATACCTATAATAGAAAAGTAATATCATTTATGAAAAATCCAAATTTTTTTCAGATAAATAAGTTAAACGAGCCAGGCAGGGGTGTAAAGCTTTCCCTTTTTGAAAACTAAAATTGACTTTCAACTTCTTCAATTAATAATGTCAAACTCCTTAAATTGAAAAGGAACAAATAGATAAAAATACCATAGTCTTTATAACTTTGTATGCAAGGCTGCTTCAGCCTTGCATGTGTGCCTCCAGTAAAAAATGCACTAACAAAGCAATGAATGAAATCATATTTTGGAGCTTTGTTTTTGGAGCAATAAG
Organism: Erythrophleum ivorense; assembly: GCA_026724425.1. Lineage (NCBI taxonomy): Eukaryota > Viridiplantae > Streptophyta > Magnoliopsida > Fabales > Fabaceae > Erythrophleum > Erythrophleum ivorense. Next base: position 374,599 of record JAIUCV010000278.1, read on the forward strand.
TGCCTCCAGTATTTGTTTGCATTCTTATTGGAAAGCTGACCAATTTGTCTAAATGAAAATTCTACCAAAACAATAAAATCAGACTCAGAGACAACGACAATGCATTTGAAAAATCAATTGAAAAATCAGCAGGCACTTCAAGTTGCTTCCCCTTTCCATTTCATCGAAAATTTACTTCTTGAATTCTAAAATCTAGAAACTTTCTCATTATCATCTGCTTATCTAAGACTTTTAACTCTCAAGTTTTTCAGAATGTCATCCTCAAACTTCATAAGACTTCACCCAAACCCAATTTTACTGAAATAATAACTAGCAGACAACAATAATCCAAATACCCAAATCCACGTAATTGCTCCTCAATTACCAAATACCCAAATCCACCTTACACTTGAAGCCATTGAGCAATTACGTGTTCCCCCGAAATTACATTGCACCTTACACTTGAAGTCGTAGGTCAGAACTCAACACAAAGTCACAGAAATATACAAATTACAAAATCTCAGATCTACACAATCACAAAACAAAATCGCAAACCTCACAGCCAAAAAAGACGCACCTGACGGAAGGAGGAGATGGCCGGAGAAGACGACGCATAGCGAGACGCAGCGGCAGGAATCGAGCTTCAGTCTTCAAACGAGTGAGACGACGCAGCAAGAATCGCGAGGGGAAGTGAAGGAGGAGACCGCCGGAGAAGACGACGCACAGCGAGACGCAGACGACGAAAGGAGGAGACTGCTGGAGAAGACGATGCACGCGAGACGCAACGGCAGGAATCGAGCTTTAGTCTTCAGACGAGTGAGACGACGTGAGGGGAAGTGAAGCCGGACGAGTGAAACGGATGCGTTTAACCTCAAGCGTTTCGGAGCCGTTTCCCAGCCGTATTGGAGCCGTTTCGAAACTTTTCGGTACAAAAAAAAAACGTTTTGGGAACGTACGGATGAAAACAAAACGTACGGGATATGGTTGTACCCATGCGGTACCCGTATTCGTACCAGATACGTATCCGGTACGGGTACGAGGACCATTTTTGCGTACCGGTGCTTCAGAGCTTTCAAGGTGCCTTTTTGATAAAATTTATGTACAAAGATTCTGACATACGATATGGCAATTTTTCTCAAAATTTATTGATGTCACTATCTTTATGTAGAATGTAGCTTCCATGCTTTTCCCCATCAATTTATTTAATTTGGTTGGATTCAGATTTGGGCACCGCACAATTCAAGGAATACTAAAAGATGGTTGGAATGCTCTTCTACGCTATTATCTAAATAATTTTTGTGATGGAACAAAGCAGGTATTTAGGCCTCATTTTTTATTATATGCATATGGGTACACAAACTGTGATGTAGAATTTCCTGGGTGTCTTCTAAGAGGCCATCATCCCTTAATATCTTCGTCCTGCTCTCTCTCTCTCTCTCTCTCTCTCTCTCTCTCTCTCTCTCTCTCTCTCTTACATTGTAGTTTTCCTGAGTTTGTTCTGATCATGAAGTTATTATGCTGTAGTGAATGCTGCCTTCTCACTTGCATATTAAGAAAATTTATTTGCTATTTCTTTGACCCCAGTTGGGCAATTCTTGAGTCAACTTATTTCTAGGTCAAATATCTTACATATGTTTATGTGAAGAAGTTATTACTTTGTAAGTTGTAACTGCTTTACCCTATTGCTGACTTCCTATTCATGTGAAGGACGCAATTGATCTCCTCCAAGGACACTACATAGTTTCTGTCAACCGAGATATGGCTCCCTCTTCTCAGAAAGGAGGCCTTGAAGCTATAGCTGTGAGTACAAGTTAAATGGAAAACTCTTTTCAGTAGAAAATTGAGGCATCTGCTTTTGCTTTTGGACGGTTATTAGAAAGCTTGCAATTAATAATTATGTCCAACTTTTGTGATGTATTGCTAAGTTCATTCTAAGTATATATAATTGATTGAGTGTTTAGTTCTTGTGAAGGTGGCCAACCACTTCCCTCATGGAAAATTTTTGAACTCTGCGTCGATATTATTTATATTTCCTTTGTTGTTCCTCATATAAGAGTTTGTGAGACATGTTTTTCTTCCAAGATTTACAAAATAGAAAATGCTGCTCCTGTCCTTAAAGAAAAGTGGTAGGTTGCAATGTGTGAAAAGCATGAAACAAAATTACCATTGATTTTAACATAAGCAACCTGATTATCCAGTGTAGGAAAAGCTAAGTGATTATATCGACTAGAAAGGCAATACAACGTTGCCTCTGGTGTTGAAAATCTGTTTTGCTTTTGGACATTTTCATATTTTTCTGGCATGCTGTTGTTCATTGATAAGAATGCTTGAAGTAACTCATCATCTGCATCCTATGCAAATGTACATTTTTTTTTTTTTTGCTCTTACTGCAATTTGAAGATTATTTTCTTTATTCTTGCAGTCCTTTCCTCTGGCTTTGTCACTGGTTTTGATTGGATTCCTTTTTGCAACCATGTCGTTGAGGCAAGGTGAGTGGACTTTTGTTCTTTTAACTTAAGGATACGAACTATGCCCAAAGTCCAAACCAAGCGTTAATTAATGGTTACACATATATAGACATTGATAATATAAACATGAACATAATATTGACGCTCAGATACCTGCGCTTTCAGAAGCACAGTCTCACCCTTTTTTTTTTTTTGAGGTGAAGCAATATCATTTGGCTGGGACAATGGGGAGAAGGAAGAAGAGAATGCGGGGACATAGGTAGTGGGAAACAGAAATTGGGACAACTGTTCAGTAATAATTCATAAGCTGAGAACTAAGGCAATAATCCTTAAATTTAATAGGCTAACTGAAGTAACTTGAACACAACGAGGATAGAAACCCTAACTTGATAGCAAAAGTATTCCCACTTAAAAAAATTAAGAATTTAAGTTACAAATGAATGCCCTAATTATGGTGCCTTGACACATTATGATAATCCTTAATTCTAATCGTATGATACATGCCCATTTCATCCTTCATTACCTTTAAACCTTTATCAATGAGATTACATCAGTGCATCATTTGTTAATAACGAAAGTCCGTCAAATCTCTGAGATTTATATTAAGGCTGTAATAAATGATGGTTCCAACGGGAACCACATTGATCATCTCTCAAATGGAGGAGTGGTATGACTGTTGTGGAATAGTTGATGGTATGTCTGACATATATTTCAGTGGCATGGCACTCGACTTGGGATATCTGGGCTTGTGATTTTCTCTCTAGCTTCTATAAGAAGAGTCAGGGGTATGTTAAGGGCCACAAAAGATACAAATGGAGAAGATTGATTCTGACAGTCAAAAAGACCACTGAATTTAACTCAGAAGAAACTTAAAGTGATCTTGATATTATATGGTCCACATGCACAGTAAAAGAATTTGATATATGCATGTACATCTTATTGACTTGTTGGATCAGGAGCGAAGGAAGTTAGCTATGTCTATAGTACAAAAGAGTAAAATTATTAGGCCTGTTTGATTCAGTTCTGTAAAACAATTTTTTTGTTTTCAAGAACAAAAAAACAAAAAAACCTGTTTGGTAATGTGTTTTTAATGAAGTGTTTTGTAAAACAAAAAAACAAAATTTTGTTTTCAAAAACAAAAAACTCAGAACACTTTTTAAATGTTCTGTAATTTTTGTTTCACAGAATCAGGTAAAAAACAAAAAACAAGTACTTTTCAAAATAATGATTCAAACAGATTTTTTAATTTTTTTGTTCTCCAAAACTTGTTCTTAAAAACACCTGTTTTGAAAACATTAAAACAAAAACAATTTCAAACAGGCCCATTATCTCTTCTTAGAGCTTCTTCACTGTTAGGTTTATTTCGAGATTCTCAATTTAATTTATAATTTATAATCTAAAAATCTCAAAAAGAATCTAATGGTGAGAAAACTCAACATCTTGAAGGCAGAGCTCTCCATAAATCTACTTAAACTGTGCTAGCCAACATTGTTGGGTGGTGACCTTTTTAGGATTGTGATGAAGTAGTGAACTATGTGCGGTTGTTTGAAACTGATGTGGTACGGTTTTGATTTATTTTTATTTTTTAAAATTTTTTATTATTTTAAAAAATATAAAATATAAAATAAAAACAGTCTCAATGAATTTTTTTAAAAAATAATATGTTGAACGAAAAAAAAATGTTTTTGAATCTGGGTCCAGATCGGAAGTGCAAAAGATTTGGATGCGAACCCATGGCTGGTAAATGATAATCTTGTGTTCACTGTTCCCACAGTTCGGTATGATTTTCGGCACTTCTTCTTTTCGCTATTGTGGGCTAGTGTCAGTGTGGGCATAGCAGCATTTGTGAGGGCCAATGGTCGGGTTTTCTGCAACAGACCTCGCCTACTGAAGCCCCGGTGCTAACTTATATATACTATTCACTTTGAGCTCTTAGAACTGTTCCATGAGATATCCTGCTTCTGCAACAGGTCTCACCTGCAAAGGTCTTATGTCTACATTCAGATTTCAGATCGCTTTAACCAATTCGATCTTACATAAAGTCACTGAAAATTGACTGATCATTGTCCAGTGATTGATTAAAATTTTGAGTGGTTGCTGCTTTGTTGGTGCTTCCCGTTATGCCATCCTACCCTCTTGTATATTAGGGTTTTATGCATGGCTTCATATAAAGAGATGGAAGCATTGAAGGTTCTTGGAAATTACATATATGTTGATTCTTTTGTATGCAAATTTTTGATTTTGTAATAGAATTAATCTTACTATATTTTAATTTCAGTACTCAGCGTTACTGCAATAGATATGACGGCAGTTGACTTTTCCCCAAGTTCTATGTGCTGTGAAAAACAGCTGTATATTTAACTGAGTTAAGGTTTACAATTTATATGATAAAGCTACGTCAGTTTGAGTTTGAGTTTGACTATGGTTATGAACTACCATGGAGCTGAAAAGAAAAAAAAAATCCTAAAATCATGCGAGCAGTTGCGTCCTACCCGAGTAAAAGATCTCTATTGATAAAATCTTTGGAATATTATTTTAGATTGATACACAAAAAATTATATTGCACAACACCCCCATTAAGTTTTATGAAATAATGGGGATTTCTTTTTATTTATGATTACACACAAGTTATTATTTCCAACTTTAACATAATATAAACTCTCCTTCGAATAGTATACGAACCATCATGTTTCAAAATTTAATATAATGTTAACTCCTTGATACCTTGTTAAAAATTAAGAGAGTATGCTATTTATCAAACTAAGGTTTACTAACTCATCATTTCAGAATCTGCTCCCGGGGAGTTGCACTCATACACGATTGTTCAACCAAGAACAAATAAGCTATTATATATTCTAAAAATGACACAAAGAAAAGAGCAAAGAAAAGCATATATATACCAATATTTATCAGCACCCCACGAAAGTAACAAAAAATTACGGACAGGAAGAAAGGTCGCAAAGGGAAGAAGAAGGTTCTCTCGCCCTTAAGGTTTGAGCTGCATATGGAGGCCCGTAAAGATGAAACTCAATCTTGTACACAACTGCCAGACCCTTAAGATCAACTGGAGAAGACGTAACATAGCCATGCACAAACAGGAAATCAGCAGTTCCTCCTACCGGTGGATGATCAGACGGCTTCACATTATGTGTGCCTCCAACTATGGAAATGGACCCCTTGTGGTGCTTCAAACGCAAATTTATTTTTCCGATGGTGATGCTACAAAGCCCATCAAGGTAATGGCAGTTCCTTCTGCAATTCCAACTAGTTTGGAGGATCTCTTCGGTGTGACAATTAAAGGGTTCCTGATGAGTCAAAGTCGTTCTCTCAGAGAATTATTATGATTAGTGATTAGATATTAGAGTTCTCATATTCATTTTAGTTAAATAAATTAAATTGTGATTGAATTTTTGGTGAAAATTAATTCAAGTTCAATTAATAGTAATGAAAATGATTCTAAACGAAAACAAACAGTTAAAGACACTCTAGAAATTCTAATCCCTTTTTTACATAATGTCAACCATTTCTCTTTTTAATTAATCGGCTTAGTGTCAATTTTAGAGTCAAATGTCTAATTAGGTAAAAATATTTTTCGATTCATTTAAATCCATATATCAACTCAACTTTTTGATATCTCAAATGAGAAGTTAACATACAATTAAGCTCAAACCTTATCTAGGCTACCTAGAGCCCTTGAGTATATTTTTATCTCAAATGCAAATTAAACTATATCTAATCCTAAATTGCTTAATCAATGATTTATAAGTAATTCTCTTCTTTCAAAGGCTAACTACAAAACCCATAATCAAATTAGAGGTGGCCAATCAATAGAATGAAACTATAATTCATATTAAGCACTAAAATCTTCAATAATCCAACATAATCAAAAGGGAAATAATATCTAAAACTCAAAGGTTCATAGAATTCCTAAGAATTACAAGATTTACCCACTCATTGCTTGAAATCCACAGACAAGTTTAGCAAACATAGCAACAAATACATCAACTTGAAGAGAAGATGGAGTAGAAACACCTAATCAGAAGAATCTTGCACAGAATCAACGATTTTCCAATTGATATGAAGCATCTCCAACACCCCTTATGTGTTTTCTCACTCTCCCGGTTGACCAAAACGTCTCTCCTTTGATGAATTACGAAACCCTGGCTTCCTCTCACGTTTTTTAGCTCACAAATCAAAGCTATGTGTTTCAGAGGCCGTCTCGCTATGGCGAGGAATGACTCTCGCGATAGCGAAAGCTCATAGGCACCCAAATTTCTGCTAATCTCACTACTGTTGGCGTTATAGCTAGGAGCTCTTTGGAATTTATATGCATCGCGACTTCGCTATAGCGAAGTGACTTCCTTGCTATAACAAATTGTGTTCTATTTGTAGCGAAAAGACTTGTTCCACTTTCCTTTTTACTTTTTAGCTTCCCTCTCTTTTTTTATTTCTTCTCATACTCTTCCACTTTCTTCTAAGATAAAAATCAATCATAAAATGAGGCTCAAACTGATAAAGATATTGCAATTGAAATATTTTCTTTATTTTGTTTAATTGAATACAAATTTAGCTATATTAGTCAAGAGAAAAGCACTTTGACTCCCTAATTTATCATAAAATATACCCTTTTCTCATCCAAAATTAGGGAGTTATCAAACTCCCCCACACTTAGATTATTGCTTGTCCTCAAACAATTCCTAAAAAATATCAATCAATGTGATTGTTAACTACTTTTTTTTATGATAAATACCCAATCAACCAAAATTTCATATTCCTCCACACTTAGAATAAAACCAATGTCAAAAGCAAAAACTTAGCAAAACTCAAATTGAATTTCAAAACCAATGTACTCATAGCAACACCCTCCTAATTTCTAAAGTGTGTGTGTGCTATACAGACAAATTTTTAAGAAGCAATCAAGTAATCTTCAATAAATCCTCAATGTACTTTCAAAACCTAATCCAACTATCTACTCTAACTTTAATCATCAGAATTCATTAAGAGAGGTCTTTATTGTTCAACCGAGTACTCTCTCAGCACAATCATTCTTCTTCTTTTCTTTTCTCATTCTTTTTTTTTGTCATTTCTCCTCCTCAATTCTCTTAATCCTTTTAATGTGAATGACAACATTGATTATGAAGCCACCCGATTACTCAGATTAAAGAAATCCTCATAGTACTCACTAGCATACTCTTAGTTTCACCACTGTTTGACGCGAAAGTTCATACTTTTTGGTGCAAACTCCCGATTATTAAGTTATTTCAACCATTGGAGTAGAGATATATCTATATATGTTTCTCTTTTCTTCTTTCTTTTTTCAAAATATCCCTCTCAAATGACAATTAAATGGCCACTTGCCTTTTTACTTTTCAACTTCCCTCTCTTTTCTCATTTCTTTCTATACTCTTCCATTTTCTCTTGAGATAAAAATCAATCATAAAATAAGGCTTAAACTGATAAAGATATTGTAATTAAAATATTTTTTTTATTTTGTTTGATTGAATACAAATTTAGTCATATTAGTCAAGAGAAGAGTATTGTCTCCTTAATTTATCATAAAATATATCATTTTCTCATCCAAAATTAGGGAGTTATCAGTCCTCAAATACAAAAAAAAAAAAAGTGCCAAATGGAAGAGTAATTTCAGTGATTCCTGCTCCTCCTTCCACGCCATTCACTATGACGTAACAGTTTCATGTTGAAATAGAGAGAAGTGAAGGGATTTTTGGTGGCTGATGGTGGATGTTAGAGGTGGCCATATAAAAATCAAGGCCAAAAGCAAAAAACCAAGAGCGAAGCTGCGTAAAGAGAGCTCCATAGCTGTGATTAGAGCATAAAGGAGGGGTAATATTAGATTATACACACACACACACACACACACACACACACACGAGTTAATTTGGTTCATACATATTTTGATATGAAAAGCTCTTTGTGACTTGTGGTTGATTGCAAAGACTAGCCGCTCATAGCGTCAAATGAAAAGGATAGCTGCAATCTTTTAATTAAGGTTGTCCTGTAATCTATTTATTGTGCTTCTTCTTCCAGCAAGCGTGGACTGAAGGTGTAGATATCCTCCAAAGAGAAAATTATTATGAAGACCTCTAGAAGGAATCTAAGAAGAGATATAATTATTCTATGTTTAATTGCATTTGATATTTCCCAATTTCAATCCATGATCAGAAATCTGTTATATTTGTTTGCGTGTGAACTTGAAAGTCTCTTATTTTTGGCCGTACTTTTTTAGAAAGTTACTTGGGGAGCATGATATCATCAAGGAGCAGCTAGGATGTAAACAACTTGGTTGAGTTCCGAATTGGAAGTTTGGAGCATAATAATGACCAAGTCTAAGTTGCCCAATTTGCGTATCACGTTAGATTTCAATCCTTTCCTCTTGTCAACAAGGTTGAGTATAATTCGATGTCGGAAACTGAGCAAGGTGAACAATTACCTGAACTAAGCAAAATGGGGGCAAAGCAGCTAACATGGAACTCCTTATAATCTCTTGATCTTGCATGCAAATTTTACGAATAAATTGTAATATTATTAATCAAGCTCATAATAAGATGATAACTTTTGTGAAAATTTCTTAATATATTATCCACTTCTCAGATTAATTAATCACGCATTTTCATTCCTTATCTGGTTCCGTCATTCAGTCATTCTCTCATGTCATAGTATTATTAATCAGGATCTGCAGGATTTCTGAATCGATATAAAATAATTTACACATACAATTAGAATGGCATGTAATTTCCAAACAATTGCACTAATTAATTTTATCAACTTTGGTAATACCGTGGCCCCACAAATAGTTAAAATTGTGTATAAAATGTAGTAAGACTGTTGTCAAAGAACAATAATATAAAAGCAAAAACCAAAAATAGATGAAAGGATGCCAACACATGATTTACACTCTGATTTTTGGCTACTAATGTTACAATTAAGATTGCTTCTTTTTCTTTTCCAAGTAAGAGTGGTGTCTCTGAAAGTTCAGTACTGCCCAGACCAAGTGCCGCAGACCTATCTCTGGCCAAAGAGCGGTTGGTGAATACAATGGACAGGTACTAGTCTGCCATAGAAGAAAATTGCTAAGACGCGTCTCCCCGGAAGTTCGGATCAAGATGTCCGGGTCAGGTGCTACTGCCATGTACATGTGCTTCTCAACATCAACTAGTTTTATAGTAGGAAGCTCACCCTCCTTATACCTTCTCTCTTCACTACTATCAACCACCCCATTCCACGATATAATTTCAGTTTCTCTGCAATTATCATGGCGTTGTTGAACAGCATGTGCAAACGGACCATCTCTATCTCCAGCGCCTTCAATTCCTTTTAGTACACTGCTACTACTACAAGCTTTAGCTGCATTTAAATAGTCTTTGCAACAATGTTGATCTAGCATGTCAATACCATTTCTCTTCAGACCCTTATCAAGTCTTGCAATCACACCATTTAAATCTTTGGCTCCCTTTGATGCTTGAACTTCATTCCATTTATCCTTGCAGGATTCTTGAACAGCACGCACAATCTCATCACGTGAAGTATAGGCTACACAAATTAAAAGCACTCTCTGGTTGTTGTGAGCAGTTACTCGCATTGCCTTCTCTACTGCAACCCTGACTGGTTCAGTCAGTAGTTGCAAGTTGCCAATGAAATGTAATCTAATACCATATTCGTCAACAATACTTTCTTTTTGAAGCAACTCCTCGATCTTTTCTCGCATCAACTCCATCAAGGATTGAACCTCTTTGGGCTGCCTTTTGAAGTTATCAATGCTGAATGCATATACAGTTACATACTTCACTCCCAATTCATAGCAATACCTCAGGATGGACAGGAGAGCTGAAAATCCAGCCTTATGGCCATCACCTTCAGCCATGTTTTTCTTCTTTGCATACCTTCGATTCCCATCCATGATGAAAGCAATATGATTCGGCACAGGACCCGCAGATAAAACACCAAACATGCATCTTCTCCAAAAACTACATAAACTGCCAAACAGTTGGCTTGTAATACCTCCAGTCCTTCTCTCCATTTAAATGGATGATATTAAACTTTAAGATTCCAACATAAGCTATTCAAGAAGAAACCTCCATTATCAGCTAGCATTAGGAATAGTTAAAGCACCTGAATTTAATCATCCGACGACCTGTTCATTAGAAACTGCTCAAGTATTAATCCGCATTCTAGAAAATGAAAATAAAAAAGTAGGAGTAATAAGTAATGGAAACAGTCATTGTAAATGTCTATATGATTAGTTGTTTGGTCTATTTGCAAGAAGCTGCTAAGTTAAAACTTGGATAATGACCAAATTGATAAAGGAATAAATAGATGAAAGGAAGTTTGATAACGTACATACCATAGTTCATTCACCAAATAAATAGGGGCCTCAGTGTCACACGTATTCAGCAAATCAATGAAATATTTCCCATAATCCGATCAATAAATGATGGCTCATGCCAAAGTTGTAAGCATCATACCAGAACTTAAGGCTTTAAGGATCAAGATGAACCATAAAAGTTGGTTCCTCCACCAGTTTTCACTAGCGAAGCTAGAGCAAAATCTTCAGGTGGTTTCCTTTTTCCAAGGTGAGGGTGGAAGTTGTTAACACAAATTACAATTCAATCTACAAAGATGAATGATGTAGCAAACACAGTATACATAATAACTTCATCTATTTAGCAAAAGCAAGAAAGTCTATTTTCTTAAAAATTAAAATAGATTAACTTATCAAAGTATCATGCCCATGCCAGATACTACTTCATGTAGAAGGTCCATATCTAACGTTTCTTTCCTACATCAATAAACAATGAGGTAAAAAGCACCATAAACAAGTTACTACTTACTAAATATCGGAAAAGAGATATGAGAGTATTAAATATTATTCTAGAAAATAACTGAACCCATATAAGTAAATTTAAAGTGAGCTATTGCCAGCTACATAATGACAAATGGAGTCCAATGCAATATATTCAAAAAAATCATAACGTTGGAAAATAGATATCTTGAGTGATATATTGATATGTCCTTCTGGCAATATGAAAGAATGAAAAGCCAGAACAGCCATGATCCCTCTTGGCAAAAGTAAATGGCAGTATGGCACTATGAACCACTCGGAAAATACATCTAATAAGCGAATTAAAACAATGTCTAAGTTGATATGCAGCAATTTATTAAACAGTAAACAACAAACACTAAAGCGAACACCCCAATCCCCAAACCAGAAAAGGGAAGAAAAATTCTGAAACACTCAAACACAAACTCTAATGCCGCATTTCGAAGCTCTTCTTTCTTAAAACTCATTCAAATCAGTCATTACTCAGTTCTAAGCAACCAAGCATACTTAAAACACTTGATAAATAGTGTCACTCCAGTGTCACTTCCACAAAACAATAAAAATAACAAAAGCACTGGAAATTTCCATACTTTTAATAAATTTTCAGAGCAACCAATCAAAAAAGAAAAAAAAAATAGACACGCTTCGCGAAAATAAGATTCATATCTATGTTTAACTGAAAGAACAAAACATGTAGGAGTTCAGCAAAGTACCTTCAAACCAGGAATGCGTTAACCCAGATTACCTTCGAATTCGATCGCTCACAACGGAAACGAAAATAAAACCCTCAATGAAAATCTACCGATTTAATCAGAGATCAAGATAAAGGAGAACACTTTAAACGCAATGGCGGCCCGACAAACTAATAAACAACAACGATGGAACAAAAACAGAAAGTCGTCCAACCTAACGAGAAGGATGCATGTGGTTGGCATAGATAAACATAGGCCACAGAACCTAACGCTTCTTTTTTTTTTTTTTTTGATAAGACGGAAAAAAACCTAGGCCACCGAACCCAACGGTTCTGATGCAAAGGTTTTTGGGTTGAGCTTTTCTCTAATAATTTGGGCTTCCTCCTATCCATCCAGTTTTAAACTATTTGAAGTTTTTCTGCACTTATCTTTTACTTAAAAAAAACAAAAAATAAAAAATGCAACAGCCAATAAAATTAGAAGATAGGATGAAAACAGTAAATCGGAGAGAAGCCAGACCCAAGATATTGGGGTGTTGGGACTCTTGGCAGTGTCGCAGATGTGACTCTGACGGGGAGGTGGGAAATTTATCCTCAGGGTAAATTGGCCTTACTTTTAATGGGCCCAGCCCATCAGACTTTGGGCCGTTTCTTAACAGAGCAAAAAGAAAAAGAAATAAGTTCCTAAATTATTCATCTTCCCATTTGAGCTGTTCTTCATCTGTCAGAACTTCTGGATTCACCAAGGCTCCGATATCCTGTGCGATGGTTTCTGCTTCCGGCTTCAGAGGATTATGCTTGCACAGAAGATCCCGGACTTGGAAACATGTCGGCCTTTTCTTATCTAAAGAAAACTATATTTTATTCCAAAATTTAAGATTTAATTATAAAATTGGTTTATAAAATATAAATAAAAAAACTCCTGAACATTAGATGTAATAAAATACCCTTGAACACCATACACTAAACACTGTTGCAGATGGTGTTTTGGTACACTTTAAAGTTTAGAAAATTATTTTGCTATATTTTGAAATTCATGAATTAATTTTGTAATTATATCTGATACGGGGGTAAAATATAGTTTTTGCATTATTAATTTAATACTTTAGCTATTGAAAACATCAAATCCTAAAATCACCATGTGAACAGTTAATATTGTGTCAACTGATAATGTTATGATGAAAATAATTATTTATTTTAGAGGAAATGAAAACCATTGGTTAAAGGTATTAAAGATTTAATTTATTTTTTAAAGGCTTGACCAAAAAAAGGTTTGACTTTAGAGAGAGTTATGATGTCTACACTTCATTCTATATTGTTTTGTATTGTTTATCGATTTTAGGGTATGTTTAGCATATCGTATAAAGTTTGATAATATAAGCTAATACAATACATTATGAACTTATCATTTGTTTGGTACATGTAATGTATTGTATAAGTTTATACATCATGACTCTCTTATACATCAAAATGATGTATAACCTAATCATGTCTTAGGGGTAGGATTAGACCTATTTTTTCATTTGATACCACTCATTCTCATGGTGCAAATTATGAATCCAGTCTCAACCCTGAACTACACCAACAATATGTTACAATTTTAATCGTACAAAATTACATCTGAAAAATCTAACTGTAGGTTCCATGATTATGATACAGAATATAAACCTCCTATGCACAAATGGTGACTAGTCCAATAGTAAGAGGCAGTAAAAAGGCTATTTAAAATCCCCCCTTCCACCCAAGAAAAGAACCCAAAAAAAAAATGACATCCATCAGGAGGCTGATTACTATTCAACCTCAGTTTCAACTCTCAAGTATTTTTTTAAGTTTTGCCTAATACTTTGGCAGCTTATTGCCAAGCATGAATTGAAGGTTGGTTCTAAATGGGCTGGTGGGGAGGGCCAAGAGCTGCAGATTGTGCATGGCGATTCTTAGGTACCTTTACTTTGTCTTTGATGCTTTCAATGCCTTCTAGTTCCTCAAGTACTTCTTTCATGGAAGGACGGTGTTTAGGGTCAGGTTGTAGGCATTTTAGAGTAAGCTGAGCTGCTTGTGATGCTGCCTTCAGTGAATATTGACCCTGAATCCTAGCATCCATAATGGTTTTCAACTTTCTTTTGCTAGAGAGATATGGCTTGACCCATTCAACCAGATTCTGCTGCCCACTAGGTCGCTTTGAATCAAGTGCCCTCAAACCTGTCAGCATTTCAAGCAGCACTACACCAAAGCCATACACATCACTTTTCACATACAAGTGACCTGTTGAACAATAAAGGTACAATCAGCAGCCATGTTAGCAGCTGTTGAGTTAGAATGGAATGAATTATATTAGGCTGTTTCTTATGTACAATTATACACACAAGACAAAATTCTTAGGTGCACCTGCCAATACAAATTAATGGGTGCCAGTGGATTTCATCACCTGAAACACCCACTTTTTAACACTACGTTTGGTTGTGAGAATATCACCCCAGGGAATGGAAAATCAGCTCACATTCCATCAGTGCTGTGTGTTTGGTTGTAGGAAAGGTAATAAAATTTTTTCCATGGAAAGCTTACCTTCCTTCATATAAAGGAAACCACAATCATCCCATTTTGAGAAAGAAAGTGTCACTGTGCATTGGAATGAATTTTATAGTTGTAGGAGCAATATTAAAAATTATATATTTTTTATTATTATTTATCTATTAAGGGTATTTTGGTCTTTTTGATAATTATTTCTTTTTTATTTACATATTTTATTATTATTTATGTATTTAAAATATTTTGATCTTTTTAATAACTATTTTATCTTTATTTATATCTAACTAAATGAAAAATATAACAATATTTCTATTCGTTTCCTTGACATACCAAATAGATTTTATATATGATAACATTCTTTTCCATTCTTTTCTATTCCTTTTTATTCTATCCAATTCTCGTTTCCATTCTTTTCTATTCCTTTTTATTCTATCCAATTCTCGCAACCAAACGTAAGTTTTCATTGTTGGTTTTTCACACAGTCAATTATACATTATATGCAACTTAACAATATTACCAACTCGAAGAATCTTTAGGAAGCACTGAATAATTTTTGAGTTATATAATCCCATTACTGAAAGCTGAAAAGCATAATAATTAATTAACTGCTTCTACGTAATATGCAGTCTGAGTCATGAATAGGGTCAAAACTCAAAAGACATAATTGTGATACACAAAGTTGCTTCATCAATCATATGTCGATATAATTACCTGTTGCCATGTATTCTGGAGCAGCATAGCCATAAGTGCCCATGATCCTAGTTGTCACATGTGATTCTCCTCTGGAAGGCCCCAATTTTGCCAAGCCAAAATCAGAAATTTTTGCATTATAATTCTGTAGGAGACAAAAGACTATTTGATCATTAATATGATCTGTGATATGGAGATACCATTAATTTTCTTACTCTAAAACCATGTGTCCACAAAGTCAATTAATATTCAACAGGTCTAATATTAACAACGCATGAAACAATGTAATGGGGAAAATAATTGTATGTTTGAGCTATTACTTTAATCATACACCAGGAAGTTTCCATATAAGTACAGCAAAAGTTCGGCTCCCAGAAGATGTGAAGGAATTTGGATTAATGCACATGCCACTCATTCCAAAGTGATACTACATTTATTTCAGCTTCCATCTTCTCAACAATGAGGGGAGGAGCAGATTAAAAGCAACACAAAGAGGCCAACTAGCAAAAAGAATAACTAACCCCATCAAGTAGTATATTTGAGGCCTTGAAATCTCTGTATATCACTTGCTTTTCTGAAGTATGCAAAAAACCAAGGCCCCGAGCTGCACCAATAGCTATTTTGAGTCGCATGTTCCAAGAAAGTGGTTCAATGTTAGGATTTCCTGCTCAAACAAAAAGAAAAAGAGAAAAAAAAAATTAAACTCAAATGCAGGGCCAAGCATTTTTTTTTTTTCACTCATTTTATCTGTCTTCAGTTCATACTTCTGAAGAGATGATTCTCCAAGCTTCCCTTTGGCATGAACTCATACACAAGAAGAAGCTCCTCAGCGTCCCAACAGAAACCCAATAGCTTGACCAAGTTGGGGTGAGAAAGCCTTCCTAAAAAATTGACTTCTGACTGCATTATCAGATCAAGAGAGCAACATATTATTTCACAATGCCTGATATCTTTTCTGAAAATTGTACAAAAAGAGAAGGATTTATCTCATGGTGCGTACCAGAAATGCATTATGACAGCTGAAATCACTACAAGATACACTAAAGTTATTGACAAAGATTAAAGTTCCATCATGAACTAAATCATTTGTCAGTGATTGGTTTTCCAATTAACTGGACCCAGAAACCGGAGGTGATAAAAGTAGAGAATATCAGATGCCCTCTTACATATTCTGTGTTCTTTAGAGCAGAACAAATTCATCAGAACTGTACAGCCTTGTCAGAGAAAGCATAGGTAATTTGTATAAGACGTCTTAAAGCAAGAATCATGCTTTACTAATGACTTGGACAACAAAACCAAACAAATTAATACACTCAAATACACCAAAGGCGCATCAAATTTTACTATTCTAACAAGATTGGGGAGGGTTACATCAATGTTTATCTTTAACTATCTTAACACTTTTCTTATGGCACACATGCTTGGCTACACAATTCTACTGAGACTAGTGCTGCTAATGACAATGCTGATTCATTATTATTTACTACTTGTGATAGCAATTCGATCAAGCCTTCTACATTACATATACAAAGACTTCAGAAAAGTCTACCACTTCGCAAAATGGTGATGCCATTAGCCTGTCCTCATACCTTAATATATTAAATTCACAAAATGTAATTAAATTATTCTTTTTTTTTCTTTTTACAAAAAAAAAAGGTGAATTTGTGATCGGATGGTATAAAATGAAACCATTTCCAAAATTTTAATTGTGGAAAGTGAACGCCTATGTTGAATTCATCATGAGACAAGCATTCAATAGGGCGGATATTAGGACAACGTATTTTTAAAGATCCGCCTTCATTTGCGGATAAGCAATGAAAGGCAGAAAAACAGGTCGTTTATGTGGGACCCGGATGCATTTTCCCACTGAAACCATTGATCTTCATGCTAAAGTCATATTCATGTTTGTCTATTGATTGATTTGTATTTAGTTTCTCCATCAATTAACGAAATTGATCAACAACAGATGTGAGTCGCGAACACCAAATGGCCTAATCATGATGAGAACCATTTTCAATTACTAAAATTTCTAATTTCCTTTTTCCAAACCTTAACTGGAAAGCAAAAGAAGGAGGAAAACAAAACAATGACTACCACTCTGGAAAATTTAAGCAGAAGAAATAAAATTCAACGCACCTGCCACTCTTGGAATCCTTGCACACTTTCCGAGTTCAACTTTTTAATAGCAACCACGATTCCACAACCTGCCTTAGCTGGTGTTAGCGTCTTCTCATCCAACCAACCTTTGTAAACTCTGCCAAAACCACCTTCACCAAGCAATGTATCAGATTTGAAGTTCTTTGTGGCTGCTTTCAAGTCTCCAAAACTAAAGACCTTCAAGTTTGGCGTTTCTAGAATTTGCCCATTCGGAGAAGGAAGGGACTCCCGAAGGCTCCCACTTGCTATTTCTGAAAATTGACTCCTTCCCGCACTGCTGTTCGTAGTGGAGAACCCAACGTTCTTGCTGTCAGTACTTGCTGAACCTACAGAGACAAATGGTCAAAGAGAACTCGGATTATTATTTTGACCCAGATAAGAGAACGGAGATCTAGCTTGTTTCTCTGGGGAATTTCAACAAGCAGATGGTACCCGTGAAAAAGTTTCAACTAATTTTTCTGACCCACGCCGAGACATTCTAGATCATGGAAAATAAAACCCATTCCTACCTGAATATGGATTTCTATTTACACTTGACTCTGGTCCATCATCGTGAGCGAGAGCTCCAAAGCATAGACCCATATCAAGCTCCCAGCCGTCAAACGCTAGCATAAAATGGCCCCCGCAAAGCCTAAAACAGCTATAATGAACGACGGTGCCAGAGAGGAGGAAGACTTAAAGAAAGACGAGAGAAGTATCGTTTTCTTTTTGGTTAATAACAATTTTTTCCGTTAATTTATATTCATATTTTTTTCCCTCTGGCTTGCACTTAGAATTTACTTCGCTGCTTCGCTGGTTCCTAGTTAGAACCCCTTAAGCAAAACCATTTCCACCGTCGAAGTTTCGGTTTTCTTTTATTTGTTTGTTACTTTTTAACCCCATTGTTGTGCCGCTATTGAAATAGTGATGAAGTCTCCCCTTCGTTAGATCAAAGTCAACGACCGCGTGAGAGTTTGATCAAACCCTTCATTTCGATAATACAACTTACCTGCGTGCTTCCGTAGAAAAAGTTGGCTGTGTTTATCCATCAATTGGGACCCAGAAAATACACAACCACAAATCCCTTCCAAAGACATGTTCTTTGATGACTAAACTGAACGTGATGGTTAACTAATCACATGAACTTTAATTTGTTGCTGGTCAAATTCACTGCAAGCTCAATTGGGTCAGGCTTTGTTTTGCATATTCATTACTCTATTTGGAATTTTGGAGTCTGAGACTGCCGTGAAAATTATTGAACTATTACCATACGACATAACTCCTTCTCCAACAGCAACTTGGCAAGTACCAAAAGGAAGGTTGACATATAATGAGAAAGTATCACATCAAATCAAATACATTCCACTTGGTTCCAACGACAAAACTTTTATTTGCGCATCTTATTAGATTTCCCAGTGACTCTGTTGATGATTGGGAATAACCATTAGCCTTATGTGACGACCTAGGTGAAAAGGGGCTAAAAAGATTTTAAGGTATCTAAAATTTTTTAGAGTGTTTCAGGATATTTCAGAGAAGACTAGATTACTCCTGAACCTTTGAGAAGAGAATTCCAGAACTATCAATGTAAATATCTCTTGTAAATATCTTATAAAACATTCTAGAGAATTAATGTAGACCGTTAGATAAAATCAATCTCCACCGTCCATTAAGGAGGTGGAAAAGTTCTAGAACTTGGGGGAGGCCTATAAATACCTCCACTCTCCTCATTTGTAACCCATCTAAGAATTGTGTAATACAAATTCTCTCTCTCTAGCTTTCCTTGTTGCTCATCTTGCCTACTTGAGAATTCGGTTGACTTAGCTAAGATCAAAGGAGTTGATCAAGCTAAGGCCGGCATGGTTGAGGATTTTGGGTGAAAAGTTCCAAGGCTGTGACAACGTGGTATCAGAGCTTTGGTTCGAGGGAACCTTGTTCTACCATTGGTTCGAGGGAGCAATACTTGTGGGCAAGAATGTCTGGCACAACTAAGGAAGTTGCCGTCCGTGTGGAAGGAAAGGGAAGGGAGTCCCAATCGCCATATGAGGGAGGCAAGAAGGGGCGAGGCTCTAGCAAGGTACGTGTGGAGGACTTTGCTACCTTGTCTGTGAAAGTTTCTGCCTTAGAGGATGCCATGATGGAGATGGCTGCTAGGGTGGAAAAGGTTGAAGGTGATTTGAGTACCCTCAAGGATCATTCTCTTGGGGAATTCAAGAGCTTGAAGACAAGTGTGGATGCCTTGCACAACTCAGAGGAGAAACGTGCTGAATCCATGCGTTCATTGGAGGAAATGGTGATGGATGCCATCACCACTATGCAAAATCAATTGATTTCCCTTAAGGCTTCATTGGAAAGCCAATGGAGGAATCCATTGGTGGCTGGTACCAGTGGACCAAGGGAAGTAAGACTGGATCTTCCCAAACCCAAGGAGTTCAAGGGTGTGTGAGATGCTAAGGAAATGGAGAACTTCTTGTGGCAAATGGAGCGCTATGCTGAAGGCTTGGGAGTGAATGATGACCAAGCCAAGGTACGTACTGCTTCTTTGTTCCTCACTGACAATGCTATGTTATGGTGGCGAAGGAAGCATGCCGATATAGAGAAGGGCCTTTGCACTATCAATACTTGGGAAGACTTTAAGAAGGAATTGAAAAGGCAATTTTTCCTAGAGAATGTGGTGTATGAGGCGCGCAAGAAGTTGAGGGAGCTTAAACACAAGACCACCATCTCCGAGTATGTTCGTAAATTCACAACACTCATGCTGCAAATTCCTAACTTGAGTGGAGTAGATTTACTCTTCTACTTCATTGATGGCCTCCAAAATTGGGCCAAGCATGAGTTGTAACGCCGTGGTGTGAAAGATGTGGATGAGGCCATTGCCATAGTCGAGAGCCTTACCGAGTATCATAAGGAGAAAGGGAACACCTCCAAGCCCAAGTCTTCCAAACCTAACCAAGGAAAAGGTGGGGGAGACAAGGGTAAGGCGGTGTATAAGAGTGGTGATGGCAAGCCGCCTCAGAGGAAGCAATTTGACAATCAACCAAAGAAGAACTTTAGTAGCCCGGCTGGGTGCTTCGTGTGCAAAGGTCCCCATAGAATGAGGGATTGTCCCAAGTTGGGGACACTAGCGACCATGGTTGAAGAACGAGAAGCTCAAGAAGAAGAAGAAGAAGAGGAGAAGGCAGGAATGGGGTCACTCCGACTCCTTAATGCCTTGAAGGCCAAGCCTACTCCTAAAGTCTCTAAGGGTGAGAGGCTACTATATGTGGAGGCAAAGTTGAATGGGAAACCCGTTAGCGTCATGATGGACACTAGGGCTACCCACAACTTCATCACACCTGAAGAGGCCAAGAGTGTTGGTCTCGATGTGGCTCAAGGAGGAGGATGGTTGAAGGCTGTCAACTCTTCTCCAACACAATTTCATGGCATAGTGCGTGGAGTTGAGCTACACCTTGGGAGTTAGTGTGGCAAGGTGGATTTCTCGGTCATCCCCCTGGATGACTTTAAGGTGATTTTGGGCATGGAGCTCTTGAGGAAGGTAAACATCTGCCTTATGCCCTATTATGATTCAATTTGTGTGCTAGAGAAAGGGGTAACTTGCATAGTGCCCGCTTCAAGGGGTAATAGTGGGCCTCACTTGTTCGCCATGCAAGTAAAGAAAGGTTTCAAAAGGGGAGAAGTCACCTACTTGACTGCTCTAAGGGAGGTGAATCCTAAGGATGAGCCAAGTGGAAATATCCCTCCAGTCATTGAGCATGTCCTGGAGGAGAATCAAGATATGATGCCACCGGAGTTGCCTAAGAAGCTCCCACTCCACCGTGAGGTGGATCACAAGATAAAGTTAGAGCCTGGGACAAGGCCACCCGCCTTGGCACCATATAGGATGGCACCGCCGGAATTGGAGGAGTTGAGAAAGCAATTGAAGGAATTGATTGATACTGGGCACATTCGACCCTCCAAGGCACCTTATGGAGCGCCGGTCTTGTTCCAAAAGAAGCAAGATGGTTCGTTGCGACTATACATTAACTATCGGGCTCTCAATAAGGTAACTATCAAGAACAAGTACCATATTCCTTTGATAGCTGATTTATTTGACCGATTGGGCATGGCAAAATACTTCTCTAAGCTTGATCTAAAGTCTGGGTATCATCAAGTTCGGATTGCCGAAGAAGATGAGCCTAAGACTACATGTGTGACACGCTATGGGTCTTTTGAATGGTTGGTGATGCCATTCGGTCTAACCAATGCACCGACCACATTTTGCACTCTTATGAATGAGATTTTCCACCCGTATCTCGACTGATTTGTGGTGGTGTACTTGGATGACATAGTTATCTACAGTGACTCATTGGAGGAGCATGCTAAGCATTGACAAGCTGTGTTCAAGACCCTAAGGAAAAATGAGTTATATGTGAAGAAGGAGAAGTGCTCTTTTGTGAAAGAAGAGGTACACTTCCTTAGGCATGTCATCGCCTAAGGGACACTGCGTATGGATGAGAGAAAGGTGCAAGCTATCAAGGAATGGGAGCCACCGACCCGGGTACCGGAGTTGAGGTCATTTTTTGGGTTGGTGAATTATTATCGGCGATTCATCAAAGGCTACTCTGCGAGGGCAGCCCCACTTATTGAGCTATTGAAGAAGAATAGATCATGGGCTTGGACAACAGAGTGTCAAAAGGCCTTTGAAGACTTAAAGGTGGCAGTGATAGAGGAACTAGTGCTAGCACTCCCAGATTTCTCCAAACCATTTGAGGTACACACGAATGCGTCTGACTTTGCAATAAGAGGGGTCCTTATGCAAGAAAGGCATCCAATCACATTTGAAAGTCGTAAGTTGAATGATACCGAAAGGAGGTACACCGTGCAAGAAAAGGAGATGACGGCGGTGATTCATTGCTTGCGTACTTGGAGGCATTACTTGCTTGGGGCAAAGTTTATGATCAAAACTGATAATGTGGCGACACAGTACTTCCAATCCCAAAAGAAGTTGACCCCTAAGCAAGCTAGATGGCAAAACTTCCTGGCTGAGTTCGATTACACATTGGAGTACAAGCCTGGAACAACTAATGTAGTGGCTGATGCGCTCAGTAGGAAGGCCGAGTTCGCTGCCCTAAGTCAGGTAGAGAGAGACCTGATGGTAAAAATCAAGGAGGGTATGGCTCAAGACCCCTTGGCCCAACAATTGGTGGAGTTGGCTAAGGAAGGGAAGACCAAGAGATTCTGGGTTGATAATAGACTTCTCTACACCGTGGGACGACGAATCTTTGTCCTGAAGTGGGCCAACCTAATGAAGAAGCTAATGAGGGAGTGCCATGACTCTAAGTGGGCTGCTCACCCTGGGCAAAAGCGGACCTTGGCGTTGCTCGAGGCAACCTACTATTAGCCACACATGAGGGAAGATGTGAAGCTCTATGTGAAGACTTGCTTGGTATGCCAACAAGACAAAATGGATAACTAACTACCTGGTGGATTGTTGGAGCCCTTACCCACGTCTAACCAACCTTGGGAGAGCGTCTCTATGGACTTCATATCGGCTTTGCCTAAGTCTGAAGGGTTCGGTTCGATCATGGTAGTGTGGATCGATTCTCTAAGTATGCTACATTTGTACCTGCCCTAACAAATTGTACCGCGGAGGAGGCCGCTCGACTATTCTTCAAGAATGTGGTGAAGTATTGGGGGCTTCCTAAAACCATCATAAGTGACCAAGACTCTCGGTTCACTGGGAAGCTGTAGACTGAATTGTTCAAGTTGTTGGGGATGGAGCTACACTTCTCAACAAGCTTTCACCCACAAACTGATGGACAAATTGAGATGGTGAATGCCTTGTTGGAGTGCTACTCGAAGCACTTTGTGAGTGCCAATCAAAAAGATTGGGCAAAGTTGCTGGACGTGGCCCAGTTCTCTTACAACCTACAAAGGAACGAGTCCGCCGGGAAAAGTCCATTTGAAGTGGTGATGAGCCAACAACCACTCACTCCTCATGAACTTGCCTCAACTTATAAGGGGAAGAGTCCCGGAGCCTTCCATATGGCTAAGTCTTGGCAAGAACAAGCGGATGTGACGAGATCATTCCTTGTCAAGGCTGCTAAAAGAATGAAGAAGTTCACTGATAGGAAGAGGCGTGTGATGGATTTCCAAGTGGGAGATCAAGTGATGGTGAAACTTCTCCCACAACAGTTCAAAGCCTTTCGGAAGGTCCACAAGGGCCTCATTCGAAGATATGAAGGCCCTTACAAGCTGATCAAAAGGGTTGGGAAGGTCTCTTATAAGGTAGACCTACCACTTAACTTAAAGATCCATCCTGTCTTTCATGTGAGCATGCTCAAACCCTTCCATGAAGATAAGGATGAACCAGACTGAGGAGTGTCCACACGAGCACCACCAGTAATGGTCAAGTCATATGACCGCCAAGTTGAGGACATCCTCGCTGACCGTATTGTGCGCAAGAGAGGGGTACCACCAAGTACCTGATACTTGATTAAGTGGAAGGGACTGCCAGAGGATGAAGCGTTATGGGAAGTGCAAGAAGACCTTTGGCAGTTTGAAGACCACCTATGCCAGTATAGAGATGAACCCGTGACGAGGGCGTCACCGGAATAGGTGGGGGAGAATGTGACGACCCAGATGAGAAGGGGCCAGACAGAGGAGGTTTCAAGGTATCTAGAATATTTCAGAGTGTTCCAGAATATTCCAAAGGAGACTAGATTACTCTTGAACCTCTGAGAAGAGAATTCTAGAACTATCCATGTAAATGTCTCTTGTAAATATCTTATAGAACATTCTAGAAAATTAATGTAGACCGTTAGATAGAATCAATCTCCACCGTCCATTAAGGAGGTGGGAAAGTTCTAGAACTTGGGGGAGGCCTATAAATACCTCCACCTTCCTCATTTGTAACCCATCCAAGAATTGTGCAATACAAGTTCTCTCTCTAAATTCTCTCTCTCTAGCTTTCCTTGTTGCTCATCTTGCCTACTTGAGAGTTCGACTAACTTAGCCAAGATCAAAGGAGTTGATCAAGTTAAGACCGGCACGGTTGAGGATTTTGGGTGAAAAGTTCCAAGGCCGTGACACTTAGCTCTTGTATCATGCAATAAAATAAGGTCTAATAAAATAAAATTGGATAAAATTTTAAAATTATGTAATATTTGATATAATATTATATAAAATATTACATCGTATAAAATAATAATATTATTTATTTGATAATAATATTATTATTTATTTGATAATACATTGTATAATATTAGATAGGATAAAAAATAATTTTTTTACAAGAATCTTTTTTACTTAAAATATATATTATATTTATCTAAATTTATTGTATTATATTAATTTTTAAAAAAAAATACGAGTGAATAAAACAATACATAGTGCATGACAATCTGATGACCTGGGTAATTTGATCTTGCATGGTCACATTAGGTTGAATAGTTAAAAAATAACTTAAGTAAATTGGATCGAGTTAGCTATGTTAGTCAATTTCAACTATTTTGACTCGATTTTATGAATTTTTTAAAAAAATATTTATTTTATAAGAACTTATATAAAAATTCTTTTTAAAGGAAAAATATAATTTTATAAAAACTTATATGAAGTTTTTATTTTTGAAGAGTTAATTTATAATTTTTACCAAATATTAAAGAAAAAAAATGTGGCTTAGCTAATTTGAAAAATCAATTTAGCCTATCCACGTACTAAACTAATTAGCCCAAATTCAATGCTAAATCAGTTTTCATGAAACTCATTCCAATCCTATTAATTTAAAAAAAAAAACTATTTTATAAGGACTTATATGAAAATTTTATTTTTTAAGGTTATTTATAATTTTTACTAAAAATTATTTTATAAGGACTTATATAAACATTTTTTTAGGGCCATTTCATAATTATATATTTTTTTACAAAAAATTTAAAAATAACTAAACTAATCCCATCCTAACTAATATTGATTAAACCTAACCAGACCTAGGCATTAAATCTAGGAAAAAAAAAACCTTATACAAACGGGTCAAACATTGAATTAGTCTAATACTTAGTACATGATCACCTTTATTGGATTAGACTAAAACCCAACCCAACCCAACTTAGCCAATGGATATTCTCATAGATGGGATGTTAAAATCAAAAAGTATTTATAAGACTTTATATATCACAATCTAATTAGGTCTAATCACAACTCTCAAAATATGATTAGGTTATATACTATTTTTATATATAAGAAATATATCATGTATAAACTTATACAATATATTATTTACACCGAACAAATAATAAATTTATAATATATTGTATTGACTTATATTATTATATCTTATACGATATATCAAAAAGTTCTTAAAAGATAACGTACTCATACATAAGAAATTTTAAATTCCCTAACAAAGGGTTTAGTTTATTACTTTCTTATATTATTTTTAATATTTATATTGATATGTATAAAATTTTTAAGATTCTCATAATTACTTTTTATATTTGAAGTATGATTTGAGATTTTTTATTGCGCTGGATTGTGCTATACAACGTAGCAATTATATAAAAAAATAAAATTAAAACAAAAAAGAAGATCCTCCAGTATGGCAGGGTACAGCATGACATCCAGCTTCCCGAAGTACACTGATACGACCCTTTCTTAAGGCAATTGACTCCTGCTCCTTCATATATGAGACAACCCTTCTTCAGGCAATTTAACTCCTTCTAAGACCATCCAAGACACGGCCAAACAAAAACCTCTCTACCCCACAACAGTTCTAGAATTTACGAAAGAGTAATTACAAACGATAATTAACATTACAACATTAACATTGGCTCATAACTTTGTATGGTCCTATGTCCTAACATCCCAATACAAAACCCTCAAACTAAATTTCACTAGACACAATGTTCTTGTCCGACTAACAATTTAGCAAACTTCACGGGCAGAGTTTGTTAGCACTATCAACTGGAATAGAAAGTGGACGAGAAAGGAAAAAAAAAAAAGTCTTACCTATCTTTTCATGTTTGAGGAACGAATTCAAAGCTGAGAAGAACAGTGCAATACTTGTGCAAGAATTGACTTTATTAGTCACTGCAATTTAACTTGTCAAAGCTAGTGGAGGAAGGCATATCAAATGCAGGACTCATTAATTACATAATACTCAACTATGAAATCAATTAACGTGACAACCTCTATTGACTTTAGTGGAAAAGCAAAAAGGGAGATAAGCAAACTACTAATATAACGGGGTATCATCTAAGAACAAGGGAAGTCATTATACCAAGGAAAAAAGTTCCATTGTTCCAGAATCCATACATATGTAGAGAGAACAAAATGAAATGGAAATTTATAGCATTTCCACTTCAGGGAAGAAAGTCTTCCCCACAATACTTCCACCAAGTCCAACCCCACTTAGTTGCTAATTTACCAAAACAACTTGAATTTCTGATTGAAATTGTCTCACGTCGGCTGAGCTTCAAATCATCTCCAGGTCAAATAGGAGAAGACAAGAAGACAATATAGATTGGAATGAGTATGTATTTATAATTATTAGAAGCAGAACTGTATAAATTTCAGTATTGATCTACAGCTTGCAAATAGTAATTTTTTTACTCTTTGACATCTAGGTGCTGGGAGCTGGAGGCACTAGTTCTCTGTTTTGTCATAGCTCTAGCTCTGTGCCTTCTCTTGAAGACATCCTGCCTGAATCTCTTGGTTTCTCTTTGTATGTCCATGGAAGGTTTCCTCTCAATAATTTCTTTTTCACTCTCGAGCATCCTTTGCCTCTTTGTCACTGCCATGACTGCAGTATCGCTTTCTATTTCTTCATTTTCCGCCACATCCTGTAGGTGCTTCTTGTAAATCGCAAGTGTTCCACAAATACATATTTATGTGTGGTAGTCCATATTTAAATATAGTAGAGAATACCAATGTTGTTAAAAGTAACATTTTAGTTAAAAAAGCACTAAGTCAGTAAATAGTTGGTCCAAAAACAAAGCACAAAGCCAGAAGCCTTCAAAATATAAAAATTCACAACTGACACAGAGAAAGAATTATGAATAAACAACCCAACTTAAAGTTAAGCACTGAAGTCAGATTACCCATCTAAGGAAACCTAGAATATTATATATAAATCATGTATAAATTTGAACCAAACATTAGAAGTATCTATAAGCTAGGACTCGAGGTATCAAATATATCCAGTGTCACTAACAAACTAAAAGAAAATGAAAAGTCATGCATAATGAAGGGTAAAATATATCATAAAAAGATTTTTCATCAGCATTGTCATTTTTCTCCTCTCTTTTTTTAATCTTCTCGCACATGATCATTATTTCCCTATTTAAGTATTTCTAGCACGCCAGATTGCAAAAGCAACATTATCCAAACCCTCATCCTTCATCATTATTGTACTTCTCATTTTTATATTTTAGAATGAACAAATATGGGAAAAAATCACACGTCATATATGAAAATATATTACATGAAACCAGTATAATTATCTGTCAAATGAGTAAGGTTGATTCTAATTAGTTTTTTTTTTTTCAGCCTAACCACAGCACCTGAGGAAAAAGAGACACACAAAATAACCCAAAAAACAACTAAATAAAAGCACCAAATGAAGGGTCTCAACTCAAATGCTCGCTTTTAATACTTTAAAGGGCAGTTCAACCAGATTTTACAAAACATATTATGGTGAAATCCATAATATTTTCCATGCCTTGAAAGTAAAAACATCATCTACGTTTACCCATCAAAGCACACTTCTAACAATCATAGACACTATTCTCCCCCCCCCCCCCCTCCCCCCCAAAAAAAAATAAAAATAAAAAAGACACTACTTCCAAGTGAATGGTTATATCAATCATCCACACTCAAAGAAATTTATTACCACTCATCCTCTCATAATGCACCATACCAATGATATTAGTTCAATAGATAGGTTGCACATGGTACTTACTTACACTTCAAAATGAAACTGAAGTTCTTGGGCGCATGTATAGCTCTATACTGAGTGCAGCGAAGTCATCATAATAAAAAAGTCAAAGTAAGAAAAGACCTGAAGATCATGAATGAGATTGTCAAGTGATTTAATCTTCCTATGAGGCCAGCGGGGAATACCAAATTCTCTGCACTTCCTCTTAAGTACGGTAAGTCCAACTTTTAGATTTTTTGATGCTTCTACAATTGGGACATCAAAGTACTTCACCAGATCTGCTAAACCAATGCTTGCTACATCTTTATTAGCTGCCCTCTTTTTCTTCGCTATGTTACCTGCAGTTTGTTACCTAACCTGTTAGATTTAAATATATGACCATGATAAAATAACTTAACATTAGGAAGACTGGCATGGTAGGGGGTGGGATTTACTTAGTTGTATTCTTTGCACCCATGTGCAAGCTGGGGAAGGGCAGATCATTTGGCAACATATTTACCGAACAAGATTTTTTTTTTGGGGGGGGGGGGGGGGGGTATGAATAAACAGTTTCTACCTAAAATAATAGACATCCTTTGCGGCCAAAAAAAAAAGGTTTGACATTTCATTAGAAGTTCAACATATATGTTAATCAATAATCATTGTGAATGGTTTTGATTTGACAAAGTATTTAGAAGTCCCACTTTCAGAACCATAGACTTCATTGCAACAACAAATTTGTCTTGTCACTTACAACTAGAATGTATCACAATGCCTAGATTTCAACAATGTTGAAATTAAATATTGATATGTCAACACTGCAGAAGAAAGAGAATCAAAGCATTTTGTGCTAGATAATCTGTGCCTATAATATTATAGAGAGCACTGATACAGAACCTGGTAAAGTTTCGTCAACAAGGTCATTGTCTGGTAAGTCGGATGTGTCTAAACTTCCGTCATCTGGCTCATTCTCAGGTAACTCAGACACACCTAAACTTTCATCATCTGGCTCATTGTCTTGTAACTTAGGCATGTCATGTGGATAAGGAAGACAATTGAGATCCTGGAGCAAAATTTTTCTTGACTGATGGCAATCATTGCCATTTTCTTGGCATTTTTCGTCTGGAGAGATTTGTGGGATATTCTTCTCTTTTGATTTGCAGTCCAACTCATGTATCATATGGAGATCATTAAGCAATGTTGGGATCATCTGAAGCTTGGGATTACTGAATATTTTTTAAAGAAATTAAAAGAGGGAGAGGAGGGAGAGTTAGGAATTTTATATGGTACAAGTAGTAGCACAGTCATGCAGAGATGCATTGGACTATACAGTGGTAACATGTAAAGTCACCAAATGCGTTATGAGATATTCAGGGAAGTAGAGATATGAAGACTTAATGATATAAGTGATCCACGACATGCGCAAATGATCTGTTTCACTTTTGAACAGCTTTCAGCATACATAATTGTGCCTTTTTCAGATAATGACATGCCTCCCCGAAAATAAATAGATAAATATAGGACACTGGCTACTCAATGAAATTCAGAGTTGTCCTTGAAGTAAACCTCAGTTTCAAATTCCCGGTAAGGCCAAAACTAATTACCAAGCAAAACCTATGTAAAGATACTTCATAAATATGAAGCTTATAGGTTAGAGGGAGGATATACCTTCCTCCTAGTTGGATGGTTAAATGATATAACATCAGAATATCTTCTCTTGCTTGTTCAAGAGGTCAAATAAAAGGGAAATTAGTTTTAAAAAAAATTAGTCACACTCCAATTTGGAGGGGGAAAAGTTTACTCTAGGAGGTGAAAAGAATGGAAGGGAATGAGTCTCCTATACATTTAAAACATACATACTAGTGTCCTTTCCCTTTACTTTCTCTTGATATCCCCCTTCCCGGTATAGATTAGACAATATTTGATGTCTTCAGCAAACCAGAGACACAGAAACAAGTTTATTAGTTGAATTTATAGAAATCTGAACGCTCCAAACCACTAAATGGTTCACTAAATGGTTAAGTGATAATATTAAATTGGCTGTCAATAAGAAGACAAGCAGAATGTCATAAATGGAGATCAGAGACAGCATATGAAGGGTACTAATTAGAGTGGCCATTGTAAGTTTCCAGTGTAAGAAGGTATCTGGATGGAGTGGAAGCAATCTTGGGTTTCAAGTTCATAATTTCGGAAACATCTGATACACTCTCCTGTTCAAGGAATCTTCTGCTAAGATTACTGCTGTAAAGCGAAAAATAGTTGCTTTGACCACAGACGCCACCCACAGTAACCTTGCTTATTTTCCTAGGCCAAACAGTAAATCCAGAAACATTTTCAGGTCTCAAAACTCAACTTCGTTCGGTTTGGTATTATTCAGGAAAGGACTAAGAACGGTAAAGGGATGTCTTTTCTTAAAATTATTTTCCATTGTCAGTCCACTTCTCCTTTTAACACTTTCCCATGCCCCCCCAAAATAAAAAAAAATCTAACTAAACGTAGGCTTCTAGAATCTAGAATGATTAGCCAAACGATTGCCACATGCGTAAAGAAATCTTGACACTATTATTGTTAACTACTCCAATGTTCCATCCCTAAACTAGCATGTTATAAATTCTAATCCCAAATTAGCTTTCGCTTAACATGTGTGATATATCATTTACAGGACGTCAAGTTACATAAAATACAAAATTTTGCTGCTCTATGCATATGTTTGGGAGTTTAGGAAGGAATGGAATGGAATGGACATTAATAGAATATAACAGAATAGAACAGAATGGAGTGAAGCTTAACAGAATGTATCATTGTTTGAGAATTTTACAAGGAGATGGAATGGTTTCATTTGATCAGAGTTATTATAAAATAAATGGAATAGAATGGATAAAAATTATTTTTTTTCAATGTTACCCTTATAAATTGTTTTAGATAAAAAGTGTGAATAAATTCTCAAGACCCTTCTCATACTATACAATAACTAGATAAAAATATATTTTAATGTTTTAATAACACGCGTAGGGAAAAAAGTAGGAAGAGATATTAGAGTAAGGAAGAAGAGGGAGAGAAGATAGAAGAAAGGAAAGAGATGTAGAAAAAACAAAAGGAGAGGGAGATGCAGATATTTTAAAAATATTTTTTATTATTCAATACTAAATTCTGAACTAATACAAATGCAGAAATTTATATTTATAGAAGCCTAATTCTAATCCTAATAAAAGATGATTTTTAATAATATAAGATAAATATGTAAAATCTTAACCCTATTAAAAGTCACATACTTAATTTTAAAATAATTTAAAAATTAACAAAAAGATAAAAAGAAATATTTTTTTTAAATTAATGTTTTTTAGAACTAATAATATATCTATATTAGGATTTTCATAAATTTACATTAGTTAAATAAAGTTAAAGAATAATTTTATAATTTAAATATTTAACTTCAGTCATTCCATTGTTGACCTAAATTGGGAGGATAAAAAAAAACTTTAGATGACTTGAAAGACCATCTTTTGACATCCCACTTGCCCCTAAAATAAACTTTTAAACAATAATTTAAATCATAGATCCATTCCATTCCACCATCTTCCCCCTAAAAAAACTCCCAAACATATCCTATGTGTTCTTTTTTTTTTTTATCACGCGATTATGTCAGGGGAATAAAAAGGAATATCGGTGGGACCTAGGGGTTCAATACACAATTATTTAATTAAATAGGCCAATTTAGTAGATTGGTACCTCTAATCGAAAGAGATTTGGAGAATAAAACAAACAGCGTTAAACAAAGACAAATAGATAGGGGTTAACAGATGATGGGTACCTCGTGACTGATAATAATGAAGGAATGCGGGAAAATTGGGGCTTGTGATCGGCGTGAAACGCAAAGACACAAAGCCACACTCCATTCTGATATCCTTCAGAAACTTCGGAAATGCGAAATTTCTGTAATCTAAGAATTGGGGTAGCCCGCATTTCCCCGTATGAGCCACTCCGAGAAAACACAAACTCTCTTTCAACTTCGCTTTCCCTCCCATCCCTCAATCGGTAGACATGCACGCTCCTGATCAACTCTACAACGTAAACAAAGATTCTGAAAATCGTCAATCCTCACCCCACCCAAAAACATGTTTCCTAAAATATACAAAAAAGAGTTTCGATAGAAATAAGCAATAAAATTAGAAACCCATATCTGGAAATTGAAATGAAAGGTGGGGTTAAGTTCATAGTCACCTCCTTTAATGGCGTTCCGGAAGACAAGAAGAGTGGTCAGCAAACTGGTCCCTGTGGAATCCATGAAGGCGCTGAAGATACCATGACTATTGGGCGCGAAGCAGAAGGAATGGCGGTGGACTGATAAATGGAAAAGAATGAGGCAAAAACCAGCTTTTCGACTGAGTTTGCATGATGTTGCACCTCTTTTTTTTTTTTGGGTTGTTTTCGGCTCAGTTCAGGGTCTGCCAAGGAAAGTATGGCTGTTTTTTATTCTTTTCCTTTTGGCTCCTTTCTTACCGTTTCTTTTCTTTTCTTTTCTTTTTTTCTTTTATTTATTTTCTTTATCTGTTTCGGTTGCATACCTTTTATAAGGAAAATGGTAATTCAGATAATTAAAATACATCTTATAAGAACTTTAGAATCTGTTTAAGAATTTATGAGAAGATAGAATATAATGACAAATAATAGAATAGAATTAAGTAGAATGACAAGTTTGGGTCATTTTATTGTTTAAAAATTTTAATGAGAAAATGAAAAAAAAAAATTATCATGTTTGGAAGTAGTAATAAAATGAATGAAATAAAATAGTTTATAATTTTTTAATATTATTCTTATGAAATAAACTCACGCATGGGCTCCTGGAAACTATTAGAAAATGAAAGTATATTTATAATTTTTAACACAAATGCGGGTTATTTCATCCTTAACCTCCACTTAAGGGATACAAAAATTAAGTTTTGGATGAGAAAAATAAGCTTTCAAGGCCATCCATTGCGATTTCATTTCATTCTTAAAAATCATTTCAAACAATGGCCTAATTTATTTTAGTCATTTCATCACATTCTATTCCTTGGCATCTAGTCAAATATACCTTAATTTCCGATAAAAATTAATTAAAATTCTTATTTATAATAACAAAAGAAAAGTAATTATATTACCGAATTAGAAAATGCACTTTAAGTTAAAAGTTTTAAAAATTAAATTATTGTAAGGATTCTAGCATTTAAAAAAAAAAAGAATTATAGTTTTTGTTGAAATTATACAAACTTTTATATTTTCAAAATATTCACATATATTTTCTGAAATAAAAAGTTCTCTTATATTTTAGTTTAATTTTAAAATTTTTAACTAAAATACTATTCATTAATTAACCTAAATACATATTTTTTAACAAAATTAATAGAAGGTATTTTGAAAAAAAATAAATTAAATTAAAATATAAAGTAGCTTTTATTTTTTAAAAAATTATATATTTTTAAAAAATAAAAAATTTATATAATTTTAACAAAACTTAAAGAAAATTTATATAATTTATTAAAAAATTATAGTAAAGATTCATGGTTTTTGTAATAACTAAGAGCGACTCGGTGTACAAATATCTACGTAGCATTTTCACATTGAAAAAACGGTTCACATCATTCAAAAAATTGTCAGAAAAAGCAATAAATAAAAAGTAAAAAATTGATACGAGGATCCCAAAATAAAATTCATAAATTATAATAGTATTGTTGGAGATATGATTCAAAATTGTTATAATTAATCTTTTTCGTTAGTTAGTTAGTTAAAAATTTGAAACTTTATCTATTTTTAAATTAAATTAAGTAGTAGTTAGTTTCCATGATTATCTACTTTTAGTTACCATTTATTTTTACATTTTAGTTATTTGTAAGCCTATAAATAGGCAGCCTCAATTGTGGAATTAATGGAAGGAATAAAATATTAATTTCTCTACATATTTTTTTAATTTTACTTAAATAGCCTACTATTTTAAAATTTTCAACATGGTATCAGAGCTCTCATAGATCTTAAAGGACCTGTGAGTGCCTGACTCTCATGGCTTCCAATAATACATCGGCTTTTTCACCTCCAATTTTCAACGGTGAAAATTATCAAGTATGGGCTGTCAAGATGAAAGTTCATCTAAGAGGTCTTGGCTTATGGCAATGGGTTCAAGATGAAAGAGAAATAACTCATTTGGGAAGCAATCCAACTCTTAATCAAATTAGGACTTATGAAGAAGAAGAAGCAAAAGCTCCAAGAGCCTTATCTTTAATTCATTCTGCTGTCTCAGAATCAGTTTTCACAAGGATTATGACTTGTGAAACAGCAAAGGAAGCTTGGAATATGCTAAATGAGGTATATCAAGGTAATGATAGAATAAGAAAGATGCAAGTCTTAAATCTTAAAAGAGATTTTGAGATTCTGAGTATGAAAGAAAAAGAAACCATACAAGAGTATTTTGACAAGCTGATGACAGTGGTAAACAAAATTCGATTAATGGGAGAAGAGCTACCTGATAATAGGGTCGTTGAGAAGATGTTTATAAGTTTGCCTGAAAGATTTGAGGCAAAAATTTCATCTCTTGAAGATTCAAGAGATATTAGTGAAATAACCTTGCCAGAATTAATTGATGCTTTGCAAGCTCAAGAGTAAAGAAGAGCTATGAGAAAAGAAAGAACACAAGAGATGGTTGAAGGGGCCTATCTAGCCAAAATTTCAAAGGGAAAAGGAAAAATTTCTCAATGCAATCATTGCAAGAAATATGGTCATGAAGAGAAAGATTGTTGGCATAAAGGAAAGCCTCAATGTTTCAAGTGCAAGAGATTTGGGCATCTACAAAAGAATTGCAAATTTAATAAGGAAGAACAAGCAAATATAGTGGAGGTGGTTGAAGAAGAAACTCTTTTTTGAAAGTTAGTGAGAAGTGCTCCAACAATTGAAGGTTGGTGAGAAAATGCATCAACAAGATGATGAGAAGTGCATCATGAAGTGAAGAGAAGTGCTTCATAAATTTGAAGATGTGGAGAGAAGTGCTTCATAAAATTTTAAATTTTGCAATTTTGAATCAAGGGAGAATGTTGGAGATATGATTCAAAATTGTTATAATTAATCTTTTTAGTTAGTTAGTTAGCTAAAAATTTGAAACTTTATCTATTTTTAAATTAAATTAAGTAGTAGTTAGTTTCCATGATTATCTATTTTTAGTTACCATTTATTTCTATATTTTAGTTATTTGTAAGCCTATAAATAGGTAGCCTCAATTGTGGAATTAATGGAAGGAATAGAATATTAATTTCTCTACATATTTTTCTAATTTTACTTAAATAGCCTACTATTTTAAAATTTTCAACAAGTATAACTTTTTTCTCTTTTTATATTAGATATATTAGATGATAATAATAATAATTTATAGCTATGAAATTTACAAGATTTATAACTGAAATGATTATAATTATCCATTAATTTTCCAGTAAGAATTAAGAAAGTTATTTATAGAGTATCATCAGTTTGGCAAATATATTAGTGGTCCATAAATTCAATTTGTTTACTTTTTTTTTTTCCATTCCAACATGTCGTTTTTCTTTTGAAAATTATTCATGATTGAAATATTCCTTTACATTTAAAAGTCAACCGTATATGGCACTGCTGAAAGAAACTTGAGATTAATGAGAGAGAGAAAGGGAGATTTGTTTAGGTGCTAATTTCGTAGCTAACCACAATCCGAGCCTTGAGACTTGCGGTGGCTATCTAAAGCAATAACAGTTTGATTACTGAAACTTGCAGACTATTAACTCTAATCTAAGTTTTCTCTGACTTTGCTGATTTGTGTGATAAACGACATTGTCACTTTACTAGATAAATATAGTGATAAAATTTGTTTAAGTGTATAATGCACTTAAAAAAATTAATAATTAAAATTAAATTTATATATGTTAGACCTATGTGTAATATAGGTGAAATTCATGTATAAAATAAACTTAAACTGTTAGGTGCATAAGGTAGTGTTTGGTTCAATGGAGAGGAAGGGAGAGGTTTTAATGATATGTTGTTTGGTTGATTTGGAGAGGAGGGGAAAGATTTTAATGATATGTTGTTTGGTTGAGGAGGGGAGGGGAGGGGAAGGATTAATGGACAATTATACCCTTATGATATTAGAATTAATTTTTTTTGTTTTAAAGATATTTTTATATAAAAAAAAGTTTTTTTTTATTATAAAAAATAATTTTTTATTTTTATTTAAAAATATTTTTTATTTTCATAAAAAATTATCTTAAATTCTATTAAAAAAATAAGATTTATATTATATTTTAAGTGAGGAGTAATTTAGTCAAATGAAAATAAATATTTTTTCTCTCCTCAGAAAACCTCTATTTTTAGAGGGGAGGGGATGGGGTATTTTGTCTCCCCTCTCCTCCATCTTTTTCATACCAAACAAGGGAAGATCCTCTCCTCCCCTCCCCTCCCCTCTCCTCCAAACCCCTCAAACTAAATAATGCCTAAATGATATAACATATGAAGCGGAGTAAGAATTGCTCCATGTGATACTGTGAAACGACCTTGACAAGACAGGGGTATTTATGTCAAATGGGATTAAGAGTTGCTTACAGTGCACCGCATGTTTCAGACGTGGCAAATATACCCAAATTCTAAAGCCAAGTGTTCATTCGTTTTTAATTTGACCTCTTCTTTCCTCTAATTATCCAGTTGCCATCATTAGTAACGTTTACTTGGAAACGGCGCCGTCAGGACGAGAGGGTGATCCACCAAGAGCACTATGCAGTTAGATTCGAGTAAGCAATTCCATTGTTTCAAAGGATCCTATGATTTAAAATTTGAGTAATTGGGTTTAAATTTTAGGATTTACATATAGAAAAATAATTTTTTTAATATATATTAGGAGGTGTACCCTTAAAAGTCATTCAGAAAAAACTCGATACGAAAGTTGAATATACCTTACCATATACCAACAAGAAAAATAAGGGATCCTGTGGTTGAAGTTAAATTATAAATATACGAAGTAACTTATAATGCCATGGTTCGCAGATACGCACAAATGGAAAACACAGCAAGCTATGTAGAGTCTTCAGGTGGTTTCTTACCTGCTCTATGCGGAAAGCATGGGGGCACGTGGAAGATAGCTTGTATTTCTATACAATGATGCTTCACAAAAGCAAAATTGAGCTTGAATCTGCGCACTATTTGTGTCTGGTTGATGCCCATAAGCCTTTTCATTCTTTTGTTTCTTGAGATGCCTAGACGTTTCCCCATTTGTTTAAAGTATATTCTCTCAAGATAAGTTACGAGTTATGACACAGCAAAGGCAAAAAGCCAGGATTATCTAGTAAAGGACGATTTTTCAGCATTAGTTGAACTTCAGAATAATATACATATATATATATATATATGTATGAAATAAAACAACAGTGCCATTTAATTTACATGAGTAGCAATATCGAGGGACTTACACAATCATCTGCTTTTAGGACAATAGAGTGGCCAAAAAGCTGTTATAAAGAAGTAAATTTTCGTTCGTGAACGCAAGCATTCAAATTATATTCTTACTTTCTAAGATGAAATTAAATTTTAATGAGGACAAGAAAGAGATGAATTCAAGGTTTGCCTAAAAACAAATGCGTCTGTACTTCGTACATCCTAGATCTAGAATGGCTCAAGTCTTTATTTCGGTACCGTTGCAACAGATTCAGACACGTTGTGACCTCACTCAAAGCTATATCTACGATGCCAAACTGCCAATACGGATTACAAATTATACTGATAGTCGTCAAAATACAAATTACAGATGGTGCTATTAGGAATTAAGAGCGACCCTTCAGCTCTATCGCTTTGAAACTCCCACGTCTTACCAAAGTGGAAACTTAGCCCAGCATACATCGTAAAAAGTGGATACTCAGCTCCAACAAATCAGTATTTATACACTCAGCTTAAATTTTCAGAACTGCATCCTTCTACCTCCCTAATGAATAATTTCAACCTCCATCTTCTAAACTCTCCAGCACATATGCATGTATTTCCACAACTTCCTTTCTCACAAATCATGGCGTAATTGCTTCACTCACACGAGAAGGCTCAGCCAGTCTGCCCTTATCAGCTCTCCAGACTAATCCCATTATCGTCCATAGGTTCTTCAAGTGATTTGGTCTCGGGAAAGTATTCCTCGTGGGGATACAATTGATGAAACAGCTGTGAGAGTACCACCATCAAACTGGTAAGCATCAGCCGTAACATATGAAAATAACACTCTTTTTGGTGTTGCCCTACTCTTTACTTACGCACCATTCTAAGCAAATTTCAGAACATGAATGTTTTCAAACTCATTCCTCTTCTTAATATGAACAAACTATCGCAAGTATAGGAGTAAGAAAAATAATACAAACTGAAAAAGAATAACAAGGTTTATATTCTGAATCAAACAAAATTCGTACCTTCTCAGTTGTGTCCAAAAGGTCATTGTAGTTTAGATTACCATCCGGTGCAGGAGTGAAACTGATCCATTCAAACTTACCCTGAAATGAAAATAATTTTATTTCTAAACGTTAAAAAGAAAATGATGCAGATACCGATATTGCACATTTGCACATGTTGGAATCACATTAAACTTGCTCTGTTATGGAAAACTTCTTAAAGCGCTACCAATGGTTGTGTTCTATAAAAAAATTTAAGTGATCCTTATGGCCCTTTTTCTTTTTATTTAGTAATTTGAGGGTAATAAAAAAGTTAACCTATGATTGATGCAGCATAAGAGATAGTGCAGGAAAAAGGTTCACATGCAATATCCAGGTAAAATTAATCAGTAAGAGGAAAAAAATCTATGGACGGGTCTGGATGAGAAGCAAACCATTGTTACTTTCTGAATATAAGATGCACTCCAAAGCACAATGGGCTTTATATCTGCACTCTCACTTTGATCTATAGGAATACTATCAGGGTTTCCAGATACAGGAAACACAAGAAGAGCATTCATAGCAGCTTGTAGTATCTTCTTTCCTTCATCAGCATCATTACACACAGTGCAAAAGTATAATACAAAGCTAAACAAGAGCAAGCAGAGATGGTCAATTCATGTTCAGAGGCCACTTAAAGAGGAAAGTATATATGTGGTTACTAAGTGAGAAATATGAATATGGAAACATAAGTAGGACTCACAATGTAATAGAAACCATTCTAACTATCTTAAAGCCTACAATTTTTTTTAAAAGACAGGACACTATGACAGGAAATAAAAGACTGTGAATTTGAAGCAAAAAATAACAGAAACATTTCTGAATTGTAACAAATTAATTACGCTAATATTTTTTGATTTATGTGTAATCCAATAAATGCATTGAATGGTCTGCTTTTATATTTCCTCTTTTCTTCCCCTCCATGAGTCTACAGGGAGTGTCATCTTTTCTTCCATCACTATTTGATGAGGGAGGTGAGCAATATTGAGTATTACTGTCCAAATGAAGGATTTAACCTTATAGGGAACTTCAGATTTGAAATTGGCTTTTCAACAAGAAAATTGTCCCTAGTTGGAGAAAGAACCAAAAGAAAATGTGATTGGCATTGACATTTACCATAAAAATTCCTTCCCGAATGCTACAAAGAAAGGCACCTTCAAAATCAAGTGGTCCAAGACTCAAAAATTTAGACTAGATTTTCATATGATGCCAGCAGAAATATATGCATCAGATTTACTATGAAATGCGT
This sequence comes from Erythrophleum ivorense, assembly GCA_026724425.1. Lineage (NCBI taxonomy): Eukaryota > Viridiplantae > Streptophyta > Magnoliopsida > Fabales > Fabaceae > Erythrophleum > Erythrophleum ivorense. Next base: position 414,507 of record JAIUCV010000278.1, read on the forward strand.
AGTTAGTTGTCTGAGCCATAATAGGATACTTTATGATTACATCCCAGCCCAGACTGTATGACAAAAGCAATAATCTAAAGAAGAAAATAGAAATATTTAGAAGGGAGGGAAAGAAATTTGAAGGGAAAATAATAATAATAAAAGAGCATTTCAATGCTTAGTATGAACTTACATGCCCGTAGGACAAACAGCAAGGTTTGATCCAATCTGAAGAGCTCGGACTGATGTATGCTGTTCAGGATACAAAGCTAGAGGGGGGGGGGGGGGGGGAGAAGAGAAAAGGTTAATTTCTTTTTCATTATTAATGTGTCTTACAAACTTTTTTTCTTTCAACAAAATGCAGAAGTTACATTTGTCTTACATCTAGGAGGATACACCACCAAGCAATTAGACACATCTGGCTTTATGGAACTCCTTGTAATGCATATGCCTCTGGCTACCATCCCTTTAACTTCTCTCTGACTTAACATCTGAAGCCTTTCAATGGAATGATCTTTTGGAGATGAAGGCAATAATGATGGAATCGTGAAAGATGGATCCAGGATTAGCTGGTCGCTATATAAATCCTGACCTGAGGCTACTTTAACACCTTTATAAAGCCCAGTAACCTGAACATTTGTTTGAACAATGACAAAGATGAAACTCCTTTGTGCCTCAAGAATAGTCCTCATATCTTCTCAGTTCTCACATATAAGTACTTCAAATAAAACACATGTCAAAAAGAAACTTTTGCACCTTATCCAAAAGAAGAGAAACAACTGGCATTCTGAGAACCTGTATCACATAAGTTTAAGATGTAAATAAGCACACATGTTCAGTAATGGAATAAATATAACAATTTTTCCACATCTATGGAAGAGGAGAAATAGTTAATAACATTCAGTTTCTGTATTCAATCAACATTTAGAGAAAAGTCCAGATATTAAGAAGAACTATGTCTGTGATATATGAGTTTCATCCAAAACCAAAAGATATATTAACAATAAGACAATAATCAGAACACAGACAATGGCTCCACTATATCAAGTGGACAAAAAGGTATACCCATCTAAAAACATTTTAAATTTCATCCCTTTTCATCAAAACTACAAACTTCTGGATTCTCAAGGAAAAAGAAAAAAAAGGGAAAGAAAGAAAGGTCCAGGAAATGCCTGCTAGATATGACAAATTCCATGACACCTAAACGGCTTGGTCATCTTTACTTCAAACAAGCATATGATAGACCTAAGGGAAAAGGGAACTCAACATAGCAATGTTGTTAAAATGGAAGAAAAAGATAAAAATAAGAAGGCAACTAGAGTACATATTCAATATATAAAACAATGTTCTAAATGATGATAATGCCATTGCACCTAATACTGGCTGGAATTACTGAGAAAGTCGAAGGAGAAATACACAATTCCCAAGACCATTTTACCAAAAAATAACATAAATACATTGGAACTTACATAAATGCAACCTTTGACAGCAGCACGACGACAAAAGGCTTGTGGTAATTCTCCTTCACCATAAATAGGATAAATCAAAGCACCAGGTGCATTGGGAATCCTGTGAGCACCAAGGTTAGTATCTCCTGAGATAAATAATCAGGCTAAAAAATCAAAGCAAATGCAGTACATGAAACAATAAAACAAGCTGTTACCTTCCAACAGATGAACTGTACAGAGCCAAGCGTTCTATTCCATCTTTTGTCTTGAGTAAATATTCACAAACCTCATTATTCTCTTGATCGTAATCTGCCATGGCTATAGCATACATAAGAATCCTGTAAGGGAGTAAGAGGCATTACCTTAGTAACTAAAGCAAGTCAATAGTGTATGTACTATAAAGGTAAGTCTTACATTGTTTAGGCAAAAATGCCAATAAAAGATGAAAGAACATAGTTCTCTTGATTACGCAAGACGGTGCTCAAAGTCATTTTTGCAAATAAAACTATTTTCCATGCTCTATTAGACTTTTAAGCAGAACAAATTCCTTTGTTTTTGTTCCTCTGATTTTGTCATTGTGTCAATAAATACTGACGAACTGCTGCTAAGTGTAACACAGAACTGCAGAAACTGCCATTTTCAGAATGTCGATAATTATTAGTAAACAAAACACCCATATCATCAAGTCAACAATGGCATATGTATTGTTCTGAGAATTCACATTTTGGCATGTATGAATATATTTAAAACGAATTGCTATATGACTCCATAAATCCTTACAACAATCCGCAAAAGACTATTGATGCTCAAGAATGAGGAGAGGGTGAGAGAACGAGCATCTTGTGGTGAAAAGTTAATTTAACGTTGAAATAAAAAGTAATTCTCACTAACAGATAGAATAGGGCGATTGGGTCTGTACGATTTTATCTTTGGTGGCAACCGCATTTTCTCCAAGAAGCAAACAAATGGGCTCTCCAGATCTTCGTCCGAAATATTGCAACTTCCAACCCTGTCATCTGCATTACTATCGTTGTAATTATCAGAAGCAGCAGCCAAGTGCTGCTGAATGAGCTTGAAGAAACTCATCAACCGGTTCTTCTCTATCAGCGTAAGATTCTTGTCCTTAAATATCGCTGCCCGAGAATCTAGCACATTCAACAATTTCCCATTTGCTTCGTACACAAAGCTCGCATCAATGCCCTTAAACTCTATATACTGGCTAGCACCAGCCCTCAACAACAGATCAACCGACTTGTCAGCGCAAAACAGAGTCCTAGGTCCACCCAAATCCAGATTGAATTTTCTGGAATTTTCTCCCAGTAAGTTTTCCTTCTCACAAGAACAAGAAACAACTTCCACATTAGAGTACAGGGATTGCTGAACGAGTTCTTTGACGACGTGATTGCTATCGTCATGCTGATCGTTCGATGCAGTGAAGTTGGTAGTGGTTGATGGGGATACAGAGGAATTGAGGAAAGAAGTGAATTCATCAAGGGAAAGGGAAGCGAAGTAGCTGCCGTAGAAGGAGTTGGGATCGAGATGGAGAACGGTCTTGCCGATAGCGGCAGCTGCGGCGGCAATGACGGACTCCGAGAGGCCGGTGCCCACGATGATAAGATCGAAGTTCACCGGGTCGATCGGGGGGTATGAAGAGGGTTCGACTTCACTCATTGCGTCGACGGCGCGTCGTAGTTATTCGCCAGCTGCTCCTGGAATGAAGAACTAGAAGGGAACTTGGTCCGATCCGACGAAGCCCCGAAGGCCGTAAATCTAGCAACCTACTACGTTTAGTGCTGGACCTTTGCTTACGACCTCGTCGTTTCATTTGCGACCTCGATCCTAAAGTTAGGTTAAATTATATATTTGACCTATAAACTTTGATCAAGTTTTCAATTAAAACCCCATACTTTTTTTGCCTTTAATCATATTCTTGTACTTTCTTACAAGTTTCAAACAAGCCCCTTGTGTTAGCTTATGCCATAACACCGTCAAACTCATGCTAAGTCCCAGCTGACACTATATATATCTTTTTTATAATATTTATTATATTTTTATAACCATTATTTAATAACATATTATTTTTATTATTTTTTAAAATAAAAATATATAATTGATTTCTATTATCAAAATTACTTCTGTCATTTCTTTCATGATGATTTTTTTTTTTTTTTTTACATTTGACATAATAAAGCAAATAGCATGTGTATCGCAAAGCCAGAGCTAATGCGCACACCTTTATTATAATTTGATTTTTTGAACTTTTTAATTTCTTTTAATTTGTTCAATATATATTTCACCTCTTTTTAGTTTGGTTACTATATAGTATATCCGTGTTTGTTGTCATTCCTATTTTGATCCGCACATACACAAAATTTCCCTTAAATCATTTTGTTATTTCTTTAATATCTATGTACAAAGATTTTTCTTTTGTTTAAATATATTTTTGCCCCACTAATTTTATAAAAATTTTAATTTCATCTATCCTCCTATTTTATAAAATGATTTAATTTTACTTTTATTGTTGTATAATTCATCCATAATTTAATAACAAACTCACACAATTTGTTGATAGACAATATAATTTGACAGTAAATTTTAAATGATGATGTAATAGAAAAACAAAATTGAATCATATAAAAAAATTAAGAGGACAACATTATTTATTTTAAACTTTCAAACACTAATTAAAACTTTGGGGATCAAAAATATATTTAACCTTATCTTTTACCCCCCCCCCCCCAAAAAAAATGGAGCAAGGTGACTCCTTCTTTAGCCATTAGCTAGGCAATCTTTCAACATTAATCAGTAACTAGAGCTGTGGAAAACAAATTAAACAAACCATTTAGTAATTTCACAAACCTTCAATAAATGCTTTCTCAACAATAACCGTTCCATTTATTTATTTAATCCGATTCAATAATACTATTTAATCCGATTCAATAATACAGGTGAACAGGATTTAATAACCAATATGGCTATTCCTAAATTAATAGTTTAATCCAAGGAGTTTCTCATTTAGTTAGAAGCCTTATGAATTTGTTATAATTCCAGGACGTTCCTTTCGTCCTCTCCATTTTGCCTCTACTACCCTCTATTGTTCTCTTCACGTGTAATGAAGGTTCTCGTGACCAAAAATCTAATGAACCAATAAACTGCAACATTCAAACATATCCATTGAGTCGAACCAATATTCTAGGCACATAATCCAAATATAAGAGCGTTACAGTAGCACCAAAATGTATACCAAGGTTAAAAAACCTAAACATCAGACCAGCCTCAAGGTCCATCTCCATTACTGCCTCGATCTTGACTCTGCCCGTCTAGCTTCATCTGCTGTAGATGGAAACAGCTCCACATACCTTGATCCAATTGTCATTTTATCCTTGCACATTGCTCTCTTAGCCTCTTCTGCAGAAACAAACTCCACATATGCTTCTCCCGTAGCTTTCCCATCTGGGCGACATGCAATATGTATCTTATCTTCGACCAGCTTAAAATCTCCAAAAAAATCAACAATTTCAGATTTTGACACGGTGAATGGCAGTCCACGCATTTTTAATATCTCTGTGTATTCCATTTGGTCCTTATCACTGAATCTCTTGGAACGAGATGGAGGAGGGCTTCCATGGTAGTCGGTGTCATATATTCCTTCATAATTTACCTCAGCAGCAACTGCATTGTAGTAATCCTGTCTCTTACACCTAAAAACTTCCACATATCTGCGTCCCATGTTCTGCCGATCTCTCTGTAAAGCAAACTCAACTTGCATTGCTCCGGCAAAGACAACAAAGGCCTCCCCTGAGAACCTTCCACTCTTGTTGACCAGCAATACATCCACAATGTCCAGTCCAGCAAAGAACTTGAAAATGTCAATATCAGTGCAGTTGAAGGGAAGCCCCCTGAGACGAACCACAGGAAACGGCGGGGGCTGGAAACCACCAGCATATCCATAAGGTTGAAAGCTGCCTGTTCCGCTGCTCACTGCGAAGTATGGATTGGATTCCATCATTCTTTGTCTCTTTGAGCCAACCTCGTACCCGTCCGAAACCCCCCCGCTTCCCAACATTGCCCTTCAATTTTCATACCCAAAAAAAAAAAGAAAACAGAAAAAATCCCCCACTCAACATGTTAATAAAGCCAAACCCAACCCACACTTCCCTGACACCTAATTTTAATTCCTAATCTCACAGCATTTATCATACTCATTATTTATCCTAAAAGAAGAAACAACAAAGAGGAAAGCAAGCAACCAGCTTTTATGCATCAAATAACAAAATATCAACCATCCATACCAATAGACTAACAGGGTGTACCTTAAATGGACCACAAATGTATTTTTTCTAAGAAGTTTAGTCCATTGAACATTGAAGAAATAATCCATTAATTGGTCATACAAGAGTGAACAGAAAACAAAAACTGAATGAAGCGACCAAAGTTGTTTTAATCAAATAAATGAGCAAAACTACGATTAATTGCATCAAAACACATGTAGCATAGCAGCATAAGCAAATAAGATGATGGCACAGAAGTAAACATGCACCAAAAAAGGTTGGTCAGCAATTCACAAATAATACCAGTCAATAAAATATTTCAGAAACTTGAAAAACAATACCATTATCGATTCAGTATTGACTGTAGGTCACAAGGTTGCAAGTTATATATATTGACGAAATTGATTTCCTTACTCTCCAGTCTCTACTAAATGCACTGATGAAAATTTTTGCAATATATATAACAAAGTCAATATGTAGAGCCTAGATTGAGGAGGCCACTAACTACAATACATAAAAAAGAGGTTAATACTTGCCAAAAGAAGGTTCATATTCAGAAAGAGTCTTCATTTCTGGTAATCAATTAATCATATAGCCAATTATTAAGGCATTGAATATAATTCCACAAAAGAAAAAAAAAATTGCTACACAGGAACAGTAGTTAGCCTTCCTCCCAGCTATTGGTAAGAGGTGACTACTGAGATTACTACTATCTCTGTATATCAATAATTCAATATAATCATCACGATCCAGAAGGTTATCTACCGTGGTTAAAACGAAAAGCTCAAATAGGTCCAACACAAACTGTCTACGAAACAAAAGATAAACCCAGGCGTTCAATATGTTAAACCAAATGGATTATCATCAACCACGGAAAAGGACAAAAAAAAAGGGGGACCCAAACTTGTGTGGAAAAAAGAAGATTCCTGAACAGATGAATTACCCTCCTCTATACATTTCGAATCGAACACAGAAAAAAAAATTCAGAAAATAACTCGCAAAAACCTCAAAACAATGACACTAAATAAATTTCAAAACGTAACCATCACCTCACAAACATCAAACCAAAAGAAAAATCATCGAAAACTCTAAAACACCCATTCCAATTCCATACTAGCATCCTCAATCGCAAGTTAGAACACCTCATTGAAAAGCGAAAACAAAAATTAGAAACAACAAATACATGACACAAAACAAAACACGGTGACAGGAAAATCTCGAGAAAAAAACAGAAAATCAGCTATGGAAAGCACCAAAAGCAAAAGATTAAGTCAGCTCAATTTACCCTCTCGATCCGTACATAGTTCCGAGGCCGCTATATGATCTACCGTAAGGCGGCTCGGTCGCCGGGGGAAAACGAAACGGCTCCAGGGTTCCTACGAACAAAGAACTTCAGAAAGCTGAATAATGAAAAGAAACCCTAACTAGGGTTAGGTGCCTTCGATGAGAGTCCCTTCGTCAAAACCAGCGCGCTCGTTTCTTGGTCACGCTTCATTTCTGAGTCAGTCCTCGTTTGGTATTTAAATGAACTCGTCTTTTGTGTGTAAGTACCGAATTCACATCAGCCCAAGAAGAAAAACAAAAATACCGAATTCACCTTAAACACTAACCAGGCAGAACGAAATGTAGGTCGGCTCGTCAATAGAAGGGTAGTATTGTAACTCTACAAAGCCGATTTCATTTCTTTTTTTTTTTGGTTATTAAAGCTTTGCGGCCGGATCTAGCAATCATGGCTCTAAATGCAATGGTAAGCCCACGAATGACAGGAAAAAAAATTGATATCCCAAATTGGTCACACAAATTCAAAAAAATAAAAATCGTGTTTTTCCCCGTTAAATATCCAATTCCATTCCAAGCAAAGTAATCTCACATAAAAGTATTGGACACCGGAAATTACAACAACATTAGAAGACACTTAGGCTCATAGGCCACACATAACACATAAAATATATTAAAGATAATCAAATTGAGTTATTTCAACAATGTGAGTTACCTAGGGGATAATCAAATTAACAAAACTATAGGTCCGAGGGATGCTTTTCTCCTTAAATTTTTTTGCAATAACTATCATTAAAGTATTTTGTATTTTTCGAACAATAAGAGTGCAAAGGATAAAATCACACTTATAATATCTCAACAAATCACATCCTAAATGATTTTTAATTATTATCTTATTGCTTAATATTTGTACATAATCAATTAATCTATTGTTTAAATATTCAAACTAGGTACATCCTTATCTCTCCTACTTCCCATCAAGATAAGTCACAATAAATTCTTTCTTTCATGTTTATACCATCTCTCTTACAAAAACTTCATCCAAATAGCTTATAGTCACCAATCCCTCAACCCTTATTGTGAAACTTGTAGACACGGACTAATATAGCTAGCATGCTCAATTTACTTCCCCTTTCAGAAGTTATGATCTTCTTAAATATGTTTATGGCACTTATGCCAAACTAGCACAAAATCTGTCTGACCACAACATGTGCATGTGGATTCATCAAGACTAACTATTGCACCATCATATCTTGAGCTTGGTTGATCCAGCCATTTTTACCTATATTGTTAATACCAACACAATGGTGCAAGAAGCATAGTCCACTCTTGTCACTCAAATTGCCAACAAATTACACTCTAGGGTGATAACACTAAAATAACATCTTCAATTGTTTATGAAAAGCATTGAAATCATTGAATTAGTTGTAATTAATAATCTTATAACCATTAAAGATCTAGCTCTTTTTATATTTCAAGAGACTAGACTCCAACTACAAGGAATTTGCAACTTCAATTACAAGTAAGGACAATCCCCTTTCATTTGTAAAACTATTTGATTACTTGTTGGCTTATTTAGAATATCTCATAATGGAATAAACTCATCCACATTGTCAATTTTGTGATCTTTAAGAGCATACAACAGAATATTGTCCTTAACTAATATTAATTACTTATTCGACTTAGGTGAACTATGTTCCTTCCACTAGCTATGGTACTAATCACCTTTCTCGCACCAAGTAGGCCTTAGATTCTAAATTCTCACACCATGCGACCATAGATCTCAACAACTTTTTTCTTTGTTCTTAATATGATAGCCTTAAAGAATCAGAGACAAGCATGACTAATTTGATCACTCCCAAAGATTCCTTTCATCTTAAAAGATTCATTATGTTTTCTTGATATTGTAATTAATATGATTTCTCTTTAAATTCCGCAAAAAAAAATGTTTCTATTAAATTTCACACTTTTATTTTCTTAAGGATAACTTATCGTGTGAGCCAAATAATGGGCACACTTATCATCTCTTATCGTTCACATGTTTAACATCTAAATAACAACCTCAAGCAATGATTAATGTTTGAACTACTCCTACTAAGTGACGTGCAAAAGTTGGCCACCTATAATATAAAATTATACACCACATTATCACTAGTTATTCACTTCCTTGTTTATATATATTAATTCCAAATTTTAGTTGCTCTCCTTGTCAATGCAATAAAAGCCACCAACTTCCTTTTAGGCTTTCATTTGTCACTAGTCATGCTTTTTTGGATTTTACATTGCTAATATTTAAGGTCCTATCTAGTTATATTTATTGATGGTAATCAGTATTATGTCATATTTATTAACCATTTCACTCATTATATATGGTTATTTCTAATAAAATGTAAGTCTAATGACGCTACTGCAATCTTTCAATTTCAAGCACAAGTTGAAATACACTTAAATCACACAATTAAAAAAATTTATAATGATATTGGTACTGAGTTCATAAAGCTCAAATCCCACTTTACTTGAAAAGGCATCACTTACCATACATCTCCCCACCTTACATCCCACAGCATGTTGATTTGGTTGAACATTGTTAGAAACAAGTTGTTGAAATGGTCTAACACTTCCCACTGAAGCCTCTTTACCCACCAGCTTCTGGTCTTGTGCATTATTTCACTCTACATATCTCATAAATAGGCTACCTACACCGAACAACATCTCACTTTCCATGAGCTTTTATTTGGAGAAAAATCCAACTATCTTAATTTAATAATTTTTTTGCTACAATTACTACCTTTGGCTCGATTATATGCCCAACACTAATTAAACTTAAAATGTATACCTTATTTGTTCCAATGCCTCTTTAAAAGACATCATACCTTTAAATGCTTTAAATTTGTTTCTTTATGCCTCTACATATCTTAACATATTGTATTTGATAAGCATAGGTTCATGTTCATAACCACACTTAAAGTCCATCTTTACCCAATCCCTATCTTGGTTCTTGTCTCTCACTTCCATACTTCCACCTTGCACCATTTCTTCCACCTCTCATACGCATCCTACTACTTGCCTCATTAAAGTAAGTATCATATCCCCCTATTGCAATCAGACAATGATTCTTCTCCACCAGATATAGATGTATCTCTTACACCTTCTCATACATATGTAATAGTAACTATGGCGCCTATTCAACCAAACTTACCACCAGAGGTACGTACCCACTTCATGACCATTCATGCTATAAGCAACAAACACAAACCCAAATATGTTTTTCAAGTTACCAAATATCATATTCCTTCGTTTCTTGAGCCCACTTATATCACCCAAAGTACTAAAAAATCTTTAATGAATACTAACCATGTCTTGAGAATTTTTTGTTATACAATGACAAGGGCCATAAACCTCAGTCCCTCATCACCTAGCTTAGAACATTGTTGATTGTAAATGAATATTTTGTATCAAGTAATACCTTGATGGCTTTATTGCCCAATACAAAATGAGATTGGTAGCCAAAGGATCCTACCAATGTCTTATCCTTAATTACTCACATACATTCAATCTAGTGGTCAAGCTTACTACCATTCAATTAGTTTTCACCTTAGCTATAACTCATAGGTGGCCCTTTGATAACTTGATATAATTATGCTTTTCTTCATGTCAAGCTTGATGAAATTATGTACATGCATCAACCCCAGATTTATTGATTCTTAAAATCCATTTGTGATTTCAAACAAGCACTATGAGCATGTGACATTGTGCTTTAAGACTTTCTACACTCTATTGGCTTCTAGCACTTTAAATATCATCATTCACTGTTCATCAAACTTACATAAGGTATTACTTTATATGCTATTTTATATGTAAATGACATCATCATCACTGGAAATAATTCCATGACCATAAGCTCTTATATCATGGCATTATCTACTTAATTCTTAGTCAATGACCTTAGGCCATTACATTATTTTTTAGGTGTGAAAGTTATTCCAACTTCTCATTGAATATTTCTCAGCTAACATGAATATATCAAGTATCTTCTCTTAAAAATCAAGATGGCAAGTGCAAAGGAATTCATTATCCCTATAGCTACTAGTTCTTTTCTTTCCTTACATGATGATTGTTCTCCAACTAATTCCACATGGTATCAAAGTGTAATCAGTACCTTGTAATGCCTCTCCCTTATTCACCCTGGCATTACATGTTAGTGTAGTTCATGCACAATTCTTCTTCCACTCATTGAGGTATTACAAAATGTCTACTTCCTTATCTTAAGAGAACTTTATTCATGGCTTACTAATTTGTAAAGCACATTATTCTCCACTTACTAAGTTTAGCGATACTAATTTGGGGTAGTAATTGGAATGACTTTCAAATCTACCTTAGCTTATTTTATTTATTATGAGAGGACTTTGATATCTTTGGTATTTTTCAAAACAAAATATCATAGCTCACTCTTTCTTTGAAGCTGAATACAAGGCCTTTTCCATATCAGTGATGAATTAGCTTGGATTCAATCATTGCTCTAGAAAATATGAATCTCCATCACAAAACACACTTACTTTATTGTGACAATGTTGGTGCCATTTGTCTTAGTCTCAATCTTATCTTACACAGTTGCATGAAAATACATCTCCACTGATGTTCACTTCATCCATGATCATATACAACAACGACATCTTTAAGTGGCTCATGTGTTTGCTTCAAACTATTTGGCCAATGCTTTGACCAAGTACCTTTCCAAATAATGTTTCTTCTTCGACCAAAGATGATAGTCTCCAATGGGCACTATATCTTGTAAGTATGTATAAAGGATATAAGTCACTCTTATCTTAACAAATTATAATCTAAATGATCTTTAGTTATTATCTTATCTCTTAATATTTGTATATTGCTTTATCCCATTATTAGTTAAATTATTGTTTTAATAATCAAACTATGCATATTTTTATTTTTTTTACTTCTTGTGAAAAATATATATGCATGTACAATTCAATTAGATTGTTATCAAATAAAAATATTATTCTCCCCAATATCAAGCCATCTAAATTTATTTTGTATAACTCCTCGTGTTGAAAAACATAAGAAGATGATTACTACTTAATTTTGTCTACAAGATTTTTTTTCACAATTAATTGTGTTTGATGAAGTGGTATATATTGCGTCATCTCTTTTTTTTTTTCACGCAAATGCAGATATATTTCTTTTATATGTTATAATTTGAACATATCTCATGAGTAGGTGTTACTCTTAAGATTTTATATTATAAGTTTTGATAATAGCAAATGTATAACAAATATATAATAAAAAGGTTACAAATACAATGCTAATATGTGCTTATTTGATTGCTATAAGTTATAAATGATTATAGAGAAGCATGCTTGTCCTAATTATATTATAAGGTTTGATGATAAAAAAATGTTAACAAATATAATATTAATATATGCTTACTTATCATGCTGTGTCTCTTATATGTAAAATATATTTGTTTGTAATATATCTAATAAATTGTAAGGTTATATATATAAAATTTAAATTGGATATATAAATTATAATAATCTAATATGCATGATAAGATTATTTATATTACAACTAATGTTATCATGTCATATATATTGATAAATGTAAATTAGACTAACTAGTTGGTTTATAAGTTAAATGATTTTTTGCATGGTTCAAATAAATAAAGGTAAGCATTGAAGTAAAAAGAAAAAAAAAGAAATATCAATATCATACGTTACACAAATAAATAGCAAGTATGGAAAAACAAAGTTCTAATAATTGAAGAATTTAAAGATTTAGAAGTTTTGTTATATTAAAATAGCCAATTGACTTAAATAGATATATTTATCATGGATTAGGATTTTCTATGTAAAATTATTTAGATTTGCATTTATTGACTCCAAACATTTTAATTATCAAAATACGTACTTGGACCCAAAAAATGGTGAGATATATTTTTTTGCAAAAACCTTAGTTTGACCTTTGATCACTATATTTATCTTATCTCACAAACTATATTGATTTTTGATAACAAACTTATTTTATTTGAAAATATACTTAAATAAATTTTTAAAGATAGGTCATTTACTTAAAAAAAAGGTTTAGATGAAAAAGTTATAAACATTTAAAAAAGTTTAAACAAATTATATGAAATTTTGAATTGAAACTTATTGCATTAAAAAATAGACTTAAAAAGCTTTTCATTAATAGGTCATTCATTCAAAACAAAATTTAAATGAGAGATATAATTATTTGAAATTGAGTATGTACTAACAAGTTTTGTCATTGAATCTAATTGATTGACCTTATCTAAAATAACACTTGGTGCTCTTTAGACCTGACCAATTAATCATTTTTGACCTACCAGTTGATCGGTACTTAAAAATTCAAACTAATTATCATATTTTGTATGATAGTTGATTGGTAAGTCTTTGATAGTTGACTGATTATCGTGAATAATTTTTTAAAGTATATAATAGCTATTTTTGACCCCAAATGGCTATATGTCATTACAGGTCATAAATATGACCTTCTAAACATGTTTTTAACAAGAACAATGAGTTATAATGTGATTTTAAATTTATTATTGATCCTTAAAATAAAAAAACATTATTCTTGCGGCAAATCTTAAAAAATCCATCATTTGAGTTTGTAGTGCTTCATTGTGTATATCTACTACTTAAAAAAGTTTATTTGAGCAATTTTATTATTCTAATGTCATTATAAGGCAAGCATGGTATATCTCTTATGAGAGAAAATAAGAGTAAGGAAGCTCTTACACCTCGTTTGATATGATGCGAGTGCAGATGTATTTTTTTTATATAATTGTGCAATATCTATTATGCTTGTATAATTATTATTTTATTCATCAAATCACTATTTTAACTATTCAATCGTTTTTTAAAATAAAAATATAAAAATAATTTTTTATCTCGTCTATTTCTATTTATCTACTTTTTATATTCTTTTTGCATTCACAATATCATACCAAACATATTCTTAGAGTAATTATTTTCTAAATAAGAAGTACTTTGTTTTAAAATAAGAAACAACTTTAAATTAAGTTGAATATTATAAAAGCTTACAAATACTTTATTAAACTTGTGAAATTAGTAGAAAATTTTTTAATTAAAGTTTAAAAACTAAATGTAGACTTGAGATAGATTGGAATCAAAATAAATCTTGAATTTACATTCACTCTCTCTTTATATTCTCTACATTTCAAGTTATTTAATTAATACACTATTTTTATAATGATATTTTACATGAAATATTGATTATCTTGTACACAATACATTTTCTTATATTTATTTTAAGTAAATTAATTGTTACAAAATTATTAAATTATTCTAAGTTTTCTTAGAAACAAGTTTTAACATCCAATTTAAATATAAAAAATTAAATGTTTTATTTTGAAAATAAAGATTGTGTTTTTTATATTCCAAATATCAATATAAATTTTTCTTTAATTGATATAATCATTAGTTCATTCAAGATTCTTTAAAGTAACATTAGTAACAAATTTTTGAAAAAAATAATTTTAAAAACAATCCAAACTTTTATAAACACCTAATTTATTCCATTCTTAGATGTTGGTTGCCTTCTCTAATAGAAGGGAGATAATTTACACAATATTTTATATGCAATAACCAGGTAATCTTTATCATTATACAATCCCCGCAATATTTGGCCTGCATATGCAGTGTCTAATTTAAACATGGCCCCTTATGAAAAAATTAATACTTAGTTACTATTTGGTGGGAGGGATAAGGGAGGAAAGGAAAGGAAACGATGGATGGATTAGGACTTTCTTTTTGTTTGGTATGCGTTAAAATGAAGGAGAGGAAGGGAATGGCAGGTAAAGACACAAAAGCATCAACTGCATTAACATCCACATCTTGTTCTTTGCACTTTCAACCCTGGATAACAGCCCCAGCAGCTCGAGCTTTCTATGATTATATAATAAAAATCACGACAAGCTATTTGTTATCAAGGAATCGACCAATGAATTTGCTAACCCTGGTGGATACTAATAGCCAAGGTATTATCCCAACCTGTAATTATATTAGAACAACAGTCAGGAAAATAATAGGATGCATTTTATAAAGAAGTATGAAAAAATCACTACGTTATTGTTGAACGAAAGTTGGTGACAAAACGAAGCAACACCAAACATTATATATTATTGAAATATTCAATTATTGTATTTCCATCATTAAACCCTTAACCTCTATTTATATTTTTACTATAACTGCACAAAGACACTCTTCACTCTTCACCCTGCCATATAGTTTTTGCCTGTAAATGATTTGTTATATAGATTATGGAAAAATTATGGCAGGTATCAACAGACTGTCACATAGTAGATCAAATCCTCACTCACAAATACAGAAACAAAGCTCAGATCAGCAAATTCTATGATAGAGACCTAAGTAATGAAATTTCCTTCATTTATACAAAAATACAAAAGTAAGAAACAAAGGTACTCCCAATTTTTTACCTTGACATAGTCGTTTTGAACCCCTCCAGCCCCCCAAGACAATAATTTCCCTACAAAAAAGTGAAAAAATATGTTCAGAATTCTAAACAAAAGCTTACTGTTTTATAGTTTTCTTCTTTCACCACGAATAAGGAGCATGCTATTTGTCTTCTTACCTTCATTTTAAGGTACGTTTTTAAAAAAAGAAATCCAAGAAAAAAAGTGGCAGATTTGCATACAGCAAGCTAATAAATCTACCAGACTTTAAACCTTGTAAAATAGAGTATCACTGCATTACCAAAAGGTTGCACAAGTTTGTGAGATATGCTAGCCACAGGAACCTTCCAAAACCAGAAAAGCAGCACTGTATATATTAAAACCTACATGGGACAACCAAATAAGTATCTTATGGCTTAAATAAAAGATATCTGTAAATTTACAAAACTGTCATATCTACTATACCTTTGAGATGATCAGAATTTTGAGATACAAATCATTCTCCTTGTCATTCAAGTTTTGATCTGGAAATCAGTTTAAACTATAACTTTCCATATTTGTGTGGGTAAAGCAGTTAAGTAACAGGATAATATATATATATATATTTGTACGTCTATATATATATATATATATATGATTAATGAAGATAAATACTAAAAGCAGGAAAAGCAACGAAACTATTAATACTATACACTAGATATTAAATTAAGCAATACACTACTTGATGCACAAGCACCCTAATATTTGCTTGCCTAATTGTTAGTGTTAGAGTTCAGGTACCTTAAAAGTGATTTCTGGTCCTTGAGGAATTAAGTTTCTTCTTCTTTTTTTTTTCTTTTTTGTTGGTTTGAAAGTAATTTCATACAAAACAGACGAACAAAATTCTCAAGTGCCAGAAAGTAAAGGCCTGTTTGAAATTGTTTTTGTTTTAATGTTTTCAAAACATATGTTTTCAAAAACAAGTTTTTGAAAACAAAAAAATTAAAAAATCTATTTGAATTATTATTTTAAAAAGTAATTGTTTTCTGTTTTTTACCTGATTCTGTAGAACAAAAATTACAGAACACTTAAAAAGTGTTCTAAGTTTTTTGTTTTTGAAAACAAAATTTTGTTTTTTTGTTTTACAAAACACTTCATTAAAAACACATTATCAAACAGGTTTTTTTGTTTTTTTGTTCTTGAAAACAAAAAAACTGTTTTGCAAAATCAAATCAAACAGGCCTTTACTCGTGCAAAGATGGAAATTAGTATACTCTTGATCAAAATATGATAACAAGAAGAAAATTTGGATGGAAATTAGAAGATACAGAATAAATTTAATATATTTTCCATAGATGCAAAGAGCATATCCAACACCAAAATTCAGATGACCTAATTCAATTGGACAATTAAGATCACTCGTGCCTTATCACCTTTGGATATGATAGGGTACTTCCAAGCACATACAGAACTAGAAGTTTAAACAATATGGATACATAAATATTGCTATTTTGCATTCTTTTAAAAAATCTTCCACCATTTCTGGTTGCTCCAGCAACTAAACAATATAATGTTTAATTACTAAAAGAAGAGTTTTAATTTTTTATTTTAGGTATGACAGAATATATTTTTCATGAAGTCAGATTCAAAACGTGGCATTGCAATAAACTCACAGTATGCAAGTTCCTTCTCCTTAGCAACTGCCAGTCTTCTAAGTTTTGCTGCTTGTGCAAAGGTTGAGGGCCTGAGAGCACAAAGAGGAGACTCATACTCTCACACATATATTTGAAAATCAAATTTATGTTACTACTACTTTTAGGATATTCCTTTTGTTATTCAAGATATTTATATACCAACCACATATATATATATGGAAAGCTTTGTTGAAAAGAAAAAGTAATGAAAATAAATGGTGTTTCCACAAATAAGAACCGAATCCCAAACAAGATAAAATGAATAAACACTTTGAGACATTTTGGATCTTTCTCAAAGCATAAAAGGAGTTAAAAACATCTTTTTTCTTAGTACTTCCATTCGTGCTCTTGTTTTTTGTCTTCCTCCTATCCACTTATTTACCACATTTCTATACCAACAGGGGATTTGCTTCGTCATGCGACATATCAGGAAAGTGTTAAATGATTGTCTTTTTTTTTGGGTGTTTTTTCAATTGAAGTTACCTGAATGTTTTAGTGAATATCTTCCTTCCTAATCAGTAGTCACATACATACTTCTCTTGTTGTACATCGACCTCAATATTCTCATCCAGACACTTTTATTTTCTGACATGCACTTTTACTGACGAAAAATCCGTAACAGAAAGTATAGTGGATTTTAGGACTTAGAATTTACCCTTTACTTCCTATGATCACTCAAACTCACCTTTTTTTCCATCTTATATAATTTCATTATCAATTTTAAAATATAAACAGCCAAGATACAAAAGATGCTGAAATTTATAATTAGTTATCTCCTGCCCCTCAATCTTAACCAGACCCTGCTTCCTCCTCCTACTCTTGCCGTGGTTGCATTGCATATATTTCTTCTTACTATTATTGTACCGAACCCCCATCTTCTATAGCTTGTCTAAGCATTAATATTCTAGTAATAAACCTGAATTCAATCCTATCAACAAGGATAATATCATATGCAAAAGGTAATTACGTGAGAGAGGGCCCAGCCAAGTCTGAACAACTGACCACTTAAGTAGATTAAAGCACCTTAGTTGCTTGAACAATGAAAAATAATCAGGGGACAACACTTACTGTGACAAGGTGCTTGCCTCTTTCAAGAGTTTCTTTTTTTCTCTGCGCAACTGAAGTTCTTTTGCACTATTGGAGCCCTTCTGTGGTAAAAGAATGTGACTAAAAGAAATGAATATGTCGACCATCAACACGTTAGAGAATATATCTTACCAAATACCAAGCACATTAAAAGGCGATAAGCACTCGTCTCATTATGGTGCAAAGAGAATACATTATCAATGGGACCTTAGGCACAACAATTTTTTTGTTTTCTTTGTTCGTTTTTCTTTTGCTCTCAGGAAACTTCACAGTCTTGTTATAATCAATTAATGGCAACTGGCCAAAGCGTGTCTGCCACTAGCATAAGATCGCGTAATAAAGGGCAATAATAATAATAAAATAATGTACATGCTAGAGAATTCCAATGGGACCCGTAACTGGTTGACCATGGAAAATGTATAGAGATATTGGAATGTAGTCAAAATTTGATTAACAAAACAATAATACTATAACAAAGATAAAGCTTGGTCTAGGGCAAATCATCATGCTCTACCATCCCATAACTGGGGAAATCCTGAGTAAGGGGTTACAGAACATATTACATAGATAACAATCCTGATTAGCATTACAACAGGGATCAGGCTGCTGGGGACTGATTAGCATTATAACAATGATTAACATTAGTCTGGTTTCGTTTCTACCAAACAAGGTCTTAGAATTATTACAGCGGTAAAAGGAGGGTGGAAGAGGACCTTCTTCAACTGATCGAGCCGCCTGGATGCCAACTGAAAAGCAACAACAATCAAGAATATAAGAGCAGCTGCTAGCGATCTTTGATGTTCTTCGGTTCCTCCGTCTGCCATGATTCTCCTGCCCACGTTGATTTGATTTGAAGGCGCATCAACGCACCGGGAATTCCCCGCTATTCGTTTTTTCTCTTTTTGGGTCCTAAAGGGATGGCAATTCGAAGATGAGACGAAAGCCCGAGGCCCACTTAACAGAAATGGATTCGAGATTACACAACGCGGCCCTGAAAAAATCCGTAGATATATTATCTTGAGGACAACAATTTTTTGACATAAAAAAAAAGCATAAAATCTTGATATTTGATTCTGATTTCATAAAAAGGGAGAGGATTGAGGAAAACGTCTCTCGTTACGTAATTTACGTTTACCAAAAAAAATATATTAAACATATAAGATTAGATGACTGATTAAACTCAAATAAAAAAAAAATTGAATAGTCAAATGAACGTAATTTTTTTCTAAGATCAAAATTTTATTAATTTTATCTTGACAATTCATCACCGTTTAGCCCTAATTTGATTCATAATTGCATCGAACCGAACAGCAGCGACAAGTGCAAGCCAAAATATCATAAAAGTGATTTTACGAAATCAACCTTACGGCACAAAATATCGCACCCACAACATACGTGGCGCGTTCTTCACGTCTTCGTGGTAGCTTCGTAAAATTCACAACTATTAGAGGATACATTTGTCATTTAGCAAGAGGCAGTACACGTGTTACCCCTATTTAATGTTGAAATCTAGGCCACGTGTCCACAAACTCTGGCTCAGCCTAAAGTGGGGATCCTTAAGTTCATAGAAACTCACACACAAAGGAAACACAGGCGCTACGAAGGCAAATCCGAGGGCATATAGAATAGGAGCACACGGATCGATGACGTGGCAAAAGATTTTCGAAATCCCGCCTAAACCCGGACTTCAATTCTTTCGCGTTTCCATTTTAATATTTTCGCTGCCCACACGACCCCTTCTTATTCCCTCACACTCGCACCTTCACCAACAAAGAGCGTAGCATTGCGCAAGCTTATCCCTCTGCACTCTCTTATCTTCTCTCCTTTGAAAGCCCTACGTTTCAAGGTGACTCGGAACCCTTGCGGCTGTCACTCAGTCCGAGTTTTGACGATTTTGAACTCGTTCTCATCGGTTTTCATCCTTTCTCTGCAGGATCACCATGCCTAAAACGAAATCTGACACCAGAGCCGCCGATAACCGGTGAGTTTCTTCTTTAGCTTTCGCATTTTCGGTGTCCGTTTCGGACTCCTTCTAGTCCTCCGCTCGCGTTGATTAGGATCTGGATCGCTTAATTGAGCGTTTGATTTTTTTTTTCTTAACCTTTTCTATCGTTGCTATTGATAATTTTCGTGTGGTGGAATTGTTAGTTTGAAGCGCAAGGGCGCTGGAGCCGGAAGGAAGCAGACAAAGAAAGCTGCGAAGGATCCAAACAAGCCGAAAAGGCCTCCGAGTGCTTTCTTTGTTTTTATGTACGAGCTGTTGTTGAATTTTTAATATGTTTCCTTTGTTATTCTATGCATGTTAATCAGCGTGAATCTGCCATGGTTTTGGTTTCCTGATTATTTTTGTGTTTTATTAGGGCTGAGTTCAGAGAGCAGTATAAAAAGGATCATCCAAACAACAAATCTGTCGCTGTTGTAAGTGACCTGATGTTGTTGTCTTCATGTATCGGAAACGTCTTGGTTATCATAATTTTGATGCTCATTATGTTGCGAAATTTTTTTAGGTCGGTAAAGCCGGTGGTGAAAAATGGAAGTCTATGTCTGATGCGGTGAGTAGTTTTTTTCCTGGATGATAATTTTGAATCAAATTGAATGATTGTTTTTCGCTTATCTATATCATTTGAATAAAACCATGTAAGAATCTAATTTGTTACTTATTATCTCTCAGGAAAAAGCTCCCTACATCGCTAAGGCGGAGAAGAAGAAAGAAGAATACGACCGAACTATTCAGACTTACAATAAGAAAGTGGTGATTACTTGAATTTTCTACTTCTCGTTCTATTTCTTCTATTGTTTTCTTTTTCTGGTTTGTTTTTCTTTTCCCTAGAGGTAGAAGTAGGATTAAACTTTTGACATGAAACAAATGTCGATTTTTTAGTTAGTGACATGCCAGCCACTAATTTATTGACCTCTTTTTCTTGTTTACTATTTTATTCTATTGATATTCTCATGTTCGTATAGTTTATTATGATAATTGTAGCTACATATTTATTGTAATTATTCTTGGTTTGGTGGAATAGGCTGAAGGTAAAAATCCTTCAGAGGAAGAAGAGTCGGATAAGTCAAGGTCTGAAGTGAACGATGATGATGAAGAGGAGGTACCTGTATACTATCACTTGTACTTTCGCTGGTGTTTGCATGGTTGTTCTTAAGGTGTCGATTTTATATATTGTGGTTGAAAAGATCGTGATTTTAGTGTGCTTTGTTTGTTTTTTCTGTAGGAGGAAGACGATGATGAGTAAATATGCCAGTGGGGCAGGAAGATTCTTGGGTGGAATATCTTTTGCATAGGTTCGCTTAGAATTTGGTGGTAGACTGGAAGTTCAAATCTACAGCTGTTTCAGATAAATAGTTTCTTATGCTGCCCTTTATAGGATTAATTGGAGGGTCTAATCGAGTAGTTTCAGTATTATGATCTTGTACTTAAGCACATCTTCATTAATTCAAACTGAGTTTAGCTGTGTTAACATTTTAATTCTCTTGTATGGGATTGCTGTGGTATGTTCATATTTTTTTTTGTTTTATGAAGTGCCACTGCCTTTCACTTTTGGAATTCAATTCGTGGCTACAAAAATGGAACCAGCTTTCTCAAGGAGCAAGTCCTTATGGTTTTCAAGAATAAGAATATAGTATTTTTGTGAATCGCCAATGTCAAATAGCGTTGTTGATTATTTGGATCTGGTCAAGTATTCGTTTATGAATACTACAATTTTGATAAATACCTATTGCGCTTTCCTTTCAAAGCCCGAAAGATTTGAAATTGGCCGTTTGTTATATTGGTATTTGCTTTGTATTGGTTTTCCTGGAGCTTAACTCCTCCAGATTGCGCGACTGGAGGGTTCCGTTTGTGAAAATCTGTGGTGCATATATGTATATATCATTCTAGTAAAAGTGAAAAAAAAAAACAGTAAAATAAGCCAGCTTTTCTCGCAATGGGAACTGGAAAGAAGCTTCTCCAAATCTTGTTCATTCATCGGTTTTTCTGATGCTAGGATATGCCTTGGTGATTCAAGCACGCTGAACCATCTGGAAATGGTAGACTGGTCTAGACGAATAATCAAGCCACTCTACGCATAAATACCTATGTTGTTTGGGTAGTCTAAATCCCTCTCTTGCTTGCACGAAGTCCTAAATTTCTATTTTAATAGACTCGTACAAACACATTTTTACTCCCGTTTGCAAATTATTTAACGAGTAATCTGAATCGCTATGGCCACCAAAAGAAGGAAATACTCGAGATAACATGCAACCATTATCCATAAGCCCTTATAATAAATCCTTTAAATCTTTTTTTTTAAATTAACATGGTTAATTTGAGAAAGATAAACATGTATGTGAATCAATTAAATGATAGATTCTATTTAAATAGTGAATCGAGTATGTATTTTCTTCACTATATATCTAATTCTGAATTGAGAAACAATTCCGGAAGCCTTATAACAGTCGTGACAATATTAATATAATAAATTATATGAAGTTGATAAACAATATTTAGAAATGTTCTAAGCAATAAAATTTTAACCTTCATTTTTGCCTACACAAATCTAATTTAATAACTATCCACCGGAAGTTTTTTTTTTTAATTGTCTGAATTCTCTTGGTGGTTGCGTTTAAAATTTTATTTTTGAAGTGTTTTTTCTTTTTAAAAAAGAAAATAAACCGAGGTTGTTAAGAACCTATTATCCTTTTTTTTTTGGGTTGAATACATTCATCATGAAAAAAGACATTTGAGGCTTGTAAAGATATTAGAAGCATTAGCTAGGCACAAGAATACTCATCGATCTGAGGAAGCCTACAGTTCTGGGGTAAACATGATATCAGATATATTTCAAGGGAAGAAGTAAATAGCTTTCTTTTTTTAAAACTAACAACCATTGTAATTGATTTGAAGGAAGAGTTATCCATTCTCACAAAATAACCACAATACTCTCAGGTTCTTCCATGGAAAAGAACTTCCACAAAGGAAGTAAGATGGGCTTTATGAAGGAAGAAAAAATGCTTCCATAGAAGAAATGAAAAGAGTTTAAGGAAAGAGCTAACAAAAATAGAGAAGGGTTCCAAACAATGACTAGGTTTAAAATCCTTAAAAAAAGTTATTCTTTTCACTTTCCAACCCTTATATATATATATATAAATATATATATATATATATATATATAACTACTAAATGAAGGCAAGAAAAAAATAGAAGGAAGAAGATTTGTGACAATCCCTCAAAGCATGTCTTCGGCAAGGGGTTGTTAGACTAAATGGAATATATACAAAACATATGGATGATATCCAAAAACATTAAAATGCAGAAATGCGTTACCTCCAACGATTGTTTCAAGCTCTAAAGTTTCTTGATTACAAAATGCTTCCAAGCTTTCGTTTCCCACTTATAGATGGTGTATTTATCAGTTTTTATATTCTGAAATGAGTGAAAATGAAACTCAGGAACCCCATATTGATAGTGTCAACCATCAAGCAAGCCATGAACCATGGTAGGAGAGAATATTCTACAAGCCATGAATTTGAGATCCTTAAAATTTTGAACCGCTCTTCAGGAGTTTATTGCTTGCTTGTTAGCAGCAAACCAACGTTACCAACATTTGGAAAATGCAATGGCTAACAGTCACTCATTTGGTCCAAATATCTTAATTCATAATGATTTCAAAATTCATGAATATTTATATTTCAAAGAAAAGAAAAATCAATGCATGGATTATGTGATAAGTCTTTTATAAGCAAGTATTACTTTTCATGTATCATGATACATTTTGCTTCTTCAACCTACTATAACTTAATAAGTAAGCCATAAATTTATTCTAAATCTTCTTTATATTCTTATTTTCAAAAACACAAATGTGCACACAAAAATAAGTAAAATAACATAAACTAAATAAGAGTTTTATTACAAATGATATATAATGTACACATCAAAAATTCAATATGGAACCAAGTTCCATTCCGATTACATGATCTTTAAAGCTTATTGGTAACATGCCATTTATTAAAGGATTAGCCATCATCAACTCAATGTTAATGTATTCAATGTTGACTTAATTTTTTTTGATATATCCTCAAATAACTAAGTATTTAATGTTGATATACTTATTTTGACTTCCATTCTAATCATTCTTGACCAAAAATTATAAAACCTCAATGTGTTTAGAAGTATAAAAGTATCAAAAGCTTAAAGTGTTTGAAAGTTTAAGGGAAAGCGAGTAGAAAAATAGCGATGTGTTTAGAATGGGTGAAGGAGATTGTTTTCCTTGTACATATATGCTTAATTCTCTTGAGGTTTTTACATTCTTCCATACCTATTCTTGATAGCTATAACTTTAGGTCATGTTACAATTCTTAAAGACCTAATGATTAAAGGGTCATATGATATCAATTAGTGAAAATAGTATAAAAAATCAAGCATATAAGGCATCCACATTTGAGGTTGCATATATCCACCAATGAGTACATCTTCAATATCATTCTATGTACTTCAAGATGTGATCCATGGTGTAGCACTTGGATTCCAAATAATATTTAAAAATTTGCAATAATATACATTTATGGAAACCCAAAATCATAATAATATTCCAAAATAAAAGATCAACTAGGTCAACAATACAAATATTTATAATTTAAATTCTTTTTATAATCCCTAAAATATTATCTAATATAATCCTTAAAAAGTAAATTCAAACTAAAATAAATTAAAGTATTGTATAACACTATCTTATTATATAACAATTCAAATTATTGCTATTACATCAACTCTACTGATCAAATTCAACTAAAATGCTCATTATTAATAAATCCTCTGCCATGATTTGAACTTCGACCTAGAAATGCCAAATAAAAAAAAAAGTGTAGGTGAGATAAAAATTTCAGTAGTTAGTGGAGTTTCAAAATGACATTTCCAACCATAAATATAAAACTTTTTATAAATTGTTTATTTTTAGAAATGCATGCATATCTCAAAGTTTTGCTATATGACTCAATAAACTTTCATAAATCACTTTTAATAAAACAAAGCATTTATGCTTATGAAATTTTTTAAAATGTAAAAAGTCAAGAAAACCATATGCTCATCACAGAAAGGCAACTAGACAGTGGAATTCTTAGCCACAACCCATATCTCTAAGTGGCTTTGTAGTATAAGTTACATTGCTGTTCATTCTTCCATTTCATACAAGCATAGGATTTGTGACCTTAGATTCTGGCCCTGCTTCAATGCACTAGGATACAAATGTACACTATCTCATCAAATCATTATTAAGTGAATATTTTTCTCAATACTTTTTTTCAAAATGTAGCTGTAACATCCAAAATTAATTAAGATAAATAATAAAGAATTAATTACTTATTTTAGGGAAAATAAAGGATTATAAATGGACTTAAGGAAATTATTATAAATAATTTAGAAAGAATATGAGAAATAAAAATTTTTAAGGCAATAGATTATTTTGAGTAATTTGAGATAATAACAATTATTGGCCATTATTGAGTGAAACTAAGTTTTTAGTAAAATTTGGGTTGATTAAAAAATTAATTAAAAGAATGTGTACATTTAATATTTGGACTCTAAAATTAGTTTATTGATGCCAATATTTAGTTTTAGAGGCCCAACTTCATCCCTTTAAAGGCCTAAAACTAAAAAAAAAAATGTACCTAAGTGGATTTTGTGCTTTAAGGTCAACCCATTCCAACCTTAAATCGTAAATGTTCTACAACTACCTTCAGCCACTGGAGGCAAAAACCAATTATTCTGCAGAAGCAAAGAAGAAAATCATGCATAGAGAGAGAGTTTAGGGTTTTATCACATTTTGCTCAATTTTTCACTCTTAAAGAAAGATTTAGCTAATATGAGTTATACAAAACATGTTTTTCTCATCTTCCCCTACAACTTGGTCTGATTAGTTTTTGGTTTAGTAGATTTTCATCTTCGCCCCAAATTTGAAGTAGTTGTTTGATGGTGTCATGTAGATTTTTAAAGTTCAAGGTTAAAGGCACTATTAGGTGAGTATCTCCTCCTCATTTTGATGTGTTTTATGCTAAAAATTTTTCGAATGACTGATTTATATGTTGGACTTTTATTAATGCGTGAATATATCAAAGTTTTGAATAGAGACATTGTGATTTTTGGGCAAGAAGGCTCAAGTCCGAATTTGCGACTCTTTGGTAAGTAATTTTTAAGTAGCTTATAATGATTAAATTCCATGAGTGTCTGAATTATGTACTAATTAGTGACTAAGAATATATTTTTATTTAATCTAGAACCTTTAAAGTATGGGAAATCAATCTTAACTTTAGAAAGTTGGCACAACAACTAAGGTACCCAAGGGATTCATTTTTAATTCCATACATATGTTCATTTTAATCTTATAGTTACTACACTTATATGATTTTCTATTCTAATAATTGGTTGGCTGCTTAATTGTATTTTGACCGTGATCGTGTCCTTGGTGGAGTTGTAATCATGTTACCACTCATATATTGTGCTTCGATCGAGTACCAAGTTATGATCAAACTTTAGAATGCACCAAGCTGTGAGTGTGCTCCATAGAGAGTTGGCACCATGGACGATCCTTTTCTTTGGTTGTTAGCCATTAACATGTCCTATGTGATTGTTAATATGGGATAATAGTTACTAGTAGCGCAACTAGTTCATTTGCTGATTGTGTTAATATATCTATTGTTTGGTTGCTCATGATGCATTTATATTGGTTAATGTGTATATGTATATGGAATTTATTTTTTGTTACTAAGATTTACGTCTCACCCTTTTTATAGGCTAACTATTTCAGGTGAAGGATCTTTAGTTAAGGAAAGGGAAAGCAAATAAATGAGCATCTCTAACTTAAACTTAAGACCTTATGTGGGATTTCTACACTCAAATTTATTGAGATTTAGATTGGATGTTATTCTTTTTGTAATTAGATAAGTATAGCATGATGATATATTCATTTTTACCAAGTGTAGGTATTTTGACACTTTTGTAACTAATGGATTAATCATTAGTAGTTTAATTCTAACTTATATGGAATTTGATATAACTGCTTAATGTTGAACAAATATGAACATTTATGGATATATGGAACATGCTATGTATTTCTAAGATCACAGTTAACTAATTGATTGAATGCTTAGTTTGAATTCGATTATATGAAATTTCTGTTGTCATACATCTTGTGTATGCGGATTTGAAATGTATCATGCCCATAATTTGCATATGAGGTTTTGGTGGTGTCTTGAGGATAAGAACTTCTTTTATTAGTCCACAATAACTTGTTCAAGTGTTTTGGTAGCCCCACGTAATGTATGGAGTGTTTGGGTTTTAGTTTAAGCTGATAGACCTCTTTTGCTGTCATAGTGAGGTGTGAATTGGTATAAGATAAGAGTAGCTTAATTGTAAATAGTTTATGGGAGTTTATGGTTACATAAAATGAATTAATTAGATGTAAGGTGGAAAATAAGCCTTAAAGAGATGGTATTCTAGCCCCAAATTGGCATTATAATGGACCTCGGAGAGTAGCAAGTGAGTTGTTTTGTAGATTTTGACTTAGCATAACAATAAAAGTTTGAGTCATGTCTTGAATCTTCTTAAGTCATAGCTAATAAGCATTGAAGGTAACAAAACCTAATTGCACCATGGTGTAGGTCCTTTGGGCCACAGTGCAACATGGGAAAAATTACACCGCGACAAGAATTAAGGAACCTAGAATAGTGGTTCTAGAGACGCGCCTCACCGCAGTGCAAGGAGTCTGAGCCATAGTGAGAATCATGAAATTTTGGGAAATAGCTCCAAAATCATGTTAAGTTATAACATAGCGTGTTTGAGTCGTAGCATGGATGTGTTAAAAAGCTTTTAAGGGTTTCAGAGACCAACTTGGCCATGATGAAGTAACTCTAAGTTATGACCTAAGTTTCCAAACTCCCAATTTAACTTGAAAATTTTGGTTTTCTCTAAGGTAATAATATGTATTGACTTGTAAACTAATGTAAATGAGTTTAATGCTTCTTTGAAACATCTAGGAAAGAAATGAAAGTTTGATATGAGAATTTAATTATCCTCAAACATAAATTTTCTTATTCCTCTAATTGATGACTTAAAATGATTAAAAAGGTCTAAATTTTCTCCATATTTCCACTCTCAAATGAATTATTAACAATGTTTGACTTAAAGAATAGGTGATTAAGAGCTTAATTATGACTAATTAACATGATTAGTAGTTAGAGTTGTTACTATAACATTGCATCAATTCATATAAGCATATGTTTCAAAATATTACATAACATCATAAAAGCATCTTACTTCAGGTATATAATGACCTTACTACACGTGTATCATTTTCATTGATAAGAGCAACAATCATATTTTATCAACACCTTTCCTTCAATTCAACATATTAAATCATTAACTTAATAAATGTTTTTTTCTTCAAATACTTGAAGTATAAAATAAAGCATTTCATAAACATCATTTTGTAAAACATAAGAATACATGTAGAATTATATTTATGGTCACTAACTATCTCAAGTAAATGCCAAAGAGACACAAGCCAAGAAATCTACCAAAAGTCTCTAGCTAAGTATTTACAATAGTTAAAGTAAAATTAATATATAAATGTATTAAATTTCAATATTAAATAATTCACTCTTAAATAATCTAATTCTACTATTTACCACCAACAATAACCTTTCCAAGGTAGATGCTTTCCCAAGCACGTGCTCACCTTAATTGATCCAATACTTTGTCTTCTAATAATAACACCAAACCAACAAATTAAACCACTATAATTAATTTAGTAATTATATATATATATATATATATATATAATTAGAGTATAGAAATTACTTTAACTCTACCTCTATCACAATCTCAAGTTTCACCTAAGTAATCCAGTAAACATTTAATGTGCATCCAACATGATCAGCACAAATTAAACATCTAATCATTAATCCAACCACACCAATTATATCACTAAAGATCCAATTATATATTTAATTGTTCAATTGTAACCTTAATTAAGAAAATTCCTAAATCTCCAAACTATAGAATCCAAATGTCACAATTTTTAAATTTCAATCAGTTTAAAAGAAAATCAAAGATAAATAGAATAATTTATTCTTTCATTACTTTAGCTATATCGTTTTGAAAATCCTTTAAATAGAGCTCCTAAATTAATAAAATGAATATGAAGGTCTCTTTTACCTCTCCTTATAGTGTCATCCTCCTCTAGCAAAAAGGATGGAATGAATTCTATTTTGATGACTAGAGTCAACTTAAGTGAAATGAGTATGGGTTAAGGTCATAGACATATGTACTGGATTAATATCCATTAAAATTCACATAAAGTAAATGTAATTCACTTAAAATGTTGCTATTAGGCTATTTTATTAATAAAAAAATTGATTTAAATAATAGGCCTTTCTATTTCTATTTATTGAATTTAAGCTAAGACTAATTATTGAACTTTTATCATTTTCCTATCATCTTTTTGAACTTAACATAATAAAGCAAGATTAATGCTAGCCAAATAAAGTTACCTACCAAACTAGTAGTGTATATGATTTGCATAATATCACTCCACAATATGAAAGCAGATGAGGAAGACTAATGCTAGCCAAATATCCAACAAAGCCAAACAATAAATCTATCTTTATCAAACATTTATGATTATGTTGTCAACATCAAATATAGAAGCCTAAATATTTATGGTTCAATTTGAGGAGATTTCAAAAAATCACATTTAACAATTTTTGTAAAGCAAGATAATAAAGAGAATTTCAATTTTTCATTTTGAAATATACAAATACAAATAAAAAATAATTGGAGCAACAATGTTTAGAATGATTAAGATTTTCTTTTATAATTATTTCAAAAATTATATTTTTCTATTTTAATTTTAGAATATATAATTAATGAACACTTTTAAATTTTTTATTTATCAAAATTTGCTGTTTTTTTTGTACACATAATATAGTATGTTTCTTTAAATAACTTATTATAATTTTAATAATTATTGTCTTAATTTCTATTTTTGGATTTTAAATTTAAATTGCACTTATTCCTTGTTTCTTTTTTCTACACTATTTTTCAAACAAGATATATTTTTAGTCCATCATTTCAAACATCAACATACATTTTTTTTGTTGTTATGAACTTCTTTTATAGCTTTAAATTATTTCTTTCATATGCTATATCACACACATTGAATATCATATATCCATACATGCTTCCCACTAATTATATTTCTAGGCAAACATTTTTTTAAACTATTTTTCAATCTAGATTTCTGTTTATAACATGAGAAAAATAAACTTGCTAGCCACTAATATGAGTTTCAACTATTTTTCTAAACAATAACTATCAAATATTTTTTTAATGTCATCATATCACATGCATACTAACTCAATCTTCAATATCATTTCACAATAATTTTGTGATTAAATGAAATAGAATACAACTTATAACTGATAACAAAAAAGTATTTACCAAATGTTTCACTTTAATGGGAAAAAATGAAGGTTGATTGTAGTATTAGGACCACCTCACTTTGCTTGTGGGATTTAAATTGCCACTATAATATGGAGTCAAATGACAGTGAGATTGCTTAAAATGATATTGATTGAAGATTTATAATATCACTTGAAATCAAAAAAGAGATGTAAGACCTCTCTTACTAACCTTTATTCCTTATTTAATATACCCTGATCTAGTTTAAGGGATTAAGATTATGGTTCAAGTGAGTAAACCTGATAAATATAAGTGTGAAAGTATTTTTTTTTTTACTATGATAATAAGATATTGTTTGGTACACAAAAAATTTAGTGATGAAAAAGGAAAAGAAAAGATGAATGGAATGCAACGGAAAAATTTATGTTTAGTATGAGTAGAAAAGGAAATAGATTATATTTATATTTGAATGTTTAGTTAAATGAAATAGGAATAAAATGGAAAGTAATAAAGGTAAAAAAAATCAAAATACCCTATTGAAATAATTTCTCTCCACCTCACGTCCATGGCAATATGTATATGTATATTATTTTTTCTAATAAGTATTTTAGTAAAATTATTAAACAAAATATCTTTACATAGAACTATGTTTTTATAATAAAATAAATTTAATTCAATTTATAGATCAATAAAAATTTATTTTTTAAAAAATATTTTAAATAATATATTTTTTGCATTAATTAAATTTTTATTTTTAAAAAATATTTATAAATTATTATTCTAATATAATAAATATGATTATTTTATTTTAAATTTTTATAAATAGTATTTTAATATATATTAATTAATTTAAATATAATATATAAATATTTTTAATTATAATTATATTTATATATAATATATTATTATGTATTATAATATATAAATAATATATATTAAAAATTGTAACATATATATATATGTGTGTGTGTGTGTGTGTGTGTGCACGTGCCTTAATGTACTACCCTCTCCCCCTAACACATATACACAAAACATATATATACTGATGCATTGCCACATTATATGTGGGACTACATTCAACTGAGTGGTAGCTAATATATTATATCGACTGTTAATTAATCGGATAATTATCAACTGAATTTCAAATGGTGTTTTTTTAAATTTTTAATATTTATATAATTTATTAATTTTAATATTAAAAATATGTAATTATTTTTTAAAATATATTTATTATTAATTAGTTTTATAATAAATCGTTAAATATTTTTATTTATTATCATTCTTAAAATTAAAATTATTTATTCTTAGTCTATACAATAAATAATTAAAAAATATTAAAATTTTATGTTATAATATTATTTATATTTATATATATATATTTTTATATATAATATAAATGAATATAACATAGAAATATATATAACATATATATATATATATATGTATGTATCTATATGAATTGTGATGTAAATCGATGAATAAATTCACATGCTAAACATCAGTTAGAACTTGTTTGTAACTGATATTTAGTTAGACAATTTTGATTGTAATACAGTTATTTTTTTATTTATATAAATTATTTTTTTCAATGTTAAATATTATTAATTTTTTAATTATTTAAAAAATTATTAAAATAATTTTTTGAATTTGTAATTAATTAAAAATTAATAACATAATAATATTTAAATTAAAATTGATAAAATCTTAATTTTTTTCTTAATCTTAGGACCTTCTTTGTTAATAAAATATTATATAATAATTAAAAGTAATATCTAAATTTTTTTTGATTTAACAAAATATATAAACTAACAATTTAAAAAATAAAAATATAATGTGTCACATAAATGAAAAGAGTAAAAATATCATTATAAATGTAACAATTATAATTCTTAATTATCGTAATTAAATTAATAGTATGATTTGTAATCACAAATTAAGTCTAAAGTCATTATGATTAATTAAAATAGAGAAATGTGGGAAAAAATTTGAACCTTAATATCGTTAAGGTCATTAGTTAAATAACTACAACTAATTAAATTCACAAGTTATCATAGTTATCATTTAAGACTTTTGATTCATTATACTGATTTCAACTCATAAAACTTCTTATAAATATTTTTAAGTCATTACATTACATTATCATAATCAATCTTAAGGTTTTTAGATTAAAAATAAGGATTTGGGAACTTCTACCGCAATTTGGATCTTCCTCACTGCGGCTAAGTTAGTTACTAGAACCTAAAAACCAAGTTTTGGGACTCTCGGTGCGACTTGATGTATTCGTGCTACAATGTAAGTGACTACTGGAGCTCAAAACTAAAATTTCGTACCTTATGCAGTGGTTTAGATTTTTCGCACCATGGCAGAGTACTCTCGA
The DNA here is from genome assembly GCA_026724425.1 of Erythrophleum ivorense. NCBI lineage: Eukaryota > Viridiplantae > Streptophyta > Magnoliopsida > Fabales > Fabaceae > Erythrophleum > Erythrophleum ivorense. Next base: position 447,534 of record JAIUCV010000278.1, read on the forward strand.
AAACCTATTGTTCATGTTTTTGCGATATCGCTGCAATAGGCCTATGTGGCGTTGCGGTGGAAAAACACCATAAAGTCTACTATAGAAAATTTTTCGATTTGTGATGCGGCGAAACTAGCTACTAGAACACCCATTCCTTAATTCTCTTGATCTGCGCCGCTGCGAGGTTATTCTCTGTTACCCTCCTTAAATAACTTTTTCATTTTACGTTGTAGCGGGACACCTTGCATTGTGGTGCTCTTTGCCTCTGCCTAACACCTGGCTATGACTCAGCCCATTTTGGTTACGGCTTGACCTTCTTCTACATCATTTCTCCCTAAGTTTCATTCCATACACTCCAACTCCCCCTCTAGTAACACTCAAAGGCCATTCTACCTTAATTCGTAGTGGTCTAATGACATTCATCTACCCAATATACTCAGCATGTCTCTCATTGCCAAATCAAATCCTAGGTGTTAATTCTTATTTACTAAACTTCCATACATCAGCAGATTCATGAGTTAATGATAGCAAAAGGATTCATAATCTACTAATATTATCATTTATGATACTACTATAACATACTTCAAAGAAACAAGTCATATATATATATATATATATCCATCTAACAATGTTTCATATCAGATATATACCAGTGCATACATTAGACACCAAATTGTAAAGAGCCTAACTTCCTATTAGTTATATCAATGTTTGCTAAAATACAAAATATCTATACTTAGCAACATGATTACATGATGATGATGCTATATAAAAAAATAACAAAAAGTAGCATCTATACTAAATTACATTCATCCAAATGCAAAACTTCTCACGCACGATCTTAGCTCATGAATGTTCATCTACTTACTTTTCTTTATCCTTACTCGACGGACTTTCACCTAAAATAGTTAGCTCATGAAACGAGGTGAAATACAAATCTCAGTAATCAAAGGCAAATTCTATTCATATATTCTAATTTAATTAACATATATACAATTAATCAAATAACAGTCATATCAATAAATAAAATAATTAGGCTATTAGTATTACTATTCCATACTAGCAATTACATTTTCACATGTTAAAGGCCATTAATATCAAGAGAGGCCCGTCCACGGCACCATCTCCCCGATGAGCACAACCTAGGTTTAGTACATACAAGGGTTTGATTATAATCTGGTGTTCGATCGAAGTACAATACACGGGTGGCAGTCACACCACAACTCCACCATGGACTAATAAGGTTCAAACACACTATATCAGATAATTAACTATTCATTATGCATTTCGAAATTATACATGTACAACATATATAAAATTAAAGTAGACATATGCATAGAATTTAATATTAACTTCAATTACCTTACTTATAAATAATTCCTTGAAAGTTAATAACAATGCTACTCAGCCTTTAAATACAAAATCATACTATTATCATTCATATTCATCAATTATAACAGCAACTCAATACTCAAAGAATTAAGCCACTAATAGTTACTTAGAGGATATTTACCCAACTATTACAAAAAGAAAATTTGGATTTTGTCTTCCTTTCACTAAAGATCTCAAAATATCACCTTAAATTATAGATATTTTCGCATAAAAATAAAGATTATATCATAAGTCAACTATTAGGGTCTTTAAGTAGTAGTAAATGCATCAAATTGAGGAGTTTATATTTACCAAATATCCTTCCTAACTCAACCTCTGAAAATCCTCCAAGAAAACACCAATAACCTATATCAGATTTGATGTATGGGTGAAAAGGCTCCAAATGAACAATCAATCAAATTAAATTGAAAAGAAAGAAGAGATGATTAAGTTATATAATAATCACCTTAGCTGATTTTGATTCTAGAAGTGGAAAATAGTGAATTTATGCCTAGCCTTCACCTTAAACCTCCAAAAATGTTGTGTGTCTCTAAATGTTTTTGCAAAATGAAAGGAAGATTAAAGTAAAATTAGGGTTTAGATGGGTTTATGGGCTGACCCAAAGGTTCAAAATCTAAGTAGGTTTAGTCATATGCTTATTAGGCTATAGATTATAAGGTTACATGAGTCATATATGAGAGTTAGGCTCAGCTAAAAAGGTCCATTAACATTTGGGTCTGCATAAATAAATATTGGGTCTCCAAGAAATGAAATTGGATCTCTTTAAGGCTAAGATTGAGCTTCTACACTTAACTCAAAGCATAATTAAATTAATCATAAAGCCCAAATTAATATTAACCTCTCTTAAATAATTTTTCAATTAAACCCATATTAATCCCTAGTTAATCATAATTATCTTTAATTAATTTTGGAGTATTACAATAAATTTATTTAAAAAATACCACTCAAATATAGCGCGAAAGCAAACGAAAGTGTATAGTGTTAAAACTTTCTATTCTAGTACGTAATTCTTATAACCAAATATGTTTGACGATAGAATCTATTTTATTTTTTGTTTCTTTCTGCCAAACCAAATAGGGCCTAAATGTGCTACTCTGATTTACTAAAAGCTTAGATGATAAGTTAGACTAAAGTTAATTTTTGAAGTAGATCTCAACACTATGCATTTTACTTTAGGTGTTTAACAAACTCATATTGTGTAGGCTCTTAACGCATCTCATTATTATTATTATTATTTTCATATTTCATATATAATTCTTATACATGGTTTAGGCACATAAGATCACTAAAAATTTCGACAGCATAACAGCTCATAGAATTAGGCTTCCTAGGTACTAAGGCCTTCTTTTTTAGCCATATCTCAAATATATATAAAAATTACAACCTATGTGCAATTATAATATCTATTCTCAAAAGTCTTCTGGGCTCAGATATCAGTTAGCCTATTAGATCTATCATACAGCATAACAAGGCATATAATGTTGAGGTGTTTAAAATAGTCATATAATATAATAGAAGTTGTGCATATATCTACTAATCCATCAAGAGTACTATTAAACATAACTTTACAACAAATATGTATATCTATCTTTAAATTGCTTATATAACTCATAACATTATATCCTTCAATTAGAAATATATGCCTTAAAGTGTTATTGACTTTCCTCAGTCTTTACTAGATCTTTCACTTGGCAAGGATTAGTGGAATATGATAGGGTGAAATTTTGGAAAGAATCTCAGTAACATAATTATACTCTAACATGCATCAACCACTAAAGCATATAAGTATACATCTATACATATATGCAGCTTTCTCTAACATCTAGGCTTTCTAACATGTGAAAATATGCATGCATATAACTAAAATCTGGCCAAGCTCACTAGACTCTTTTTTTTAGTGACTTTGATACCTAACATAGGAAAGAACTACTATACTCAATTCTCTAACTTTCTTATCTATGCCATCATCGAGTAAAGCTTGGCTAATTAGGCCAATAACTTATAGAAATCACATAAAACTCATTCAAATATCAAGTAAACACAATATACAAATAACCAAGCATATAAGTAGTCAAAAACATTAAAGAATAAAGGAGAACGCTACTTCGCAAAAGTCTACACCCATTGCCACATGTGCTTGTCTTTTCTCTTCTCTGTTTTTTCTCTTTCTTAGCCAGTCACTAACATGGAAGCCTTTTTATTATTTTAATAGCCTACAATATTACATTTATATCCAGATCAATGCTAAGGCCTGAATAGGCTAGCCATATATAGTGTTATACCACGTTGATGCATTTTAAGCCTTTTAAAAGCATTTAAGACTCAACTTCTTAAGCTTTTCATTCTTGACTTATTGACCATATTTTTAAGATTCATTTTACTCTTCATTTAGCTCAAAGTGGAGCTTGATACTTCTCTTACTTGCTTGCCTAGCTAGCCTTTCACTTAGGCTCTAATTTAGGATTTCTCACGGGTAAGTTTTCCGAGACAATTCAAATTCCCTAAATTCTTATTTTGGATCCCAAATTTAGGCTTTTACTATTCATATTGTCCAATTCTATTTCTTTAGCATCTTTTTCAACTCGTAGCTTATTAGGCTCCTATTAAGCTCACTAAAATGCTCAAAACAATGCCAAACACAAGTATGGCTATCTATCCAAGCTAAGGTTTCTAATGCACTTAAAAATTTAACTTTTACATTTGGCCTCTAAATTTAAACTGATACTTTCCCTAGCTTTATAATCACAAAAACAAACTCATTTGGGGCATAAATCAAACCTAGGTTGAGAGCCCTCCACACTTGGCACCAATGAAGTTCTCTTGATTTTTTTGATCAATTCACTCCATATTCATGCTCTAGCTCACTCCTACATGCTCTTTAACTATCAAATGTATGGAAGAAAACATAGAAAGAGTAACTTTTTCTTTTTAGATGTGATAAACAAGGTGTTAAGGTTCATTGATGCAAGTTTTTTTTGAGTAACTTTTACCTCAATTCGATCCTTGCTCAAAACTCTCCACTTTACCTCAATCAATTTTCTGAGAAGAGCTTTCCTTCCTTCTTTCGGGCCTTTTGAAAAACTAAAACCATTGGGAGAGAGCTTAAAGTAAGAGGAGAAATCTTTCTAAGTATAGCTTAGTGAATAAAGCCCGTTTACTTACCTGTTTGTCTTGATTTTATTTTCTCTCTCTTCTTCTTTTAGGTGACACCATGAAAGGTAGCTTAAGGGAGTTGAAAACTAATGAAGAAGGTGCTGGAAGAACGTAATGGACAAAGCAATATAACAATAAAATGATTGGTTTGACTTTTCAATATCAAAATTGTTTTATCCCTACTTCTTTGGCTCCTTAATTTTCTGCATTCTAACTCAAATTTTCTATAAATTTCATCTCCATAATCTATTTTAAAATATCTTAAAACTTTTAGGCGAACTTTCTTAGGCTACAAGGAACTTAGAACAATGTAAAATAGCTCAAAATAGAACTATATTGCAGGTATTTTTGTTTTTCATGCCATTAGTGTTTTAACATATTTTATACTTCCTAAGCTTTCTAGTTAGCTCATCTAATTCAAATGTAGTGGGAATTACCCTTAACTCACTTTAACTTGCTTTTCATTAAAGTCCTTGTGTTCCCTTTTTTTTGAATGATTCCTATTTAGGTGCCTTTAATTCTCGTTCTTTTTCTACTTTCTTCTTCATTTTCTTTCTTGAGTTGGCCTTTTTCTTCTTTTCTTATATCCTTTTGACTTATTAAAAGGTTTATACTCGAATTAAAATATAGGAGATGCCTTCTTTTATTTTATTTTATTTTTTAGAATTTCTTTTATTATACTACAAATCTCTTGCAATTACCTTTTTTAAACTTTTTTCTAATTCTTAGTCCCAATCCTTCATCTTGATTGGGTTTCTAACCTCATTTTATCATTCCCCTTACTCCTCTCTAAAAGTTTAGCCTAGTATAGAATATTGAATGTGACAGGGGACAATGAGTGAGTAAAGCTTAAGCTACAACATGAAAATAAAAATTAGAAAAGGAAGCTAAGTGAAAAAGAGAGAGGGGGCATTCATCTTTTAGAGAGGAGTTGAAATGATGAGGTGAGTGGAAGAGAAAGGTAGTTTAATCTTAGATATGGGGGGCAAATGGGTAACTTCTTTTTTTTTTTTTTTCCTTTTTGAGATAATGTTATCTATTATGGTGCAATATGATATAGTCATATGACCCTATAATTTTTGCATCTAATTATGCTACTCCACGTAGCCAGTACTGTGACCTGTGTCAAGTCTAATCTAACATTGACATGGGTAAACTTTTTAACATAAGCAAACAATATTGAAATTCTTCTTTTTAAAATTAAAAAAAAGTATACAAGCATTATCAACTCGAGTCCTTAAAAAAAAATTGTAACATTTGGATCTAATAAGATTGGCAACTCCAAATGCCCATCATTTTTTCTTTTTCCTGTAGTATTATAGTTAATATCCTCCTTGTTATTAGGAATAAAATTATAATCTATGTAAAAAATTTAGAATTTAATTATGTGATATTAAATTTTAAAAATTACATACTTATTTACAAAAACTAAATGTGAGCCCTTATGCACTTGAAAAAGAGTAAAAAAATTGAAAAAAGAAATAAATGATTAGAAAAATTACAAAGCCCAATATAAGCTAATAGCTAATGAACAATATTAGTTTGGCTTAGGAATAATGTTTTGGAGGGAAATTTTCTTCCCAACATTATATACATATATATATTGATTATATTATTATTAAAAAAATTATATATGTATTATGTTTTGATTAAAAAATCAATAATAAAAGTGCAAAAAAGTGTGTGTATATATATATGTATATATATTTATAAGAAAATTATTTTACAAATATATATACATAAATGAGGAACAAAATTAAATATAGTTTCTTATATCTTCAAGATTAAAGTTTTTAATTAAAATATAATAAATATATAATTTTTGTAAAAAAAGTTTTTTATTAAAATATATATTTATCATATTATTATTAAAATTATACATTTTTATATTTTAATTAAAAATTTGATTAAAAAATAATAAAAAAATTATATTTAAACCTAATCTAATAAATAATAGCTTTCGCTTTCTTCTACATCTTAAAAGGGGGGGCCAGTGGCCTTTGGCTACATTGGCGTTTCCCTCTGCTAGTAAGCAAAGGGTCTGAGGCTCAATTTCAACTCTTCACTTGTGATAAAAAAAAGAAAAACAAAAAAGAGGCAGGGGGCTGGTAGTCATTTACAAATGTCAACGCAAACAGAGCCCATATGTTTTATTAACCCAAAACAATTGGGTTGGCCCGATATATTCTTCGGCCTGTTACCTCCTCGAAGTCCCTTACGCTGTCTCCTGCTCACTGTCAGACCTAGAGAGACAAAATGGCGGGTACCGGCAAATGTGTCCTCGTGACCGGTCCTCCTGTGAGTCCCGCGTCAACTCCGTCCTCCCTATTCTATTTTCGTCTCCCAGTTTAACCGTTAATGCTTTGAAGTTTCTTCTGTCTCTTCATTGGGTCATGTGGGAGGTTTTTTGCGCAGGGTGTGGGCAAAAGCACTCTGATTATGAGAGTGTTCGAGAGCCTCAAAGCTTCAAACCCTAACCTCAAGGTTCAGGGTTTCTACACTCGTAAGCTCCTCTTCTTCCTGTCTTGGTTACATTTCAGACCCTTTTATGCATTTATATCTTGCTTTATTGATCATGGTGAATTTTTCAGGTGAAGTTAGACAAGGAAGCGAGAGGATTGGTTTTGAGGTGGTCACTCTAGACGGTCGCACGGGTCCACTATCCTCCGCCAACATTTCCAGGTTTCTTTGTTTTCTCTCCTTTCATGTTTATGGAGCCTTCTAATCTGTTTATTTCGGAGTCCTTGAATATCATTAGCACAGCAGTGGCCGTTTTCAGGCTTGCATTAGGACTTTTTTCAACTTGGGAGCTACTCTGTGGTATTTTTGTTCTATGCTTTCTGTTTCTTAATGATAAGACAACACTTTTAGGAATTTAAGCACAAAAATAGGTTACCTGTGATAGATATGCTGCAGTTGATTAGTTGACCAAATTGTCTATTGATTTGCTAGAACTTTGCGTATTTATTTGTGTGATATTATTTACTGCCAGGCCAGAGTCTCGCAGATGGCCTAGTGTTGGAAAGTATAAAGTTGATATAGCATCTTTCGAGTCACTGGCACTGCCTGAGTTGCAGGTGAGCTGGTTTTCTCAAGACTGTTTATTGCTCGTGACTGTTATTTTGTTTATGCATTTGTTTACAAAATTGCTAGCACCTTGAGTAGGAAATGAGGTTGCTAAATATTTCCCAAAATTTAATGTTCTTTAAATCCATCTTGATGTATTTCCAAAATTTGATATGATGCTCTTCACATGTAATTTTAATCTATCAAGACAATTGCACAGCATATAAGTGTTGTTTCTGAGTGTAGATTTGGCAGTGATGGCATAGAAGCATTTTACTTGCGATGTATTAGATTAGAGACATTAGTCTTTGAAGGTCTGAAGACACATATTTAATGAATAGGTCAGACAAGATACTGATCTCTTCATCATTGATGAAGTTGGTAAGATGGAGTTGTACAGTTCATCCTTCTTCTCTGCTGTTCTAGAAGTTTTGGAATCAAATATCCCAATTTTGGCTTCCATTCCAATTCCCAAATTTGGTAGAGATATACCTGAAGGTAATTTTATCAGACTTTTATATCACTCCCCCTCTCGAACTTCTTGTTTCTTTCTTGGCAATAATATGCTGCTTTCATTATTTTAAATATTTATTTATTTATTTGCATGGAGATAGTGCGAAAATGATCTCATTTAAACCTTCTGAAACAGAAGTATTCTTGCCTCTTCATTTCTTAAAATAAGTGACATAGGACAAATTCTCTCACTAGACATAAAAGTAGGATAGGCACTTGATAGACATAAAGATCAAAGTTTTGAGATGTTCTGGCTTCTGAAGATTTTGGAGCCACTCTTCTGTATGTTCAAATAGTAAATAACTAAGGTTGTCAATTTATGCAGTTGCAAGATTGCGAAATAATCCAGCGGCAGATATTTTTACATTGACCGTTAGTAACAGAGATGCTGTTAGAGAAGAGATACGCTCCCTATTGGTAGACCTGTTGAGAAAACGTTAGTGGTTCCATGGTCTGCTGTTTGAACTCATGCCATGCTATATTTCTTGAAGTTGGGAATGAATCATGAGCTAAAGAAAGTAGAAAGAACAATACTCAATGAGATATTTAAACTTGGTGTTCATTGAATTGTATGCTTCATCATGCAAAATGAATGTCCTCTTTGAACTGAATTCAAACTTAAAACAGTTTTATTTGCCCATTAAGTGTGTAGAAATATTATTGATTGTAAATAATACTTGTAATTTCCAGTTAGTTAATTTATTTTCTTTGCTACTTGCCTATTTCTTATATCCGACCAGGATTATATGTTTATTGTCTAAAATAATGAATCTTCCTATGGGTAATATTTGGTAGGTTTGTACCTCTATCTTTTTAAATATTTAAAGATTTATTTATAAGATATGTGAAGAATTCAATATTTATATGTTTAAAATGTTGTAAAGAACATAAAGATATTAATTTTTTCATATATAATGTGCAAAGTTTTCATATATAATTTTTTCATAAAGATATTATCAAATGTTATATTGGATTATTGTCCGTTTTTACATGATCAAGTTTCAGATGGAAGACACCCTATTAACTTTAAGGTGAAGAAACTCTATATTCACGATCTAATATAAGAGAACTCTGACCATCAATCCAAAACTAAAGCAATTTGGCAGCAGCCCAGCGTTTGCTGTCAGTGTGAAACAAAATATAAATACAAAAATAATGGCGAACGAGCTTGCATACAGAAAAATATCAATATGTAATTAAAAAATAAAACAATTTATAAACTAACAAGAGTCTAATAAGTCCATAGGGCTTCTCAACGTCTATCCTGTTCAGCGGTTCGCAGCACTTGTTTTGCCAATGATGAAAATGATCTTGCTGTATCCTGCATCTCTGTAGCTCGAAGGTTGATACCCTGCCCACGATAGAAGATGAGTAGATGAATTTTTTCTTGCATGCTGTAGTACGGGCTTACATAATAGTAATTAATACCAGCTTGGTTTGTACTTTGTAGTTTGTACTATTTTGTGTACATGAAAGATACCTGCAGTTTCCTTGTGTTTTCCTGCAACTTGCTTTGTGCCAATTTAGCAGTGCTTGTTTCCTGCGGCAATTCATGATTGATTCATATTTCCAGTCACATTTCAAAACAAATCATAACGATTCTAATGTATACAAAATGATAAATACATTATCTAATATTCATAAAAATCATATATGGCTACCGGCAGTATATCTATTTTTTATTTTTTAAAGAAAAACACATATTTGAACAAATAAAGTCCTTCATGAACCATGAGTGATCCATAGAAGATCTTCTCTGAAGTCTGCAGTCTCTTAAAAAGATTGCAGAGCTGCAACTGCTCCGTCAATGGACCCGTCATTGATAACTTGAATGAGTTATTTTTTATGCTAATAGAGAGCTCAAATCTAATAAATCATATATATAATCACTTTGATAATGATCGATCTTGACCCTCTTGACCGGGAAACTATATCTGCATTAGTTAGTATACATAACATCTCCAGATTACAAAAAGCCAGTTTTTCTCCTAGGCAAAATATTTCACCTGTGAAGAGGCACAACGGAGTATTCCGTGCTCACGAATAATTCTATGGATTAAGTATATTCTGGATGCATTATTTATACTTACATTGGAGGAAGAAGAAGAAAACCCATATTTTTTCTTGATTTGATCAACTGCACCAGCTTTCTCATCCTGTTGCTCTTCCTTACCTGATGTTTTCTGGCTGCTGGCCTTCACGTCTTTCAACCTTCCTGTTCATTGGATGCTCAACAAAATCAGCTAACGTCCAGGTCAAATCTTTTAAACATCTTTATTCCATCTGGAATCCTGGATGCCAATCAGGAGAATTAAAGACAATCTGCTTTGAACATAAAAGAAACAAAGCTGTCACTAGCCTTTTAGAGCCTGAAATCTGCCAGCCAAATTCTTCTTTTTAAGAGCTCCCAATATACTTTGATCTTTGCGTTTTTCTCCAGGATCCTCGAGGTCAATGTCATCTATACAGGAGGAAAACAAAACACCTTGAATTGCCTTTGAATTGACCTTTAAAAAAAAAAATTCCCGTAGGGCCTCTGGAAAAAGGTAATTTTAGCTTCTCTCTCTCTCTCTCTCTCTCTCTTTTCAGAACGCAAAATTTGTAGCTTTAGAAGTAGTTTTTTGGGTTCACAAGCACATTGTCTCGCCAAAAAGCTTATCCAAACGGATCGAAGGAGAATTCAGCAGGACAGAAAGGCACTGTCATACCTATGTTTAATTCAAGCTCATTTTCATCCATGGTAAGGTTATCATTATTATCAGGATCACTTGGAAAATTTGCATTAGAAAAGATCACTGAGAGTTCCTGTATGCTTTCTTTTGCAGCTTCTGTTTCCATGAGGGTCACATGCTTCTCTTTACTGCCAGTAAAATCTTTGATAACAGAGCTAAATATACCCTACCACGCCGAAAAACAGAATCGAATCAAATACCTTTACGAGTTTGGAAAGGAAATAAAAGCTAGTGATTTACCTTTTTCTTTTCCTTATGGATGACTGGGGCAGGGACGCCCTCTTCTTGTGACAGCATCTTTTCTTTCCTGTAGATACAGCTGACACTGTCCAAAAGCCTAAGAAGAAGTCAAGCAAAAGACCAAGATAAGAGCTCTTATTAATATAAGTGGAATTTACTATCACTTTCTTTCTTGTGATCTCGTTCCCTGTGGGAAATATTCTTTTATAACAAATACAGAAGTTTGATGTAATAGTAGTGAGATTGATAACATAATTCCTCTCTAGCCTTATATACCTGAAAATATCCCTCTTGACCAACATTGAGGCAACAAAAATTTCCTGGTCACCATTCACCTGTAAATGGAAGTTGAGTTAATTTGAAAATTAAACTTATCTAATTCAGGTTATTGTGATAGTAAAATATACTGATACCAAAACAAGATCTCCTCCAGATGAACAACATATCTGGCTGTCGGAAAATGACTTTAATTTCGGAGGTGAATAAGTGAAATCTCTAATTGAAGTCTCCACTATCAGGGACAACTCTGGCAAAGACCTAATATTTGGGAATAAAAAATACAGGTATCAGTGTTAAACTCAAAAGAAGGAAAAATTACTTGTTAAAGAACATGTTATGCAGTTGATAAACTAGAAATGGTTAAAATTCCTGGTTTTGAGCTCCGAGCAAACATGTCTTTCTTGCATCTGGACTAAATAATAATAGGATCCTCAGAATAAGCAATCACATGTTTGACCACAAGGATACTCTTGAAAAACAAATCTAACTATTTCGTGGATTACAAAACCATTAACAACTGTTTTTCTTGTTTCCTCAGACAAATGAAAATCATCGAAGTTTCAAAGGAAAAAAACTTCAACCTATTTACTTGATAAAATGGCCATTTTCATGTTTGACTAGCAAAGTACATTGGAAAACGTGCCAACAGTAGTATATTTTTGGTCTGCTCATTTTTCCTATTGAAAAAGCAAGTTTCAATTATTCTGTATCTTGACACCAAAATAGTCTTTTCTTATGTCGTAATATATATACCCATCAAATAATAATATGTTAATGTACTCTCTACATATATACATGCTAAGAAAAGAGCCACCACCTTAATTCTATTTTTCCATTGGTGAAAAGGAGTACAAGTCCAATATCAGAATGACTGTAGAATGTTGATGCCCAGCAACAGGAGGAGGAATGAAACTTCTTCTTGTGAAGCACCTTTTTAACGCCCTGAAACATCCAACCAGTGTAATAGCAGGCATCACCTAATGTTCTACTGTTATTCATGACATGACTTGTGAGTATGAATAGAAGTGAAGTGCATATTACCTGAACAACATGCACTAAAGAATAGACATACAAAGCTTTCTCAGAACATAACAAAATGCACAATTGCTTTGTTGTTGCATCCTCAATATGGTTCCCTTCGCTTGTGTCCAATCCCTTCACTAATTCTCCTTGTCCATCTTTGTAGCACAACAGAGATACGCCTTTCAGTCTTGTTCTTCACAAAGTTTATGATAATTGATCATTGTGTCAACAGCTACAACTTTTACTTAAAAGCACTTACCTAACACCTGCATTAGGAGAGCTTTAGACGGCTTCTTAGGATGAACAGTGTCAGTGCTCAATGTGTTTCCAGTTTCACTATCTAGTGCCAAAACAGATGAGTCCTTTGTTCCAACTGCTAATATGTTTTTCTCAAAACCGTGCAAACTGCAGGTTTGGAACTGTAGAGAGATGATACTAGTACTAATTTCACTTGTGATTTGTTTCTGATATAACAAAGTTGGCCCATCCATATCAATAACTGAAACCTGCAACAAATTGGGTTCATTTATATTGTTACACATAATGCTTCAGTGAGATAATAAACAACTTTGAACGTCAAAGCAGAAGGAATCAAATGTAGTTGTGGCACAGCACAATATACTCTTTTCTGAGTCTGCTAAATGATCCTTGGTATTAGTTAAAGTGTTCAATTGAAGTTTGAATATTTTAATGATCATATTCACCTAATGGCATTGATGATGTCTATTTAAGTTCGGATCAAATCAATGGGTATCTGGTAATTAAAAATTAGTACATTACACGACAAATTCACTACTTCGAATACTTGGTAGGGCTGGACAGTAAGCCCAAAACAAATTTCAAAAGCAGAAAATTCTCGAAGGTAGCTCACATATCCTTGATCAGAACCAACGGCAAGATGTTTTAAGGCATGATCCATGTTCATGGACAGTACAGCACCATTATTAGTCTTTACAAGTTTCACACTGTGGATTATATGATCAGTCCCTTTCTTTGTGCTTCCTATTAAAGAAGAATTGAAATGCATGTCACTCTCAGACTAAACCAGTCATTTAATGACAAACTACAGCAAAATATGAAGATGAAAATACCGGTAAAAGACATGAAGCCGGTGGTCGAATAAGGTTCAGGTTTGAATCTGAAGATGCAAACCTGTAGATCATATTAATGGCTAGCATACTATAAAATAAAAGGGGGTGAGAGAGAAAAAGGGAGAGAGATGAAAAATATCACAATTCACCAAATTCATAATTGAAGGAACCTCACCATTCCACTCTGGTCTCCAGAAACGAGAAGAGGAGAGTTGCCATCAAAATATAATGCTGTTATGGGTATGCCACTTGAAGAAAACTCATTTTCACTCTGCTTGAAGATGAGGGAAAAGAAAAAGACATAATAAATAACTACAAAAGGGAAAAGTAAATTACCAAGAATTCTTAAATACTCAGAAAAGAAAATAACTGCCTCTAATCCTCCAATAGCCTGCTTGAACTCAAAAATACTCAGGAGACTATACTCTTACTGATGCTATCATCGTGAAATAGAACGGAATATAAGATGAGTCCTTCACAGCCCATTTTATAGGCAATATATACACAATGAAAATTTTGAATATAATAAAGTTAACATTTGGGAACGAACTTTTAGTTTCTTTCTATTTGGAATAGACAACTTGTGAACACACAAAGTGTCTGACAAAAGAATACCTGTTGCTTCAACTGCAAAATTGGGATGAAAAAGGGACTTGACGCATCCCAGAAAGTTATGGCTCCATTGCTGTGGCCAGTTATGTACAAGTTTTTAACTTTTGAAAATAAGTTGGAAGCATTCAGAATAGTCCCATCTTTGTGTTTTGTTTCAATGGGAATAAGTGGTGGATAGTTTTTCAACAGCTGAATATAATCCTATGGAGCCACCAAAAAAGAAATGCCAAATCAGTGAAATTAGAAAGAAGAATAAGCTTTGTCAAAGAAATCAAAGTGATTGTTCGAGATGAGCTTTGCCTGTTACCTCATCATCAGCATTTTGCACACTGGGATTGTCTGAGATAAACTTTGCTGCTGTGATGCTTGAATCTGCCAGTGGCAACTTCACAAGCACTTCCTTTGGCAGTGAGGGTGTGGACTTAGACTGGCATTGTAGAAGATACCTTTCGATCAGACTATCATCGTACAGATAGACATGGCCTGATTTCCCAAGCAAAATGAAAGAATCCTGTTTATGCTTGCTTTGCTCACTTGAAGTTGATAAGATCTCCATGTCAATACAACATTCAGCCAAATGAAGGCCCAGCTTAATTGTGCGAGACTCAATATTCTCATTCAGTAACACTACCTGCGCCATTTAATCATGTAACTAAACATTTCTTTGGTTGCAATACACCTATTAGAAGAGGGAAGAAACTTATGTGCAGTTCTTTATGCGTTAGCTATAAGCTTCTTCAAACAAAAGATAACAGGTGGACAACTTTTACAACTTAGGATGATCTGATAATTTGTACATCATCTTCAAATATGTTCCTTCACATGTCATAATTGCATTGAAGACTCTGATAACAAACAATTAAAATTCATTCAGATTGGAAATAGTTAACTTGTATTCCTTTATTGTCCTAATTAAAAAGCACTATCATTCATAAATTGCTCGTTATAAAGGAAAATATGTGTATAAAGACATTCAAAATAATTTGTACAAGAATATGACTCATAGTCAAAATGATCCAAACAAAACGGATACCTGCAACAAGTTTGGAGATGCAAAGTCAGAAGCTCCAATGACATATAGTCGACTTGCCTTTCCTTCAGCATAAATCCATTTTACTGAGCATATGGCAATTTTATCTGATTTATATCCTAGGTTAAGCTTGAACATAGGAGTGTTTTGACTAGTATAATCAGATGCTGAATCATTTCCTAAGATATGAGAAGGAATATTCCAAATGAAAAGCTCTCCATTGCTGTACCCTAAAACCACTTTACTTCCAAAAGGACATGCCCAACATGCAGAAGTCGCTTTCTTAGTTTCATTATACGATGGTTGTGATATGTTTCCACCAGCTCTGAAGACCGATTTGCTCTCTCGAATATCCCATAATATTATTTGGCCATTTCTAAAAATTATGAGAACCCTGCATTGGAACACATAAGAGAAAAAAATTTTGAAATCAAATAAGCTTAGAAAAATCTGGCTTCAAATATAGTAAGGTCCCAAGGGAATGAGATGGTTGGGTTTGTGGAGTTCACCTCTTACTTTCAGCTGCTGGTTGAGGCAGTATATGTGTCACAGCAGTATCATCAGATACTCCAGTTGGATTCCCTAAACAAGATGATTAAGGAATTTAAAAAGTGAAAACTAAGTATCTCTAAGAGAGATCAAAAAGAGAGAGGGAGCAACAATTCTTAGAGGACTAGCATATGCTTGAGTAAATATTATAAAATGTGAAACAAATGATAATGTTCTTGCACTTCTTATATGTTTTCTAGTTTGAATGAGATACAATTTCTAAATATCAATTAGTAAAGTAGAGGAGCGAAAGAAGGAAGCAATAATGATAAGGTAGGAGGGAGCAGTTGGATAGTGGTTGACTGAAGTATATAGGAGAAAAGCTGTGAAGGTAGCTGGCAACAAGTCTTTTGTGGATCTGGTTTTGCGAGAGAGCCAACCTCTCGAAAGTTGGCAAGGATGTTCTGTTCTTGGGTGCTTTCTGTGTAATTTGTCTAGCTGTGAGTGAGTGTGGAGAGGTGCTAGAGTGAATCTTTTTTTGTGTAATCTGAGAGAGAGACTCGCTTATTTAGAGTGTGTTGTAAGCTCTTCTCCAAGAGCATCTCCCACATTAATATTAGTACCCCTACTTGCATTTCTCTGTTTGTGTTGTGTGTGTTGGTAGTAGGTTCCTATAAATATGTTACAAATAGATTCTTTTTCCTCCTCTTTTTCGGTCTTAACAGGTAAAAGAGGACTGAGTGAATGAAATCATTCCAATTACCTAAAGATCATGTGATCCAAGTGAAAACAAAACAAAGAACGCTAGGTATCTCACCATAAGAAGCTGAGAGAGGTATGGTGTATTTCATCTGTACTGTATGCCATGGTTCTTGATCAAGCTTCAAAACCGAAATATTACCAACAGAATCTCCAATATACCTGCCAATGCAGATGTATATGCCCATAACTTTTGGTGCTTCCAAAAAATAATTTCTTGGTAGCTTATTTTTGAAGTAGACACATTACTTACATATAAAAGCTATGTTGAATGACAGCAAAGGAAGTAATTTCTTCTCTAACAATGTACACATCAGACAACAGCTTCTGGCCAATGTCCCAAACCTAATTACAAAATTTCTTTATAAATATCTATTTCTAAATAAAATACATAGGTAAACATAATCTCCAAGGTAATACTTACCTCAATATGGTTATTGAAAGTGACATTTATAAGGATGCCTTGATTCTGGATGAACTGCATATAAATGTCATAATATTGTTAATGGACAAATTTTCTTTATAGTCCAAGAAAAATAACATTTTTGACAACCTGAAGAGGAACATTAATTTGCCCAGTTGCATGGTAAAGACGAAATAGACAATGAATACGAAAGGAGCATATAACCTGTATAAACTTGCTACGCACTGGATCAGGAGATTGGAGAATGGCTTGAGTGTTTTCTTTCCCAAATAGTTTAATTCTGCCATCCCTGTTCAAAAAAAAAATGGAAAACCATCAAAATCAGTTTCAAGCGTTTTAAAATCTCAACACAATTCACAGGACTAACATCTTCAGATAATTAGACAGTAATTCCCATGGCTCATACAATAACAATCCATTAATGCTTCTAGATGTTGACACAGAACATAATGGAAATGAAACCGATTTGAAAGTAAGAACAGAAGAAGACATAAACATCCTAAAACAATATCTGCTTCGTATAAAATATATATAGTTGACTTACTTACATTTAACACACCATAGTAAGTCAAGAAATAGCAAGGAACAACATACTTTGTAGAAAGAGCAAGAATCTTCTGACTATTGTCATAAGCTAAATTGGTACCGTTGGATGGGACCCCATAGTGAAAAACCAAACGTGCGTCTACATCGCTGGCTTTTAACCCATCTGAATTTCCACCGGGCTGCAGGCAAAATTCCAGATTTTGAGCAATTTAATATTAAAAAAAATTATATTCCTATGTTATACTTTTTTAAAACTAAGTGACAATGTCACCAAATTTTTGAAAAGTATGTTAGAGAA
Organism: Erythrophleum ivorense; assembly: GCA_026724425.1. Classification (NCBI taxonomy): domain Eukaryota; kingdom Viridiplantae; phylum Streptophyta; class Magnoliopsida; order Fabales; family Fabaceae; genus Erythrophleum; species Erythrophleum ivorense. Next base: position 465,163 of record JAIUCV010000278.1, read on the forward strand.
TTTTAAACTCGTAGCAATGCCATCGAGTTTGAAATTTTTTGCTTCAATGCCGCGGAATTTAAATATTTTTCATATTTATTTTATTATAAAATTATTTTATTAGAATTATAATTTAATATCAAGTAAAATAATTAAGCAAATAAAATAACATGCAATAATAAGCCAAAATAATTATATTAATTGAACTAAAAATATGTATCATAAAAAAAATTTAATATGTAAAATCTTACAGAAATAATGTATAACATTTTAATGCAATACTTTTGACATCATAGTATTTGACCTATTAAGCTGCAAAATTCATTATTTAAACTTGGTGGCAAAAGTAATGCATAGCATTTCCATACAATACTAACCACAAAATTCATAATTTAAGCGAAAACCTCAGAAAAAATCTCAAATGGATTTTTTTTTTTTTTTGCGGCTGCTTCATATGCTTCAAAATTAATAAGTTTCTTAATTTATCTCGGTTTAAATGCGAGTTATGAGATTAGCAACAGTTTCTGACACTCGGACAGTTAACGCCATCTTGCAGCTTCTGTTGGGTTTTAACTATGCCAGTGAATTTGTCGATAGATTCATCAAACTTGAATTTCTCACTTTGAATCTGTCGATTATTTCACATGAAATTAATATATAATGTCGAAGCACCGGACAAGGCCTCCCCGAGCCGACCGTCTTCCCTCTGACTTATTCTGCGGTTGCCTCTGCCCTCGGGCCTTGGATTCTTGTGGGCTTAAACCGAACATAACGGTCTCTAACATGGGTCCACCGTCCACCCACGTAAATTCATCTTTAGCATGGGCCCACACAATGACTCTCATAAAATCGTTTACCACCGACCCTGGCCAGTTTTTCTTCCCCAAGAGAGTGATATTTTATATTTGATCAAAAGCGATATTTTTTGTCAGGGTCTCTAGCTAGTTACCAATATTTTTTTCATATATATTTTGGTGGAGGATTTTTCATATATAAAGGGAATAAATACTATCCTTTGAGTTGTTTGCACTTATATCTTCCCTTTATTATTGCATTGTTGTCGGGCCCTAGCTAACTACGAACCCTTTAAGTAATTAATTCAAAGTAGATAAAACCAAATCTTTTTCAGGCAAGAAAAATATCCTCATCTTCATATATATATAAACATATATATATGCGGGCGTGTGTGTGTGTGTGTGTGTATAGAAGGCTAGAAAAAAACGGAAAACTATATAGCTGTAAATGGCAGTATCATTTTTACTTGTTCAATCTCAATGAAAAGATTATTTATATCAAATAGGACAAGATTTGAAGTTTGCTCAGCCAAGCGAAAACTAAGGAAGGCGAAAGATTGTCCAGTTGTATAATATTCCATATTAGCATTTTATTAATGGTAAGATACCAGGGATACTGCAGTTTAATTTGTATCGTTATTAGCAAACCAGAAAAGGAATTGCAGAAAGAGAAAAACGTAACATAATTACCATGGCGATTAAAAAATAGTAAAAACCAATCATCCTAATAATCCCTATAGTTAGACAATATATTCACCATATCTATCATTACCATTCTCCCCTGTTCTTTCCGTCAAAAGATATACTAGAGAGGGAGAATACACTTTTCTGAGCTCTAGAACTATAATCAGTTCTCAAGATAAACATGCTTAGAGAAATAGCATATCACTTACCATGTGCACTAAAAAGTAAACGCTAAGATCATAGTTTTGTGAAAATCAAAACTGATACTTGGAACTGAAACAGAAAGGAAATCTAAATTCGTGATAGCAAAAGACAAAATTTGATCGGGGATGATTCGAATAAACAAGCGAAGTTGAAAAGAAAAAGTTAGAAAACAAATAAAATGAAAAGGGAGAGAGGAAGGAAATTGACTGACCTTCTTGATGGAAGCCTTCTCGACCAGCTTCTTGACGAACATTGTCGAATGATCTGCGAATCAGAATCGAAGAGACTCAATTCCTGAATCAGAAGACAGAGAAAGTGGCAAATGCTTAATGTGCTTTGTGATAACCGAATACAGAGAGAAAGAGTGAGAATTGTTAGTCGCGAGCAGTTGATTACAGTTTTTGCTTTCGCTTTCCGTGATGGATTGAACGCAAGGAAGAGACAAGGGGTTATTGTTATTTATATAATTTAATGGATTAAGTAAGGAAGGGCTCGAATCCAATGTTGATGGGCACACGTGGACACTCGTTGAGCCCGAGACAAGATGGACACTTTTGTCTTCACGCTTTCGATCAAACTAAAGAGTAATGAGCACAACAAAATTTCGAAAAAGAAAACAAGTAAGCACCTCGGAAATGTTACCGTTTTCTTCAGACAAGTTGGACACTCACACGTGGCAATATGTGATTACCCCTTGGGACCCGACCTGTGGTCCACGGTATTATTGAGACGTACGTGGCACCACCGAAAGGGGCTTCCTTCCTTCCTTGCATTCTCTTCTCTCTCTCTTTTTCTTTTACATTATTAAAAACTTTTTTTTTCCTCCACTTTATATTATGATGTTAATCACTTTATTTCTTCAATATCTTACATATTAGCTACTTTATTGATAAGATTCAATATAATATTACAGCCAGAAAAAAATTGTAAAATTTACACAGCATGTCTCCTGCAGATGAACAATGGACCTTAAACTCATATAATGGAATATTTTAAACTTACAAGGTTTTGCAAGTTGTCACACCCTTATCAAATAGTTATAGTTTAATATTTGTGAATCTTTCTCAAATTCCAAATGAAAAACGATTTCATGTGCATCCATCATAGCATTTTTCTTTTGGTGAATTTTGCTTCATATTTTTATGTTCAGTCTTGCCCTTTACCCTTTTTTGGGTCAACTATTCATAGGTGACCCTATATTGAAACGAAACAAAAATCGAATCAAAAACAAAAAGCCCCTTTTTTTGGACAAAGGCCCAGGAAAAGCCCAAGAACAAGGAACTAGAAGGCCATGTAAATGAAGTAGAGAAATACAGCAAAGGAAGAGCAGTACAAGGAAGAACTAGGGCTTGCTCTGAGGCTCCAAGCATGGGGAATCTTAGGAGAAGCACCCCAACAACAAGGAAGCCATGTCCCAAAACGACAGTGACAACTTTTAACTAAACCCCAGACCCTGTACCAGAAAAGTTAGTCGGCGCTGTAATGGAGCCACGTGGGTGTGGTTAAAAAGTAAGTTAAATCCAATCAACATCTGGTCCCAAGCATACATTATTGAATAGCCTCAGATTATCTAAATTATTTTCTTCAAAGGCGTTTATATTGTTTATTTTGATTGGGCATATGGAGATTTTAACGAGGTTGATTTTTTTTTTTTTTAATTTTTGAGATCTTCTGAAAATTTTATTTTAGCCATTACAAAAATGGAATAGTTGATGAAATTAGTTCAATTGATTTATCAATTTTTACTTTTAAATGTGTGTGTGTGTGTGTGTATATATAGAGGACTGCCTCTTTAAATTTGTCTTAAAATAAAATTTAGTTTAAACAAATCAATAAAACTTTTGTTTGTAGTAATAAAATGAAAATAGAGTAAAAATTTTTAATGTACATCTGGTCGTGAAAAAGTTTAAAATTGAAACCAAAAACTTTTCATAGAATTATTACTCATTAAATTAAATTAATTTACTCACATTCAATGGGCTAATTGAATTGTAATAGATGTTTGAAGTTAAGATTAAACTATTAAAGATAAATAAGTCAGACTAATTATTAAAAGACATAGTTTTTTTAATTAGAGATAAATGTTGTTAAAAGAAAAAATCACTCACTTCTTACTCAGCAATCCTTAATTCAACATTTGTACCTTAAAACTGTTGGAAGCCCAAAATTCAGTGCTGGAGTCATCATTGTTGATCACAGCACGGATATTTGATATTTGTTGAGGTTGCGACGCACATGGCAAAGGCTCACCCAACATCATTAGGGAAAGAGACCCCTTTACACCCCAAGACCCATTGGCTCCATTATCCTCATGAGTTGTAAGTTCCCTCCCCCTCTTTTTAATTATTGGGGAACCACAGTCCCAGAAACCACACTTTTTTGTATTTTGAAAGAACCGTACTGGTTTTATTCTAGCATCTCCACTTTTTAATTCAAACAAATTTTATTTGTAATTTTTTTTAATATTTTTATTATCATACTTTTTTATTCAAAACATAATAAATATATGATTTTTTAATAATAACATAATAAATGTATACTTTTTGGGATTGAATACATAATATTACATAATTTAATTTTACACATTTTATAATTTTATCAAAAACCCCAATAATAAAAAAGATATAACAATCTACAGCTAAATTTAGTTGTTTTTAGGTCTAAATGTGAAGCCGTTCCCATCATTGGTCCACGGAGCTCATGTCTCCGGAAAAGTCTTCAGCTTTTGCAATCACACTCTGCTTTCTTAGTCTTCAGCCAAAAGAAAATTAAACGTGATTCTTAACCCTTCTTTCTTTATCCTCCAATTCCTTTTCACACCCTAATCTTTTGTGAAATAATTTTATCTCTGGGTAAAAGGGGGTGACTTGTGTATGAGTCATCATACTCTAATCACATGTTGGTCTCCTGCATTTTCAGCTCAATTAAATTATAATATATATCCATGACACAAACAGCTTTCAATTCATTGTTATGCACCATTGATTGATGAAGTTAACCAACATAATTAAATTCATTAATTTGTTTTTAATTAAAAAGAAATATCTTAATTTGAATAGGAAAAAACTAATTTGCAAGTTTACTAAGAACCATAAGAATGCTGAGATGGAGCAAAAGAGAGAATCTTCATTGGTTTTCTGATTCTATGAATAAACTCTATGCAACTCTTTGATCATTGAAGGAGTAAGAGTTTTTTTTTTATATATATTTATAAAATGAACTGATTCTCCCAAAGAAACAGTTACTGTTTCTTTTTCCCTTAAATATATATTCCTCTTAGAGCTGCACATTCTCTGATAGATGACAACTGATGACGTGGGGATTGAAGAAACAAAAATAGGTGAATTTTATAAGGAGAAAAATGAAATGAAAGAGTAAAATAAAAGAGAGAAAAGTGTGGCGCCAAATGGAGGTGTCGTCCGCATAACTGCAAAAGCGACTGCGTCTGATCTCTGAGCTGTTGGTTGCGTTATGCATTAAATTAAATTAATCAAATCAAATCACAGTTCCTATGCTTCCTATTCCTTTTCTTCCAATACGCCATTCCCTCCGTTGAAAATCAACCAAACGCTTTTTTTTTAAGTGAAATAAATATAAAATATATATAATAATATCTCTTTGACACAAGTTACATGCATCAGCTACCAAGTTTCTCCTCGTGCAAATAACCAATTATGCTGTTCCTAGCAATCTTATGTTTAATTATCTATATGTTTACCTACAAAATCAAGGATATTAATCATTTCCTATGTTAAATATGGATCATCACTAATCAATTATGAGTTTAAAAACATAAGTTTATAAATAGTATAACCACAACTTGGCACATATCGTGAAGGTTTTGAAAATATAAAATTTTGTTGTAAAACTTAATAACATGTTATAAAAAGGAAAAAAAAAGGTGGGAATGTTTTCTTTTATTTCAATTTCCAAATTATAAGCAGTTAAATCCAAATGTTAATAATTAATAAACACCTGAAAAAAAAATGAAAAACTTCAACTTCAAAAGTATATTGGGGCCCTTTCTTCGGATGAATGCCTTTTTCCCCCTTTCAATTACCTTTATGAGATCTTTGATTATTTTCCATAAATTTTTAATTATCTTTTTAATTATTTTTTGATACATTATCTTTTTTATTCTACTGGACAAACCTACGGCTTATAGTTTACAAGCTATATTCTTTAGGCCATTCATCAGCAACAAGCCAGCCAGCTGGAAATTTATCAAAAAATTAAAAAAAAAAAAGAATGATTAGCGAATAAAGAAAATTAGCAGAGACAGGCGCATCCTTTTCTCTCTCACTTTGTTTCCGGCAATGGGCTCAGAGGACTTTACCTCTACATGAACCTCGTAGCTTTTTCATTTGTCATAATAATTATTCTATATTTTATTGTTACTATTTTCATCTCTGGGTCTCTCCTTCGTCATACAAAATCCTAGTTTTGAATTTCCACTTTTTCAGAACTCTCTCTCCCTTCTGGGTTATGTTAGTTTCAAGCCCCTTTCAACTTTTTCCACCTGTATCGAGCTCTGACATTCTTCAACGACAGCCACATTCTGGTTGAATGATAAAGAAATTGAAGGCTTATTTGTTGACACGTTGTTCTGGTTCTTCTCTGTGGTATGTTGATATATTCTCTGTTTTCTCCCAGAAAACAGTTCGCATATGAATCTGAATCATTTGTTTTAAAGCATTTTCTTATAGGCGGAGCGATCTTAAAAAGAAGTTTACTGCTGTAAGCTCAGTTGTGACCATAATTACGAGGTTCAGAGTTATGGTTCCTCCTCTTGGTTTCCTACATTTTCCCAGAAACTTGACTTTTCTTGAAAGGATTCTGGAATTAAATTTGATTGTGCTCAGACCACTTGAATGCCCGTTGCCCTTAAGTGTTAACAAAAAAGTCAAAAGTTATAAGATTTTGTTGAAGTGGCCTGTTCATACGTTCTTTCAGAGCTTCATCATTTTGTCTAACATTGGGAAGATATTGGTCTGCATGCTTTCCCTAATACTAAATTTTTTTTATTGAATGATCTATGCTTATCTTGTTCTACGTAGCGGGATTAGTCGTCCATCCATTACAGACGTCTAAATGCATAAAGCGGTTTAATTTGGATCTTAATTGCCAAACAGCCAAATTTTCTCAAACTTCAACATGCCTGGATTTTTTAGCTGTATTGCTAATTGCTGTTTAACTGATACTGAGTATCTTCTGGCATTGCAGGATAAAAAGGGGATATGATGGTTCATTTCATATGAAGAAATGAAATATCGTCTTGAATTTTAATGGGGTGAGATATGGAAGCGAAATTTTGGACATGAGAGTCTTTTGGTTGACCCTCTGTATGTATGGGAGGCTTATTGCGCATTTTTGAGTTCAATCACGGGAGCATGGCCAAGAAAGTTCATGCCCACAAGAGACGTCATGGTGGTAAGTGTTGTTTTATAATATTGATAGACGCTTAACTCATACTATGAAGGACCTTTCTTAAGTTTACGTCTAATTGAATAGGCCGACTGCCTGGTGTGCTAAAACTTTCAAGCTATCTTAATGAAATTAAGACTATCTTGCTCAACAGTCATAAATTCATCATAAATCTGTTTTGTACCTCCTCTGCTAGATTGGTTTTGGTAGGATGCTGCTCATTTTGTTATTATGTGCTCTGCAGGCCTAGAACCTCCTCGAAATAGCCTGGAGCTGCAAGTAGAAGCATCTCAGATCCAATGTCCAGAAGGAGAATTACCAGTAAGTTTCTCTTCACATGCCTTGTTATGTTAAAATTATCAAAACACCACCATCTTTCCTCTATTGTTTCCTGTACTCTTGTTAACTGTGGATCTTGCAAATTTGTCTGAAATCTTCCTTTTGACAATGATCCCATAAGATTTTGGGGAAATCACATCACATGTATCGGACTTGGTCATGGTAAAATAATTCTCGATATCTGGCTAAAACTGCTTTGATTGTAAAGTAGTGGGTGTTTTACACAGTCCTAGCCAATGTGCCATTGATCTCTTCATATGAGTGTAAATATGTCATCGCCACTATAAATGATGGGGTTGAGAAATGACGGGTTTTTAATCTTTTTCTTTTCTCTTATAAATTTTTTTTGGCAAAACCTTGTGCATAGTTCTGGTTGTTATGTCACTCCTGTCATATTTTCAGTTTACCTTTTTACTCACAAGTGTGACAGTAACTTTCCCTTTCCTATCTACAGCAATGAAATTAAGCGCTTTTTGTATGTTTCGTGATAGCATGTTTCTCTGTCTCTCCCCTCATTCTTGAATTGAAATGTACTTTGATTTAAAATTTTCAGTACCATTATCAAGTAGAAGACTTGTCAGAGAATAATTGTTATTCAGATGCGGCTTCAATGAAGAAACTTATCAATGATGAATTATCCAAACGACCAACCACCAAACAAAATGCACCAAGCCTTGTGGCAAGGTTGATGGGTATAGATATGATGCCATTAGATACCAAATCTGCAGTTCCATCAGATGAAAGAAAAAGTGAAAACACGGGGAAGAAGTTTTCAGAGAAGGAAGTGAATGGAAGGGGTACAGGTGGTCGGGGTTCTTCCAACTCACATTCTTCTAGCCGTAGAGAATTCGACTCATATTACCAAGACAGAGATAGTGATGATGGATGGAACCAATATTTGGGAAAACCAAAGCCACGAGAGCATCCTCAAGAAGAGGAACTACAGAAATTTAAGAAAGAATTTGAAGCATTTCAAGCAGCGAGGTTAATGGAGTGTTCAAAGGTTGCTGAAGTTGGCAATATTTCCAGACGACTGCTTGCTCAAGAGAGCGTGAACAAGGAAAAGATGGCACATCATGCAACTTTACAGAGACTGGCAACGGAGTTGCCAAGTAATGGTGGTCCAGAATATCATGGTAATATGATGGAGTTATTCCCTACTAAGCGTAAGGAATCCTTTCCTTCAAGGAGCAGAACCTTAAGTAGAGACTTTGAGGAGTCCTTAATGATGAAATCTAACAGCAGACTGCATAGGTCTTCTTCACCGACTCGGATAGTAATCTTGAAGCCCGGTCCTGACAGGATTTACAACCATGAGGAGAATTCGATCAGTTCGTCAGGCACTCTACATGGGAGAAATAGCATAGAAGATTTTCTTGAGGAGGTGAGAGAGCGGCTAAAATGTGAACCACATGGGAAAACTCTCAGAAAGGGTTATGTGGTTCGGGGAAGTGGGATTGAGACACCTTACAATGAAAAGCCATCAGATCCTAAACAAATAGCTCGTCATATAGCAAAACAGGTTAGAGAAAGCGTGACTAGAGATGTTGGAACGAATTTACTCCGCTCAGAATCAACAAGATCATACAGAAGTGAAATTCAGTTCAATGGACCAAGTTCCCCAGAATTTATCAATAGAGATACCAGGAGATTCTTGTCAGAGAGAATAAGAAATGTTCTAAAAAGTGAAACTCATCTTGATATTTCTGAAGTGACTTGTGGGAGCTCAAGGTCATATCTCTTGGATAATCCCAAAGTCAGATTAAAGCAAGCAGATGATAGTATGAATGCAAATGATTTGAGCCACGGGGAAATTTCAAAAGAAGAAAAGGAAATGCAAACTGGCTCTTTCAGGCGCGAACCAGATGACAATATGTTGCTCCCCAAGGAGTTGTCCCCTAGAAACCTTGTCAGATCCTTGTCTGCTCCTGTGTCAGGAACATCATTTGGAAAGCTTCTTCTAGAGGACCGCCACATTTTAACTGGTGCCCAAATTCGGAGGAAGCTTGAAGCCATTGAAACTGTGTCTGTTGATGTTAAAAAGAAGAAGAAAGATAGATTTAGCATTAAAGAAAAGGTTTCCAATTTTAGATATAGTCTTGTCCTAAGAGGGAAGCTGTTTGGCAAAAAATTTCAGTCAATGGTGGAGTCACACGGCAATGAATATGGTCCCATGGTGAGAGATGTCACAAGCGGACCAACGGTTCTCATGAATTGTGGTGAGAGGCATGTAAGTTCATTATACACTTTATAATCGTTTTCTACAAGGACATTTGTTGTCAGTTATATTTTATATATGATTTTCATCTAATCATCAGATATTCTGTCATGCTCTTAGGAGAACTCCACTGAGGTACCTCCTAGTCCTGCATCCGTCTGCAGCAGTGCTCATGAAGAGCTATGGAGGCGGGCTGAATATTTAAGTCCAATATCAAGCCCAGATGCATCTTCAAGAGATGATAATTCTATGCCACAGGTTTTTAGAGAAATCAGCTCCGGTTTGAATGGTAAAGTGACGACAGTTCCAGCTTTCATGCACTTTTGCAATGATATCATAGACAGATAGGGCATGTGTATAGGAAGTTTTATCACAAACAATCTGCAGGTTTTTCTCCGAGTAGATGTTGACCTAGCTTGCAAGATCAGAAGTTGATTTCATATTTAATTCGCTGAAGGTTTCCATATTTAGATAACTTGTTTCAAGTGCTACACAATTTCTGTCACGGCAACCATGCAGTGAACCTTGGGGTTCTGCGTTTGTACCATTTACAACTTTCTTCTTGAATTCACCATCTTTGATGTGCATGCTTATATCTAGATTCTTTTTAATATACCTTCTGTATATAAGTTATAAAAACTCAACACTTTTAAGGAACTGAGTATGTATTCAGTTCGTATAATCCTACTACAGGACAAGATTAATAAAAGAGTAAAGAGTAGAGACTTCTTGTTTGAGCTTTGTGTCAAATAGCTAATTAAAAATTTGTTCAGATTATGTTCTTATGATTTTGTGAATTAACTGAGCTAATGAAAAAAAAAATCTAATTTGTATTCTGTTTTCTCAATTCAGCACATCGAATCTTCTTGCTAGTTGAGAGATGACAAATTTTTCCTTATGGTTCTCTTCTTCTGTTGATTTGACAGAGTTAAGGAGGCAGCTAAATCAGCTTGAGTCTGATGCCCCTGAGGATTCAATGGTCAAACAGGAGCCTGAAGAGTCTGAGTTAGTACAGTTAGAGGATCCAGCGGAATCTTACATAAGAGATCTGCTTGTTGCTTCTGGTCTGTACTTCGGTTCATGGGATAAATCGTTATTAAGAGGGGACACATTTGCAAAGCCTATTGGGAACTCAGTTTTTGAAGAAGTGGAGGAATCTCATAAAAAAATGGTCAAGGAGAATGAAACTTCTAATAAGGATCGGAATGACAATAAGTTAGAGCACAAGCAATTACATGATTTGCTAAATGATGCACTTTCCATTGTTCTTGGACCACCTTTAACGTTGTCTAGATTCAGAAGGAAACTATGCAGTTCCTCATCCATGTTGCCACCACTATATGGAAAGGAACTTCTGAAGTTAGTATGGGAAGTTATCAGAGTTTCTCTATACCCACCATCTGACATAACTTCTTATTCACTTGATACTTTGGTGGCTAAAGATCTGGGATCCATCCCCTGGTTTGGATTGATAGATGATGAGATTAATATACTGGAAAGAGAGATAGCATGTCTAATTACTGAAGATCTGGTTGAAGAACTTACAAGGGATATGATATGCTCCTAGAGGTAGTGGGAAGTAAAATCTTGTACATTGGAACAAGGCTCATACATGATTTCCTGGGCAACCAAAATGAAAGATTACTTTCTCTGATTCATAGTGTTGCATGAGTATGTATGTATATATCGTGGTGTGACTGCTTGAGACACAGAGAGCAGTGAGTTGTAGTAATACATACTGATACTGTACATGAGTGGCATGTGTCACTAGGTTATTTTTTGAAAGCAGAAAATCGATTGGTTTATATGATTTATTTCACTTTCTTGTGTGTAATAGATGTTACTCTCATGACATGACCTTACAGTGTACTTTCTTCCATAATGCAGTTATGGTTATTCTGTTTTTTTCCTTCAGAACTGCCAGTTAAGACCTTGAGCTGCTGAAGTCTCACTTTCGTTGAACAAAAGAAAAAGCAGGACAAGTACATGATTATTGCTAAAAAGGCCCCAGATCATCAATATTTGAATGTTATCATACGCCTTTCCAGTTGGATCCATACTTGATTGCAAAATGAGGGGATTAATAAGAAGTTATTTATGAGCGTCTTCAAAGTCCCACGTTTTTTGTCGGCGGGATAATAACTTGTTTGGATGTTCAAACTAAAACATCAATATTTGAAGGTTGTTGTACGCCTTTCCAGTTGGATCCATGCTTGATTGCAAAATGAGGATTAATACGTTATTTGAGCGTCTTCAAAGTCCCACGTTTTTTGTCGGCAGGATAATAACTTGTTTGGATGTTCAAACCAAAACATTATCTATTGACATGCCTCTATAGTAGCCTCTCAATATGTCAAATCAGTAGGTTGAAACTTGCATAATTGAGACACAGTCCTCAAAAATTAATGATGATTTCATGTATTTGTGTTTTCTAAGCATATGGTATAGATGTGAAGCGAGGAATTAAGGGCCAGCGTGGGACCAAGAGCAGAATGGAGGTGAGATAAAATGTAGGATAGCTTTATTATTGTGCTTTTAAAGCATGATCTCATAATTTCACAACTTTATAGTTGAATGTAGACTGATTAGATATTAGATTTTTATTTTCTTATTATTTAACCTTTTATGATGATTGTAACTTTTCACTTGCTAATTTTCTATGGTACTGAATAATTCTTCAAAGTACTATTTTATGAGAAACGCATATTAATATAAATTGATAGAAATTAAACCATGATTGATTTAGTTGTATGGAGCGATTGATATTGGTAAATTTCGTCGGTTATCAATGTAAGCAAGAACATCGCTTTAAGTCATAACTCAATCATATCAAGTTATCTGAATCTGGTCTGATAAAAGTTGGAACCTTCATTTTTTTTCTCCCTTTTTTTCTTCTTTGGTGGAATTTAGAACCTAGAACACTCAAAAATAAAAAAAGTCCAAGAAAAAGAAGAAAAAGAGAGAGAATAATGGTATATTAACCTTCAATAACTTGAGGGGTGGGGGCAAAATTCAAATGACTTTGGGTGATTAATCCGTGGGATTTCCAAACTATAATGGATGTGACTAGAGAACGGTTGTTGGCCCTCCATTTCTGACCTGTGGGAGACTAAAGTGAAGGTGCACATGCGGATGTCTGCTTACGTGCTTTTAATACTTATGTTAATTTCTAATGAGTGGATTCCATGTTAGGCAGTGCATTTCTAGTCAAATTAAAAAAGAAAGAAAAAAAAAAAAAAAGGAAGAGGAGGAGTGGAAGATGAAGCAAACGCAATTGAGGATGTTTTGGGTTTTCTTAGAAGTTAGAATTTCACTTTTTTACTTCAGTAGTTTGATTTTTTGTTTATTTATAAAAATTTAAAATTAAAACTTTAATAAATTATCATGTAAATTAAAATCCGAAACTTAAGTTGAATCATTCAACTTGGATGTCGATGAATTCATTTTGAAAAAAAAAATGATATATGAATACACTTGCGATTTTTTTTTAAATTTTAATTATAGTTTTTATTTATTTGTTGGATGATATTGTTTCATTTCATACATGCATAAATTATTATTTTAATATACAATACTTTGATAACTGTTTCATACATGCATAAATTATTATTATATTTAGTATTGTTTAAAATACTTTGATAACTCTTCTATTTTGAATTTGGGTGAATTAAATTGAATTTAAATTATAATTTTTAACCTTTTAAGGATGCGTTTGATTTGCAGTTTAACGGATTGAGAAACTTGTTTACATACTAAAACAGGAATTTGCATTAACTTGTTTGATTTACTGTTGATTTTTTAAAATACCTTTGTCTTCTAAATCTTTATTTGCCCTAAAATGAAAAAAAAAACTTTTGTGTTAAATAAATTGTATTAATGGCAAAAAATTGTTTTTCAAATAAAAATTTTTAAACATAAATTACAGTGAACAAGATCTCTCCAGGCGCATACTTGGGCCTTGTTTGATATCGTGGAATGAAGAAGAGAGTGCTATGATGGTGTCGTTGAATCCACGAAGTTCTCTGAAAACGCAGCCAAATAGTGCAGTGAAGTGATGGAAAGAGACCAGCTGCTTGCCTCTGCCTCGTACCCGAACATTGGGTAGCTCGAGCTGCTGCGTACCCACACTGCTCGACGGAGAAGCATCGCCCACCTCGGGCAACCCGATCCAGCGAGATTCCGGCGAAGAAGCTCTGTTTCTCCTCTTCATCCAGCACTGTAGAAGGCTTATCGGACAGGTTTTTTTCCCCTCTTCCTCCTCTTCAACCTCGAATCTGGTAGGTTGTTGTGATTTTGCTCTTTATGTTTGGTTATGGCTGTCCTTGTTGTGCTTGGCAAAATCGTTTGGTAGGATGCTTTTGTTCTTGTGGCTATCGTTGCTGGCAAATGAAATCTAACTTATTTCTATTCGTGTATCCCAAATATGCAGCAAGCTAAAAATTTACACCTCACACTACTACAAAAATAACAAATATTATTGGATTCTGTCGTATCTAAAATAACATGGAGGAATCAATTTTGAAGCTAATGTGCCGCTGGATTGAGCCCCATATAACCGCAGAGACAATCTTTCTAGCATGACATGGCCCAATTTATCAAATTAAAATTTTATATCAATGTCGGCTAATCTAACAAATCGAGCATGTCTTAATTAGGTAATTAATCTTTCCAACTACACCAAAGTGCCAGAGACAGTCAGGCAAGAAGCATCTGAAGTGAATTGGGTGGAGAATAATATGGATCATACTTATTATCTGAGACCATTCATTTCTTAAGCTGGTGCTTCTGTGACCGTAGTTTTGCATATGAAATGAACTATCTCAGATAATAAACATGAACCATGCTATTCTCCACTTGCTTCACTTCAGGAGCTTCTTGCCTCACTGTTTTTTGGTACCTTGGTGTAATTGGAGAGACTAATTGTCTAATTAAGACATGCTAAATTTGTTAGGCTAATCGACATTAGTACGAAATTTTTATTTGTTGAATTTGGCTATGCTATGCTAGAAAGATTGTCCTTGCAGTTAGTTGTATAGGACTTAGTCCAATGGCACATTAGCTTCAAAATTGATTCTTTCATTTTTTTTTGGATACAACATAAATCCAATAATATTTGTTATACTTTTGATAGTGTGAGGTGTAAATTTTTAGCCTTGCTTCATATTTAGGATACTTGAATAGAAATATAGATTGTAATTATTATCACTGTGAATGCAGGCACAAGAAAGAATTGTAGGAATTTTTTGTTTGGGAATGGCCAATTGCTCAATAAGCAATGCCAAATATACTTACGTGCATGATCAGAAATACCCCTCTGAAGCTGTTGACATACACCATATAGTTGTGAGGAAGGCTGGGGCAAAAGATCTCTTTGTATACATCTCAGCCATTCTTGTATTAGCATGTGCACTCTATCACTATGTGCTGGAGGTATGCGTTCCAATTTTGTTGTTTTTTAAATGAAGCTAACATGCACTGAAGTACATTAATTTCTAGGATTTTCTGTTTTAGTAGCTCGTTTGGTATAGGCTTTGCAAACGTAATCTTTTTACACAACTCTTTTATAATATCTATTATACTCTTGTTATTATTATTCAACACTTTTTTGTTACTTTTTTAAAGTAAGAGTAGAAGGGTCATTTCTTTTCTCAAAATTATATTTTTTATTCCCTTCGCGAACTTTTTTTTTTTTTTACATTTTACGTATCAAATGAGCCCTAAACGTTGATCTTTTGGTACTATTTTCACAATAAAATTGTGCATAAGCATTATCAACTTTGTTTCAAAACTGCCTGGCCTTTGGGATGCTGAAGCCTCAGTCCCTCAATGTAACAAGAGGAAGACAAGGAAAAAAAAGAAAGGGGGGGGGGGGAGCCTTGTGGTGGATATTTCATCTCCTTTGAAAGATGGAATCCATTGTATATTATGTATACTAACAAATCCTTTCATGCCTGTCATCAAATTAACTCTTAAAATTACTATAATATTTTGACCTAATTTTGTAGTTGTATAAAAACTTTTACCTTTTTCTCTTCTTTCTTTGTTATTTGATTAAGACTAACATCGAACGCTACTATTAACAGGAAAAATCAATTACCATTTTGTATTACAGCCTGCTTTTTGACGTTTTTCTTGTCAAGCTGCTACTTTGGAAGTCCATTGAGAAAGGTAAGGTAACCAGATAGTATAAATTGTGTATTGTTTGATTTCCATTTGGAAAAGCTTGTGTTATGTTCTCAGTTTGTGTTTGCATGCAGAATCTGTTGTGATTATGCCAGCTTTTGGAGTACAGCTTGAAACTCACTTCAGGAGGTAATGTTTTTTATTCAGTTAACATTTAGCATTTCATTAAGTGTATGTACAAAAGCCTAATGTAAAGATTATATAATTTATATTCTAAATGAAATTTTCTTAGGAAGAAGTGTTTAGTACATCAGAATGCTAGCACTGGTTTAAGTTGTTCATGCTTGAGAGTTGAGAATCTAAAGGATATCTTTGGATGAAGAGGTTAATCAATTGGAATGCTGCTGTCAGTTTAGGTTGTTCATGCTCGAGAAATAGTCTTACTGTTGTTCCTTAACGTGCATGAGGCAAGAATTTTTCCTTTTTTGAATTTGCATAATCGGTGTAGGGTGAAAATATCTTATTTTTGTTTTCAGTTCTCTGCATGATAATAACTTGTTTTACCTGATTCAACAAGCTACTGTGCTGGGCCTTCATTTATGTTACCATCTCTTTGTTGTCCAAAGGAGGCCTAAGCTTTGGGAGTGGGGAGTGGGAAAGGGGTATGGCTAGGGATCAAATATCTGCCATCAAGCTTATCTCAATTTTAAAGACCAAGATTAGTGCCATGTAAAATGTTAGCTCGTTGGCAATCACCTTGTTATTGTCCTCGGTTCCCTGATCTTTAATTTTAACCCCCTTTCTTTGTTATAGTGGAAAAGTCATCCGCTCCTTTGTTCCCATTGACAAGATTCTGAAACCGGTTCTGCTGGAATGTGTGACGCCAGTGACTTGTTACTGGACTCTATCCCTGATTATTCGTGGGGAATCAGAACTGGTGTTGATTTCTAAGGTAACATCATCTTTCTTCGCATTATTTTTTAGCTTCTATTAATAGCTTTTTAATTGCCTCTTAGAGAAAGCACATTAGAGATGGAAAAACCTCTAATAAAATTTCTTATATGCAAATAAAAATATTGGAGGCGGAACACTATTGCTTGTTCTGCGATGGATGAACTAATCGGATTGTGTTGATAGTCACTTAACAAGACAGTTGATCCGGAATCTTGTTCAATTAAATTACTTGAGGTCTCCTGCCTTCCTGCTGAAGAAACTCAATGTGTTTTGCAGAACCTACGTCCACCGGTGAAAATGTTGGTTCATGTCTGGAAGGCCCTATGTGCTGCAAGTGGTAGCAATGAAGGCTTGGATGCGTCCAAAATAGATGATTGACAAATGTGTTGTTACTGGTTCAGGATCTTGGGCATATTTCTCAAATTGATTCTTTAACAGCATTGCTAAAGCATCAGTTGGAGGCCGATTGACTTTTACATCTTGCAGTGCAAATCCGGTAGGTACAGAAAACTTGGAAAGAATTTTGTATCATGATGCAAGACTGCAGGAATAAGTACAAATCCATTGCACAAAAGTGACTTCTGTAATTATTGTTTTGCCTAGTTTCAAGCATGCATAATTGTTTGATGGAACAGGCTGGGCTGGATTATAATTTGACGGGATCCTGTGAGGTACCAATTGTGCCGCATATGCTTGCTGTCTTGCTGAGAGCATGTCTGTTTTTGCACATCGCTAATGCGCTATTACATTAAATGCATTCTTATCTTTTTAGAGGTTCTGGAAAGACATTGTCAAGAAATTCATTCTGAATCTATGCTGGATTTAAAATTGAAATGATATCAAAATAAATAGTGTAATTATGACTGTCCCGGCCCCCTCCTTCCCCTTATGTCTGGCGTAGGATCGTATTAGCAGTACTCTTCCTACTTATGTTATTTTACTCTACGTACTTAGTATCGTCAACTCGGTGCGATATAGTTTCTCAAATAATTGCTATCCGAGTCAAATTGAGTAGCTAATATAAATGTTGACCAATATGGTCCCAAAGCAAGTAATTAGGTTCATTCTTAGTCGTATCTAGGAACTATCAGATCAAACCATACACAATCAAGATCGTAATTACAGGTCTTTATTGATCATATTCACACACACAAAAAAAAAATTCACCGTGCATGTTGTTTCTGTGTTTTTTTTTTTTTAATTTTTTTGGGCGCCAACAAGGTGTTTCTCTGTTTTTAACTCCCAGGTTGCTGTACACTCGATTACAAAAAATAACTTCCCGGTTAAGCTCTGCTCTCTAAACTTACTAAACCGTTGAATTTTCTTGAAAATCACTATTCTCTAGAAGAACATAAGCGTTGTGCCGCACGTTCAACACTTACTTTATGTCTTTGTAATCCATGCCACTTACCATTTGAGCAATCAGTCATTAGTCCAAGCTTGGCTATCTGATTATGCAGCGACTCCAGGTTGACAAGAGGAGCAGTAGTTGGTCGTCCATGAGCACACTGCACGACAAAGTTTCTCAAATTTTGTCATAAAGGGGCTCCATTTTCTCTCAAAGCATGGACACTCATGGAAACATATATGATATCTTACTTGGAAACACAGTGATGTATGCTTTAGCTCTTCAACAATGAGGGAACATTCAGACGGTAGCAACGAGTCTCCAAACATAATTGCACCTTCACAATGAAGTATTGATAAAATTAACGAGTATCGTTGATGATTGCAATCCCCATGACATTTCCCTCTCCACAAAAGTAAAAGAGTAAACTAACATTCAGAATAAAGAGGCTGCCAACAGATGCCAATATTCACGTTATTGTTAAAAAGGGACGACTCATGGATGTGGCAAAAATAAGGAAACATTTCCTGTGAAAAATACGAGTCTATGTTCGATAGTTCGCAAAATGATGTCCAGAGTCCTCTACTTTTCTAAAGAAAATACTAATCAATATGGAAGACATTGTAAGCCCACCCAAGGCTTTCCAAGCTCTTGAGCACGAAATTGCAACAGCTACTGCGCCTAAGCACGTACCTCTGCATGCTTTCAAATTTAAAACTCGTATAACAGAGGGTGGCATTGTTGACGATCCATCCGTTTCAGCAAGCTGGAAGTAATGAGAGCAAGTTACAAGACGAAAAAATCATATATTATAAAAGGAGGAAAACTCAAAGGCAAGGAAGGGATCCAATAAGGGGTTATTTAGATAACCTGCTGAAGAAATTCCATAAGATCAACATCATTTAAGTTGACACCTAAAATGCAGGGTACCTGCTATTATTCATAATTAACGAACATTAGTAATATAAAAAGCATACAGCACAAATAGCACTGATTGTACATTAAATTTACAATTAAAGTTGACATTACTCCAACAAAGATATTAATATATTTGTTTTATTTATTTTTCGGCTATTTAAAACTGAATAAATAAATAAGGAGGTGAAAGTGTTTCACCGCAATAAGTGTGACGACAATTGGCTGCCTCTTGAGAGTATCCAAATTCCTGCCAAGGCAGTCTATATTATGAACAATAAGACATAAAAAATCAGTCTACCATTTAATTTGAGCCCAAATTACAACTTATTTGGTTATTAAAAATTTTATACAATGCCATAAATAAATGAATGTCAGACAATCTTTATCTTGGTTCATTAACAAGATAGTGAGTATTAATTAACTTTTAAAATCATTTATCAAGATCATTATGTGAATTTCTCCTACATAGACATACTGCTTAAAGGATTTTGAATCTTGAGCATGAATGTTGCAGATCCATCCCCAATCTTTAATCTGTTCAGAATAACTGTGCAGTAATTGATAGCCCATCTCAGGCAGCACCTGTATCATAAATCATTCTAACATAGTAATCTTAAAATTCAGAGAACATAAGTGACAGTCTCACAGAGATTCTCTCATGACATAGGACACACCAGTTCCTGTTCAGCATCGAGATAGTTAATTGTCTTTGCCTCTCCTGATAATACCTATGTATTCAACTAGTTTCGTAAGGCATAATGGGAGAAATATTTCTGATATATTCAACATGAAAAAGTTTACCTTTTGACGTAATTCTTCCAATCTGATTCTTTCATCTGCAGCATGCTGGTATTTTTTTTTTTTTACAAAAAAAGACTACCATCAATGTTAAACAGAACTTTGCCGAAGGGAGGTCTTCCGAGTCTCCAAGAGTATGGATGTTAGAGGGGTTTGTCTAAAAAATGTGCATGTAACCAGGAATTTATGCTTGCTAATATCTAGGAATTGAACTACAATCTTTTAGGTGAAAGTATACATGACAAGAGCATGCACGTGTGGAAAACCAAACTGAAAGATAGAAGCAACTCTGTGACTTCTAATAGAATTTCTGGTCAATGATATTTCCACATAAACTAGTATCATCATAATGAGTTTCTGTGTTGTCCAATCAGGGCCTCCATGCGTATCAGCGAAAATACAAATTCAATCATAATGTGTAAATCCACAAAAGACATACCTGATCAATAACGGCAAGGGTTCTGCCAGCCACAACTGGAATGAATTTCTTATCCACCTGATGAAGAACTCTGGCATCCTCGAGGCAGTTCTTACTGATAGTTTCAGGTACCAATGATTCACCAGCAAGATGCAAGAATCCAGAAGATATGTCAAGTATATTATTTTGACTTTGAAAATCAACTGATTTATCCCTTTTCTGTGCAAAGGTCACAATCACTAGTCAGATCACACAATCAACTTGCATACTAATGATTGTTTCATCTGTAATGAAACAGGCCTCTGAAGATTGGAAACGTAACTGGAATTTGAGGTGAGCAGTTCCGCCATTTTGTCTTGTAATCTATGGAATCCTCCACTTTCCTTGAGATCAATTCTGAAATATAACATGGGTTCAACAGCATATTAACCGTGGAAAAATCAGATTTGAAGTGCTCAAGTATTTAATAAAATATACATATGAAACAATCAACTGCAACCATAACTGAATTAAGATGACATTCAAAACTTCTTCAGTACAGAAGGTAGTGAGAATTCCAAAGCTTACCCAAATTGACTTTTGTTGTAATAGCTAAACAACTAATAGAACTATAGAAGTTTACAATGTTGCTAAACCTTTACATGACTCTTTAAGAAGTTATATCTAAAGATTCTTCTCATTTCAAAGTTCAACCAGTAACTCAAACCAAAATGAAAATAAGCCAGCCACTCGGTGCTGGACCACTTTTAATTCAGTCTGAATTCAAGGCTGAGCCATATTGAACAGAATAAGCTGATGTTTGAAATGAGCTCAACCTGTCAGATCAAACTACAATTTTGCTGACACATTGGACTCACCTTTACATGGAGCATTGCTTTGACTTTTGAAAATTTGAAACCTGTCAAACTCTCTACTGTTGTTAACCTGATGTGTATCTCCCACAGTGTCTGTTCTCTGTTTCATATTGGAACTAAAATCGCTGCAAAACTACATGGGTCAGTGAGAATTTACTCCCAACAGTACAGCAGCTCAAGTAAAGGAATAAGAGATTATCCTACTTATTTTCAAGCAACAGATGTTCCTCAGGGCTTCGGTGAAGTGCACCAGAAGATTGTTGAGGATGCTCTGATTCACCAGCTTCTGCCAATCCTAAAAGCATCAGTCCAATTCTTTTCTATGGAAAAATGTTGCCACATTTGGAAAAAGGGAGGAAAGAGGGGAAAAGAAAGAAAAAGAACAACCTCTATTCTTTAAAACACAGTAGGGGGTCTGGCCAACAGGTCTTTTGGCTATAATTGTTAGAGGTTGATTTAAAGAATAAAACCTTCTTTTGCTTCTATGAAATGGAGGGGCAGAAAAACTTCTTCTAAATCTTTCATGATTCTTTTCCAAAGCTGGATGTCTAACATGATCCCTTTTGACTCTGTTCTTGCGAAGTCTCTTGTAGTTTTCACCACATGACTCTGGACACAACCAATCTGACTCATCTGTTAAAATATCTGACAATTTGTCGGAATATATATCATTACAATGCCAGTCATCCAACCTAGAATCTGACCACTTGGTATAACTTATTTTATTACACAAACTGGGACCATCAAAATACAATCCAGTGCTTCCAAAACTTCTGGGGCACTGATCTGAGTTGAAGCTGCCTGAGATATTGCAACTAAAGTTGCATCTATTTTCTTCATCATCTAGAATTTTCATATAACCACCCCTTTTATAGTATCTAGGTACTCCTCCAAGATCATCAAGTCCAGTGCCTATCTTATGATCAACATGCCATGCAGTGGCTTCAGATAACGGCGTTTTGTAGATAGGGTACCATTCTGATGTCAATAACTCATGATCAGACCCGTAGTGTCCCATTTGTGTTGCTGAATAGCATGAATCTGAAGGAAAAAATGTTTTTTTGGCAGATGCTCTTGAGAGAAAAACAGAATCTATGGATGAGTTAAATATTTCCATAGCTTCTGGACAGGGATGGGCACCTAAGTCCTCCACACTGCCACAATACTCTCCCAGATCTTGTTTGGTGCTAAAGCCGTCAATTTGAAACTCGTGTTCATCGTTTGCAAACAAAGCCTTCTCATGCAGAATACTACCTTGTATAGAGCAACTCTTCAGAAAAGGCTTTTGAAAATCCCCATTGATCTCTACATCATTAGGGAGCTCATGACAGTCATAATATACAGCACCTTCAGATGATTCACTGAGCACATGATCATCAACTTCAAGGAATTTATTTCTTTTTGACGAGCTTGGTGCATCAAAAGATTTGTTACCATTGAAGATTTCTGCAGCAGCAAATTCACCATCCAAAGAATAGTCTCTTCCAGATAGACAGTTGTCATCATACATCCGCAGACTGCAATGCTTTTTAGTCACAGTGGAATCACATTTGATATATGATCCATCCATTGAAAAGCTTGAGTAACCAGTCTGACATAGAAAGTCTCTCTTATTTTGTTTTTCTTTGAACTTCACAGTGTCCCTCTGCAAATAACCAAGGGAGGATCTAATATCTTCCCCAGCAGATAGGCAATGGTCATCTTCAGTTAGTTTGTCTGAAGTGGAAAAGAGAAGGTCAAGACCATCCTTACTGTTTTGGTTTCTACGTTTCACTATATCTGCATCAAAGAAATCCGGCAATTATTTTCAATTGCTGAAAGAAAAATCAAACCAACATCATCCCTTGCAACCTATAAAGCACTGTTTGCAAATTTTTCCCTAATATCAAAACTTTGCTACTTAAAGGGTATTATTTTTAACTCAAATATAAAAAGGTTAAAAGCAAATGGCAGAAATTGATCAGACTTAATTAATATGCAAGAGAGCTGCTTGGCCAACAAAATTGAAAACTTCACCTGCTTCAGCTGAAATAGCATTGTCAACTGCCTTGCACAGTTTATCTGCTTGTACCACATAAGCAGCATATTTAGAGGACTCTCCTACAAGCATATCAAAGATTAATGCAAGCATAGGAGCTACTGAGTCATTGTTTCGAATACCAATAAGATGCAGTATTACCATGAGTTATGTTCTCCTCCCAGAATTGTTTGATGGCCTTCTCAATGAAGCTCAGTATAGAACCCCAATCCTTTAAAAGTGGGGGTGGGGGGAAGAAGGAGTCAAATTCTAAGCAGCGTAGCGGGAGTCTTGGGATAAAATAATTCAGGAAAGACATCTTCAACAGTCATGTTATAAGTGTATGGGCTTATAGGGTTGGGCTTATGTTATATCCTAGCACTAACAGGATAAGTGCTCCTAGTACAAGTAAGATGTTCTACATGTACTACCCCCCTATTTGTTTATAAATAGGATGGTTCAAGAGGCAGACAAATTAAGTCAGTACCTCATAAACTATCTATTTCTCACATTTGAACATTGAGGAATGAAAGCTGACAGGCATTTACCAAAAAAAAGTAGGATTGGCAAAATAAATCCGTAGTATGTAAAAACTTGTACAATTACTAAGAAGTTGATATAATAAATGATAAGGATCAGATAAGCCAAAGAGACTACCTTAAATTGAACACAAGTCTTTGATGGCTCAAAGGTTAAATCATACAGAGACCGCGGGCAAATCAAATTCAAGATATAAGCCGGACATGCTTGAGATCTACTTCTCTTCTTGTTCTGGAACTTGTCATCAGCATTCCATGAGTCCAGATGCTCAAATTCAATAGCCAATTGACTCAGAAGCTTATGAATTGGGCCTTTGCTAATGAACTGTGAGTTAATATCTGGGCATGTTAAGGACAAAGGTGAAAATGTATTAAGCATTTGATTCTCTTCAAGCTCAACACATCAGCTGTAGACCCTTATTACATTATCCAAAACTGAAACTCAAACGGATACAGACATACTGTAAGGCCTGCAAACCGCCCAGAGCACCACACCAAGAGTTGGAGAAGGAAGAGGAAGGGAAGACAATTATTACATAGTTTTTTTAACATCACAGGTACGATTAGATAAATAACTGAATTGCCATGTCATAAATATAAATCACCTTCTGGGTAAAACTATTGCACGGATCAGATATGTATCCTGAAAGCTTTATGATATCATCATGAACTTGTAATTCATGAAGAGAGCTTGAGACCTCCACCCCAAAGCCACTGGTTAAAAGTGACAAGGGAGAAGAAGAAGAATGTGTGCAAAGAAGTTCCTCCTCACTACACGTAATAGCACAAGAGAATGTTGTTAAACCAAGAAAAAGAAGATACAACTTGTGAGTTTGTAGGCAAGATACCTTTCAATATCAACAACTTTGAGCAAAATATTTGGACGCACAAGTGCAAGCTGCAGCATACACTTCTTAACTGATTGCAGAACCTTCTTTTGGCTTCCAGTTGGAGTTCATCAGTCAGTCCAAATTTTTGGAAACAGCCATATTTTCATATACAATTGATTAAGACTTTCATAAATTACATAAAAAATATAATGAGAAAAGAAATAAGGAACCTGGATTGCATATATTTCCTCCGAACTGGTTGGTTGTAAAATAAATCACGGACAACAACTGAAAGATACAAAGCCTTAATTAGCAATTAATTCATTGTGTCAATAAATTGGAATGGATGGCATAAAAATCATCATTATGTAGGGCAGAAATCTGACCACATTAACGAGATCAATTATGGATAAAGTATTGCCAATGGAGAAGAGAAATTTTAAGAGCAAATAATTTAACTACAAAAGAAAAAAGAATTGAGTAGAAGAAATGAATTTTGTCGAAGCCCCCATCAATCAAGTGAGACACTGACCTAACAATGGCAATCAATAATACTAAACCAACTTCCATTTAATCAACGTATGTTTTTACTTGAGCATCTATGCCCACTCACTCCAATTTTATCAAGTATACTACTAATAATGGATTTCAGTCACTATATTTGAATTAACAAATAGAACTGCAACAGTGGAGCATTAGTTGAATTGTGCAACAAATGATCTTGCAAGACGTCTAATCCGTCAAGTGATTATCGAAATCCAAAACATTTAGGCCTTGATGTAATTTAAGGCAATATCATGCCTACAAAACTTGCTTAATACAAGACACAAATACCTTCTTCCAAGACTGTTTCTCCAAAAGAATAAAAAACAAAAACCACACACACACACCCCACAAAATAAATAAATAAATCAATACAACAACAAGCCTTTTCCTACTAAGTAATATCAGCCATATGAATCAAACGATGCCATCAAATTTTGTTATGAATCAAGTCTTTAGATAAACCATTTAAGTTTAAATCTTTTTTAATAGTTTCGCATATAATTTTTCTTGATCTTTGTCTACCTCTAATTATTAAACTACTCTCCATTTGATTTACTCTTCTTATTAGGGTTTCTATAAGTCTTCTCCACACATGTCCAAACCATCTAAGATGCAATTTTACAATCTAATGTATTCATTTCTAATTCTATCTTGTCTGTTATGTTTATTCATTCAACGCAACATTCTCATCTCTGCAATATTGAACTTATTCTCCTATTGACTTCTTATTGTCTAACACTTAGTTCCATTCAACATTATTAGTCTCATAGTTGTACGGTAAAATTTACCTTTAAACTTGAGTGGTATTTTTCTATCTGTAATAATACTCGAAACACTACTCCATTTCCTCCACCCAATTTGAATCCTATGGTTTA
Organism: Erythrophleum ivorense; assembly: GCA_026724425.1. NCBI lineage: Eukaryota > Viridiplantae > Streptophyta > Magnoliopsida > Fabales > Fabaceae > Erythrophleum > Erythrophleum ivorense. The sequence continues at coordinate 491,025 of JAIUCV010000278.1, forward strand.
CATCTTTTTTTATTTTCCCATCATATTGTATGATGGACCCAAGATACTAAACCGAATGACTTGTGATATGATATGGTATGTTCGCCAATTTTTACTTTTACGCTAGAATTAGTGCACCTCTTGCTAAAATTACATTCCATATACTCCGTTTTACTTCTACTTAAACGATATCCACGTGCTTACAAAGCTAGTTTTCACATCTTTAATCATTTATTTCCTCTCTCAACTCTCTAATTAGGACTATATTGTTTACAAAAAATATACATTGTGGCACCAACTCTTAAATATGTTCGGTGAATACATCCAAGATTAAAGTAAAAAGGTAGGGACTCAAAGTTGATCCTGGTGCAGGCTAATAGAATCAGAAAATCTTCGATGAGTCCACCTTGTATTCTTACACTAGTTATAACCCCATTATACATATTTTGAATTGCTCGAATATAAACAATACGAACTCTTTTTTACTCCATAACCTTCCACAAAACATCTCTTGACATCCTATCATATACCTTTTCTAAATCGATGAACACCATATGTTTATCTTTTTTATTATTTCAATATTTTCCTATCAATTTTCACAGCAAGTACATCACTTCCATGATCGACCTTTTAGGCATAAAACCAAATTGATTCATTGTAACTTAAATCTCTTGCCTTAATATCTATTCAATAACCCTCTCCATAACTTCATAGTATGACTTGTAAGTTTAATTCCTCTATAATTTGTACTTATTCGTATATCACTTTTGTTTTTATAAATAAGAATTAAAGTACTCCTTCACTCATTCAGTATTTTCTTAAATCTCATAATCTTATTAAATAACTTTGTGAGCCAACTTACACCTTTCACTCCTATACCCTTCCACACCTCAATAAGTATATTATCTTGTACTACTATTCTGCTATTCTCCATCTTCTTTAAAACTTCTTTTACTTCGTACTCCTGAATTTTATGATAAAAGATATAATTTTAATCATTTTTTTGTAATGTCTAGCCTATTTGAGTGTAATGAGATCCCGTGTCCTTCGTTAAATAACCTATGAAAATAACACTTTTACATTTTCTTAATATTTTGTTCCGTGACCAAGACTCCTTCTTGTTCATCCTTAATGCATTTCACTTGGTCGACATCTCTTGTCTTTCTTTCTCTACTTTTAGAAAGTTCATAAATACTTCTTTCCCCAATTTTAATGCCTAAGAATTGATATAACCCATCAAATGACCTAACTCTTATTTCGCTTACCGCTTTCTTAATATCTTTTTTACCTATTTTATATTTTTTTCACTTTTGCACAAAGATCATGCTTTATAACACTTCCTTTTAACCTTAACCTTATCTTGTACACTTGCATCCCACTACTAAAATTCTTTACCCTCACATCCAAAACCTTTAAATTCATCAAGTATCTCGATTCTTTATTCTCACGTCCAAAACCTCTAAATTCATCAAGTATCTCTTTTGCAACCTTCCTAATCTCTTTAGCCATCTCATCCTATATATTATTAGCACTTCCTTATGCCTCCCACAATCCTTCTTCCTCTACAAGCTCTTTTCTTTATCATCTTTTAATTGCCACCACTTTATTCTTGGCACCCAATTTTAGCCTTTACTCTTTACTCTCCTCTTAATTCGAACATCCATCACCAAGATCCCATGCTGAGTCGTCAAATTCTCTCTAAGTATAACTTTACAATCCATGCAAAGCTTTCTATCCACTTTCCTTATTAGAAATAAATCAATTTGAAAACATGTCCCTCTACTTTTGTATGTGATAAGATGCTTCTCAAGCTTTCTAAAACAAATGTTAGTTATAGAAAAATCGGACGCTAATAAAAAGTCTAGAATAATTTTACCCCTTGCATTTGTTTCTCCTAAACTATATCCCCTATGTGAACTCTCATAACTTTTAGATGCACTCCCCACATGACTATTAAAATCTCCTTCTATGAGAATTTTTTTCTTTTAAAGGTATTCCCTGAACTAGACCTTCTAAATAAATCAATAAATAAATAAATAAAAATAAAAGAGCATAACTACTCCCAAATAGTAAAAGGAAGTGTTAGAAAAAATTCCTAAAAACAGAATTTTAAGTTATTATTAGCTACCAAATTGTATGTTTCATTTGCTAATTTTTATAATATTTCGCTTGCATAGTCGATGGCTTCACCCTAGAGGACATAAAGAAAAAGTGTATAACATAGCTCCTAAGTCATAATCACCAATAGCAATTAGTCAAAACAAGTAATAACTACAATATGGATGAACCAACCAACTGACAAATGCTATAGGATTTAACACCAAAAAAAAATTATCATATTACTTACCTCAGGAATGTCAAAAGACATATGAGAGAGAAACCATATTATAATATCCAGAGATCCTAAATAGCACAAATTCAAAGTCCAAAGGAGGAAAAGGAATTTAAAAAAAGAAAAAGACTTAGAAGAGGACGTGCACTATTTGGTAACACTTCTTTGTTTTATATTTCAATGTTTGGACCCCCCCCCCAAAAAAAATAAAAATAAAACTTCTCTACATCACCATAATATAACAAAAGAACCCTGTAATTCTAGGAAAGATTGAATCCTATCCATGCATTCATATGGCTCCACTCCAGATGGAAACAGAAAAATAGAAACCATGCAATTGTTGGATTAACCAGCTTATTATTACCTGTTGTTCCCACTTCCTTTCTATCATCATCTATACCAACATATAGACACTTGCAACCCTGCAGCAATTATAGAAAAGTTTAAGTTAACAAACTTTGCAATCAACAGCAGATATATCATGCACCAGGAAAAAATAGCCATGGTGAATAAATGGTAAGAAGTTATCCACACCTTCAATACTTTGCGATATCCATTTGCCCTTCCAAAAGTTCTTGTCAGAATTTCCAACAGCGAGACTTCTGAAATGGAAGCTAAAGCTTCCCCCCGAAAACCAAAGTTCCCACTTGTGGCATTCAGGTCAGCCAAACTAAGTAACTTTGATGTTGCTGCTTGTACAATATACATACATCACATTATTACAGGCAGCTTGGAAAATTAAATTCACATAATTTAAAAAGGTTTCCTATGCATTACTATTTCTCAAATGGTCATGTGCATAAATGAATTAAAAAAAATCTCATCATACAACTATTCTGTATGCTGACTCAAAGGACCTCTGCATATATGACAATTTGAATATATATGATATATCTAAAAGCAATTAAGTTAATTTGATAGCCTACCACTACCTCCACCAAAAATAAACAACTAAATCGGATGCACAATATATAAGGTCACTTAAGCTGACTTACCGTATTAAGAGGCCTTTATCTTACAACAACAGCATAGTTACTACTGAATCTCAATAAATAAATAAATAAGCCATTTAGGTCTCTAATCACCATACAATTTTTACCAGCCACAATTTTAAAATGAGAAGAGTCTCAGATCAATTTGTTCATAAAATGATTAATGAGAAAAAGAAGTATGAAAGCATCAGCTAGCATTGGCAACAAGTCTCACAGGCAGAGAAGAAAGAAAAAGGAAGATAAAATTAAATATGCATACCGTATCTTTCTCCAACCAACACCAATCCATCTCGAGTAATACCAGCTCCTACAAATATAATTGTTTAAAAACAAGAAGATGGATGACAGCCAAATATAGCATATGGCTTCAACTTTCAAGTCAGATAACATTTAAAATGAAAAGAATTACCATCATCCACTACTTTTATATAACAGTTCCCAACACTAACAAAGACTGACACCTGTAACAAATATATCAGACAGTTCAAGGATTCAGCCATCTCTTTGATAAAATAGACAATAAGTTGACAGAGAAAGATAAACATTGGATACTCAGAACCCAGAAGTGATTTGAGGACACCCCACGTTCAAATAAAAACCATAACCAATTAGTAATAAGCCACTTGCAATGCAACAATTAACTGTTTTCACTTTTACTTCTGATGAAGGGTAGGATTTTCTTCCCCTCGTCATCCTCATTGACTGACGTTGGTCAGCTACATAACTCTTATTACAGAAACCCCTAAAGTGATATCATTGCCATTTTATGCTTGATATACGGCTAAAAAGGCTCTCCAAGGAATCTTCCAGCATCACCATAATCATACCATCTAATCACCACATCAATATAAACAACTCCCAGTCCTCACTGCTACTCAACAGCATTACCACCACCAAATCTTTCAAGATACTGGCTCCATGCGATTGCATCCTTACTTAAAAAAAAAAGAAAAAAAAAAACGGTTTGATGTATTTCACAGTGGGACACACAGTCCATGAAAATGCAAGAAGGAAATGATAGCGCTTCCATTGGCTGTACTAAGCACTGTGTCTAAGCCAGACAATTCCAATTCCAAAGCCCAGCCAGTTGTAACAATGCAAACACAATTCTCAAAGCTAAACAATTTCCCATTGCCAAGTTCTAGTAAGACTTTAACAAATCATATGATAGATAAATAGATACCTTCGTTGCGCCCGCATCCAAGCTATTGAAAACCAGTTCTTCCACAACCCTCGTCAAGTCGAACAAGAAAATGCCAGAACGTAATGAACTACGAACAGCCTCTGACAAAGGCCTTATGCTCGTCATCAAACTTTGTAATAGCACCAAGAATCTCGTCTAACGCAACCGGTCGAAGTACCACAAACAAAAATTGAACGCTACCTATCTGTTCTCCACATTCACCAAACGACAATTACAATTGCAAACAAACACTAAAAAAGGAAGTAAAGAGCACCTATGAAGGAAAATGTTCGCATTCGTTTCTCACCTGGTCGTCGGGCAATTTCAATCAAGGCTCCTAGGGGTTTTGTTCGGACGTCGACGTTCAGCCTGGGAAGAAGAGGAGCATCAGTGCTTCACCACGGGACTTATAGGACCCTCTGATGAAAACAGAAAAAAAAAAAACAATATATATATATATATATATAGCGGTATGGTCCTAAGTGGCAACTGAAACTGAAACGACCGTAGAAAAAACGACGAAGCGTGCCGTTTAGAAGTGCGCAGGCGCTGATAACATCACCGGCAGAGGATTTTTTTTGGGTTTCTCCTCAGCCGTATGGCTCGTGGACATGGTGCCACGCGATTGCCAGTGTTTCTAACGGGTTGGTACACTGACCCGCAGGAGATAAATCTCTTTACGTAGCAATAGCAATAGCAATAGCAATAGATAAAGATGGCTGCTTTCCCAATACAATGACGGAAACACCTATGTCTTCAATTTTTCATTCAAAAAACATCAAAAAACAGGGTTTCATCGTTTTTTTTTTTTTTGGCCTCTCAAAATTTCATTGCTGATTCTTGAGAGTCATATATAGCTTGAATCAATTATTTTTTTTAAATTATTATTAAGATTAAGTTGATATTTTAAAATTAAAATTATCTACTCAATACGCTTAGAACAATATAAAAATATATTCAGAAGGTAAGTCAAACAAATACTGAAAATATTTTATTATTTTAATATTTATGTAATTATTTTTATTTAAATTTAGATATAAAATATCATTTGACAATTAAATGATTTTTTTTAAAGAAAATAGAGATATATTTCGTTCGAAAATGAATGTAGGAGAAGACTGATAACCAAATAATACTAATAATAATTAAATCAGCATAGATTTTATTTGTAGGAAGCAAGAAAACCTAAAACATCATTACATATCAAAACAGCATCAGATGGAGAAACAAAACAGAAACCTTTCATATTTAGAGGGTCGATTAGATTCTAACCCAAAATGTACATATGATTAATTCTTTGAAGAGACAAAACAAGGCTATTTTCTTTCTCCAAGCCAAAAACAATCAAGAGATGTTTAAAGTTCATTTTCTAGCATCATGAGTCTCAATCTCCTTCACTTTCATCCTCTTTGGCTTAGTCCTAGCAATACTCTAAACGATTTGTAAAATATGCAGAAAAATCGACTTATTCATCAGGTTTTTACCAAATGGAAATTTTTGTTTTTAAGCTTTCTTCAAGTGTCTCTTCTAATAATCCTACACTATGTCATCCTTTTCATCTTTGAATGTCCAAGATTTTACTGTAGGAATTATTATGGATTGCAGTCAATTATTTTTTGTTTTAAATAAAAAATAGGCTAATGTATGATTTATAAGAAATGCATTTGGTCTCACTTATTATAATTAGTAATCTTATTATTTTGGGTTGAATATCTAATTGATTAGTATTGATAAAAATGCGAGCCCATAACTTATAGGTCTATAATAGGTAAGTACTAGAATTCTATTTAAACTTAGTTAGGTCCCTTTTGTGCTCACGTCAAAAATTCAAACTCCACAACTTACCCCATTATAAGTTGTAATAGGAAGGATGAATCACAGAGGAAGCCCTAGTCTCTTCAAACCTTCAGGCATTCAGAATCAACGGGGTATCCCAAATCTATCACCATGTTTTCTACAGGTAATCAATCCAGTGTTATAATTCCATATAATTGCGTTGAATTTACTCTAACATTTGGTATCAGAGCTACAATTATATGATTTAGAATCTAATTAGTTGAAGACATGATCATATGCATAAAAGTTTTAACCACGGGCTTTTTTCATCCATATAATTTTTTATAAATAAAATTGGATGATATTCAAAGAATTAGAACTTAAAACCTTAGGGCTTTTGCATATATTGATATTCTGAATTAATTGGTATTTGAAATTATGAAATTTCATATACCATGAAGGGAGAATTGATGAATGTCTTTTGACAATTACTTGAAATTTAGGTTAGGGTTTATTGAAATTAAAATTCAATTCTCCCAAATTAGGTCAAATTGATGAATGTCTTTTGACAATTGCACTCTCCTTAATCATATAAGTAAAACCCCTATATCAATTGCATTAAAAATTGTTTAATTCCATAAAAATTTTGAATTAGAAATCTAGGTTAGGGTTTACAATATTGAATTTTCAATCTCAAGAATTACTGCAAATTGATGAATGATTTTCGAACATAAAGTTCCTTGTGATAATCTGAAATAAACCCGCAAATCAATTGCAAGAAAACGCTTCTGAACATGCTCTCTATGCCATCGATATTGAGAAGAAATTCATGCATTAGAAATCCTATAAATTTGTGATAATGATTCGGGATTTTGGTTCCAATAGATTTAGGATGAGATTATAAATGAAAAACACAAGAAAATTGCAAGAAAACGCGTCAAGAATAACCATAATTGAGCCTCGTATATCTCAAACAAAAAAGGGCCCTTCTTGCTTCGAAAAACCCATGAAAACTCAATAAAATTTGGGGATTTTAAGATAGATAAATTTAGAATTAGATTAGGAATAAGAATCACACCAAAAACGCAAGAAAAACGCTAAAAAACACTTAAACCTGACTCCCCTACCCGCGAGTCCGCGTGACCCGTCTTCTGGACATGGGCTAACCCACTAGAGGTAGGAGATGACTATCTTGGTGCACACCCACTCGCGCCTCTGGAGAGTGAGGGAGAGTGTGGCTTCTACAAATGAAATTTTTTAGTATCGTTTTTTATATTACAATCCATATTTTAAATGTGATTTTTTGGAATATGTTTCATAATTTTTTTACTACTATAAATATTTTTTATATCAATATTAATATATAAAAATATATTTTAACATTTATTTGGATGATTTTCTAAAAAGTGATGCATTGAAAAATTAATTCATTATATAATGATCCTTATGATGATGTTCACTCTCCATATATAATAATATATATTCGTGTACTATTAGCCTACTAAATATATGTCTTAATATATTTGTTTTAAGAAATATATGATTCTATTTTAATTATATTCGCATGAAGCCTATGTGGGAATGTTATAAAATTTGTTCATGGATAGCATAATATTTGATTGTACCTCCTCAAAGATTGTACCATGATTTTGGACAAGATATAAGTAATTCCTGTATAAGGAGTTTTATAAATTATAATGGATAATTAACACTAAAGTAAAATTATTTATATTAATGCATAAATTTTTTTTTGTAATTTAAGGAAAGTTTTTAATTATCTCATGCTATAACCTACCCAAAGAGGGTTGTTATATATTATAATTAGGAGTTAATTTGGGACGAGGTTAATGGGTAATATATTGGTCTAAGATATTTATCTGTCTAAAGGGGATAGATATTTAAACCTAATGTATTCTCACTGATTAACTCATCTGAGGTTCTGATATAGGTTATGACCTTGATTTGTACATTCTGTCCAAAGAGAAATGTGCTATTATGTTGGCCTCATTGTGATAACTTGTTTTAATTAAAGTTATGTATAAATTGCCCTTATTATTTATTCTAATGTATTTTAATTTTACAGTTATTTTTTTTATGAATAATTGTTTTGCTTCAATTGAGATTTAAACTAGATCAAATTATAACAAGTGGAAGCAAGACCTAGAATTCTCCTTAAGAATTGCTGACCTTGATCTGGCACTACGCAAGAGTAAGCCTGAAGTGAATGAGAAGAGTACAATTGAACAAAAAGAGTTTTTAGCCAAATTGGAGAGATCTAACAGACTTAGTCTGATTGCCATTAAGAGGACCATCTCTGAGCACCTACTTAGTGACTTACCAAAAACCACAAGTGCTAAATAATTTCTTATTGTTTTGGGAGAAAGATACAAAGTATCTAATAACACTCAGTCTAGATATCTTATAAAAAAGTTAATTGATATGAGATATGATAATAATGAGGGAGTAAGGGAGTTCATTTTAAAGATAGTTTACATCCAAACTAAGTTAAAAGCCCATAACATTGATTTAAATGAGAATTTCATTGTTTCACATGCCTTGATTTGCCTACCTACCGAATTTACACAAATCAAAACTGCTTATAAAACATTTGGTGAGAAGTGGACCATTAATGACCTTATTATCAAGTGTGTGGCTAAAAAAGAAAAATTAAAAAAAATAAAATAGTGACTTAGCCCGTGAGCTAGCCTTTTTTACTTCCCATGGTAAACCCCATTCTAGCAAGGGCAAATGAAAACATAAGAAAAATCAATTTAATATTTCTTATAAGAATCAAAGTTTAAGGAAACTAGGAAATGGTCAACATCATGATATAAGAGGTCCTTAACCAACCCCTATTAAGAAAAATATATGGTGTTTCTGGTGTAAGGGAAAAGGGGTATAAAAAGAATGATTGCACAAAATTCAAGGTTTGGCTAGAGAATAGGCAGAAATCTAGAGGTAATCCCTTAGTTTTTGTTTGTTATGAGTCTAATTTAGTTAATGTCCCTATTGATTCTTGGTGACTTGATAGTGGTTCTAAAATCCATATTATTGTGTCTTTACAGGGGTTCAAAAACTTGAGGAAACTAAACCTGAGAGAAAGCAAGTTGAGGGTAGGAAATGACCTTGAAGTAGTGATAAAGTCAGTGGGAGACGTCAGTCTAATTTTGGCAATCGATTTTGAATTTATTTTGAAAGATATTTTTTATGTACCTTCTTTTAGAAAAAATTTAATATCTATCTCTTGTTTAAATAAGTTTGATTTTTATTTTACTTTTGGCAATAAAAAATTAAATTTAATGTTAAATTCTCATCTTATTGGTTATGAATATTTAATGGATGGCTTGTATAAACTATCTTTGGTTTTGACAATAATTTTTCATCTTTAAATACTGAAAATGTGGTTGCCAAAAGCTCTAAAATTTAAAAAAAAATCTTTTTCATTATGGCACAAGCGCTTAGATCATATTTCTAGAGAAAAAATTAAAAGGTTTATTAAAAGTTATATTTTACCTTCCTTAGAGTTTGACAATTTAGGAACTTGTGTGGACTGTATTAGAAAAAAGTTCACTAAAAGTAAAAAGAAAGATGTGACTATAAGTCTAAGTCTTTTAGAAATGATCCATACAGACATTAGTGAACTTTTTTCTCTTATAATTTGTGGTACTATGTATTTTATCATTTTTATTGATGACTTTTCTCGATTTGGCTATCTTTATTTGATTAAAGAGAATTTCGATACTTTTAAAAAATTTAAGATTTTTAAAATTGAGTAAAAAAATAATTGGGAAGAGTCATCAAGATAGTGAGATTTGACCGTGATTGAGAGTATTATGGTAGACATGATATCACGGACCAGCATATAGGACCTTTTACAAAATACTTGCAAGATTATGGAATTGTTCCACAATATACCATGCTTGGTAGCCCTAAACAAAATGGTGTAGCCGAAAGGCGTAACTGCACACTTAAAGACATGATGAGGATTATGATGAGTAGATGTAACTTACCAGAATTCCTATGGGGTGAGGCCTTAAAAATAGTCCTTTATATACTGAACAGGGTTCCTAGCAAATTTGTGCCAAAAACACATTTTGAACTTTGGATAGGAAGAAAACCCAATTTGAACCACTTTCATATTTGGGAATGCCTAATAGAAGTTAAAATTTACAATCCCTCAGAAAATAAAACAGACCTAAAAACTAGTCATTGTTTTTTCATTGGATATCTAGATCGCGCTAAAGGGTATAGGTTCTTTTGTCCCATTAGAGGTGTCAAAATTGTGGAATCTATGAATGCTAAATTTTTGAAACTTGATGTAGCTAAAACCATTATCTTATCTCATGAGACTCCCATGGATACCCCATAATCTATCTCTTTGCCTCTGTCCATTTTTTATAATAGCATACCGTCTAATACCTCAATTGAAAATCACCTTCCAACTGAAAATGTTGTCAATCCTCCTATTGAAGTCCCATAACCAATTGAACTAGTTGAACAAATGCCTGTTAGGAGATTAGTTAGACAAATAAGACCTGCTATCACTGATGATTTTATGATTTACCTTAGTGAAGATGTCTATGATGTTGGGGATGTTGTTGACCCTAAGAATTATAAAGAAGCTATTTCTTGTCTTCAATATAATATATGGAAAGATGCTATGGATGAGGAAATGAAATCTATGACTAATAATGAAGTATGGGAGCTTGTAGAATTGTCTGATAATTGTAGGACAATTAGTTGTAAATGGGTGTTTAAAATAAAGAAAGATTCATAAGGGAAGATTGAGATATATAAAGCTAGACTTGTGGCTAAAAGGTTTACTCAAAAAGAAGGCGGTGATTTCAATGAAACATTTTTACCAGTGTCCACTAAGGATTCTTTTAGAATTATTATAGCACTTGTAACTCATTTTAATTTGGAGTTGCATCAAATAGATGTTAAAACGATATTTTTGAATGGTGACCTAAATGAAGTAGTACACATGCAACAACCTGAAGGCTATCAAGCAAGAGGTAATGAGCATCTAATTTGTCAATTAAAAAGATCAATTTATGGTCTAAAACAAGCTTCTAGACAGTGGTATTTGAAATTTGATGAGGTAGTAATCTCTGGGTTTCGCAGAAGATAAGGTTGATTAATGCATATACATCAATGGAAGTAAATTCATTTTCCTTGTGCTGTATGTAGATGACATTTTACTTGCTAGCAATGATCTTAGTTTACTTCATGAGACTAAGCATATGTTGACTAGGTTCTTTGTATTGGGTATTAAGATTCATAGAGATAAATCACGTCATATGCTTAGGTTATCCCAAAAAGCCTACATTAATAAAGTTCTGAAAAGGTTCAATATGCAAAATTGTAAACCCGAAAATATTTCAGTTATTAAAGAGGATAAATTTAATAAATATTAGTGCCCAAAAATGAGATTAAAAATAGAGAGATGATAGATAAACCATTTGACAGTGCATTGGGAAGCTTGATGGATGCTCAGGTATGCACTAGACTTGACATAGCTTTCATAGTTGGTGTTTTGGGCAGATATCAGTTTAATACAGGAAATGATCATTGGATAGCTGCAAAGAAAGTAATGAGATACTTGCAGAAAACTAAAGAGTATATACTTATTTACAGAAGGGTTAATAATTTAGAGATAATAGGATACATTGATTCAGATCTTGCTTGGTGTCCTGATGATAGAAAATCAACTTCTGACTACATCTTTATGTTAGTTGGGGGTGCCATATTCTGGAAGAGTAAAAAGCAAACTCTAGTTGCCTCCTCCACTATGCAAGTGAAGTTTATTACTTGTTACGTTGCTGCTACTCATGCTATTTGGTTAAGAAATTTGGTGACAGGACTTCGTATTGTGGATTCCATTGTGATACCACTAAGGATTTATTGTGACAATAGTGTTGCAATATTTTATACTAAAAATAATAAAACTACTAGTGGTTCTAAGCTTTTGGAGTTGAAGTATTTGACTATCAGAGATTTAATAAAGAACAATGAAATAGTTGTTGAATATATAGATACAGATTCTATATTAGCTAATCCCTTAACCAAAGGACTTATACTCGTTGCATTTAAAAAACACGTTGAGAATATGGGTATAGTAAGTCCTCTTGATATATTTAGTTAGCGGGTGCCTGAGTTTTATATCATTTTCTTATTATGTTAAACATTTTTTTAGATACTTTTGACGTTCATATGATTTGTATTCTGACTAATTGATAATGCATTGAATTTTTAGTATTATATATTTTGAATATATGCATCAATTGCAAAATTTTGAACTCGGTATCATTGCAACCACTATGCCCGTGGTCGATGTCATATTGGAGTTGAGGCAGGATAGTTTCTTGACAAACCATACAATTTCTCTGACTTTAAAATACTTAAGAAAAATTATGAGGACTAACAAAGAAAATAGTAATTTGGCCGTTTGATCACATTGGCATATTATTTTTTTACTGCACTTCACACTAATGACTAATCAACGGAGTCAGTAACATTTGTAACCATGGAAGGTTTAATATCAGTAATAGATATGATAACTGTTATGATTCAGTGTTACTCAGTTTCAGTTGAATGGAGTCATATTAAATATCGCATCTTGGATCATATATTTTTAAAATATGGCCACATTACAAAATTAGTCATTAGCCCAAGAGTTATTTTCAAAATAAAAGTTTTTAAAATGAAGAGTTGATTTTGCCAATGTAGAAATTATTGTGGGCTACAATAAATTATTTTTTGTTTTAAATAAAAAACGGGCTGATTTATGATCCATGAGAGATGCATTTAGGCCTACTTATTATAATTAGTGATTCTATTATTTTGGATTAGATTTCTAATTGATTAGTATGAATAAAAGTGTGGGACCATAACTTATAGGCTCATAATGGGTGTGTATTAAAATTATATTTAAACTTGGCTAGATCCCTTCTGTATTCATGTCAAAAATTCAAACTCCACAACTTACCCCATTATAAGTAGTAATATAGAGGATGAATTATAGAGGAAGCCCTAGTCTCTTCAAACTTTTAGGCATTCAGAATCAACAGGTATCCCAAATTTGTCGTCATGTCTTCTATAGGTAATCAATTCAATGTTCTAATTTCATATAATTGCCTTGAATTTACTCTAACATTTACAATTTGAATATTAGAAGTCATGGAACTGAGGGAGCAGCCATTAGAAACATCGAATTTAACAAAACAAATAAGTCTATAGAGTGTTTGGATCCTTTTAAATCTTTTTCAACGATTTTAAAAAGCAAAGAAAGAAAAGATGAAATGAATGAAATAAATAATAATAATAATAATAATAATAATAATAATAATAATAATAATAATAAACCTCGTGTATGAAGTAAATAAAAAGAAGATAAATTTATAAAAAAATATATATACATTTTTGTTTAAATTTGTTGTATCATCGAACTATCACTCTTTTGTACTAGTTTCTATTCAAAATTTACAAAATATTTATTGAAAAGAATTTTAGAAAATTCTTACATAAGTACATAGCATTTAGTTGTAGGCAATGCTAAGGAAGAGAATGATAGCACAACAAAATGGATCAACACATACCATAAAGATGGCTAAGAGAGAAACCACATGCTAAACCTAAAGTTTAGATGATGGACCAGCACTTTTTTTGGGTTTTGCCTGATGATTAAGTGATAATTAAACAAATTATAGAATTATTAAATAACACATTTAAATCACAAGAAGCAAATTAATTATAGGTCAAATTATAAAGAAGTAAATTTTAGGTTACCTTAAAACTAATCTAAAACAATAATTTCATAATCAATAAAAGCATTAGGGTGTTTATGTGGTGGACCACCTTGTAAATTTAGCTTTGGTTAGGTAAAATAAAAAAAAGGACTAGGGTGGATTACCTATGCCTAATTTGCCCAACTTGTGAATAATTTTATAGTTTAATTAAGGCCTGTCTTCAAATTAAAAAAAAATATTTATATAAAAATTTTAAAATTTTTTTCAAAAATAAATTGTAATTTTATAAAAATTTATATGAAATTTTTTTTAGGATGAATGTATAATTTTTACTAAAAATATTTAAAAAAAAAACACTACTAACCTAGGGCACCAACCTAGCCCAAGCATAAAGTTTCAAATTTGAGATCCAATTTAAACCGATTTGAGTATTAAGTTAGGCTAAATTTTGGCCTAACTTGTGAATAATCCTATAAAAGAATATATATATATATATATATATTCAATTTATAATTATATGAAGCAAGCAAAAAGTTTTTTTATTCAAATAGAAATAATTAATTATTAAAAATTTGACAAAAATAAATTTTAAAAACTAGGTTATCATAAAGCTAATAAAAATATTAAAAAAAATATAATAAGAGTAAGAGAAAATATTGGAAGGAGAATTGAGAGAATAATTCTCATTTTCTTAGATATTTTATGCTTAGTACATGTCTCCATTTCCTAGCCATTAATTATAAAGATAAGTTTATGAATTACAGTAATATAAATAGAAAATTAATTTACATAATTATACAATATAAATTCTTTTGAAATTATATAGTATATGCCATTAGATATGAGAAAAAAATCCTAAAGAGTTATTATTTGGGGGTTATGAGTATTCACATAATTATATTATTTATAATACTCTCATTTAGATATACATTAACAAATAATGTGCCTATTAAAAAAAATCTAGTGAAAAAAAAAACTAATGAAGGAAAAAGAGTACACATAATTTATAATATAAGTTGCTTTATTAAAAACCTTACCAAAAAAATTTAGTAAGACAAAAACATGGTTAAGGAAAAACTAATGCAATGTATCTTTTACTCTCCTTAATGACAACATCACTTTAAGTTCTTAAATTAACATGTTCAATATTATACACTAACTTTTTTAATTGTGATAATTGATAATGCGTTAATGAATCAAATCTGACAGATTATCACATGAATGAATCATCGTTTTTCTAAAAATCATGCATAAAAAAGAATCTTAATAAAATATGTTTGGTTCTATCTCGTTTAATATACATTTTTTTAATTAAATTATACATGCTGCATTATCCTCATATAATATTGTTGAAATTTTTTCTTTAAAAATAAACAATACATCTTCTAGATATGTTGGGTTATTAATTTTAACTAAACACATTATTAACTTATTTCATGCATTGCAATTATTTTTGCATAATTTGAAGAATCAGCAACTAAAGTTTGTTTTATAAAATCCCATAAGATAGATATACTTGCACATGTAAAAAACATAACTGAGCTTTAGGTGAATTAGACAAATAACTAATTAATTGTAATTTAAATTCAATTGAATAAAATAAACCCCATATTAATGGTCTTTTAGATTTTGCAATAAGTGTATAACTCTATTCTAATATATTTTGTTGGAAAAGAATTAAATATTACTAACAAATTTACATCAAATGTAATATTAGGTCATTTATTATGATACTTTTAAATCAAAAAGCTCCTTATCATTATCTTAGTGACAAAAAAAGGTTTTTATTCACATATGATAATCTTACAACCATTGAAGTACTTTAGATATAATTTATCCATATAGAATCACTTTAAAATTTTTTTTAGTGTATATTGATTAATGAAAAAGAATTTCATTCATCAAATGCTTAATCTGCAAGTCGTAACAAAACTTTATTCTTTTTAAAATGTTCATATCAAATTATTTTTAAAAATAATAAACTATTATTTGAAACTTTTCAAAAGTTCTAATAACATTTAAATTATCAACATATATAGCAATTATGACAAATTCTAATATAAATCTTTTTGTTGAAATATATAAGCCAATTGAATTATTTTTATAATCTTTCTTCAACAAATATTTATTCAGACAATTACACTATATATGTCCAAACTATTTTCATCTATATAAGACTTTATGTAAATGTATCAAATAAATTTTTTTTCAAGAATATTTACATGTTTATGGCATTTTAAATCCTTCAAGAATTTTTATTTAAATTTCACTATATAATGAGTAACATGAATAAGCTATAATAACATCCATTAAACACGTTGAATTTTTTCATGTATTGTTAGAGTAAAAGGATATTTAAAAGTAATTACATCCATGGGAAAAGAATATATCTTTTTATAATTAATGTCATGCCTTTGCAAAAAATTGTATACTATAAGTTATGCTTTATATCTAATGACTTTGTTTTTTATAATTCACTTTTGCATAAATACTTATTTATATCATATTGGCTATATACTTCAAGTGTTTGGACTATATGTCTAAAAACCTTCATACTTTGAAAATGAATTTAATTTTGTTTGAATTGCATATTGCTATTTTGCCCAATCATATTTTTTGCATATATTATTCAACATATTTAAGTTCAAAATACTTCTTTTGTTTTATTATTTCAATTATATAATTGTATGAAAAAAAAGTTATTGATAATTGTATCTTTTCAATTCTAGCTTTTTTTGTAATAGCATAATTTATCAAGATTTCTTCATTTTTTTAGGCACCTAAATCTCTTTTGGGAGTTTTATGATTAGATATGTTTTAGGTTTCTTCTAGAGTACTTACCTTTCTTAATATAAAGATCTTAGTTATTTACTATTTTCTTTTTTAAAGATTTTCATCGTTGGAAGCAATTAACCAATTGTCTTAACGAAATATCAATTCGGATTGAAACTTTTTTTCTTTTTACTAATGTATGAGATTTGATTATTCTTTTTATGTCAATAAATACATTTGATAGTTAATTTGTACTATTTTGTAAATACATTACTTTTGAACTTCTAAGTTATATTATATAAAAATTTAAATAAAATAATGATAATGCATTTCATATATTTTCTTTTTTTAACTACTTATTATCTCTTTCTAATATTTGAAAAATTATTTTATCAAAATGACAATCAATAAATTGTGTTGTGAATTAAAGGAAACTTATACATGACATATGCTCCCAACCTTTTTTTGAAGACTTATCTTTGTATATTCTAGTAAAGTAACTGAAACATATATTGCATGTTCAAAAAATTTGAGATGAAAAATATTTGGCTCTTAACCATAAAAAATTGTAATAGGAAGAATTTTTAATAATTTGTTAGTTTGATATTTAAAGAGCCTTCTAATATTTAAATAGATATTCATATGAATTCTCAATAATTTTTTTATATTATAATTAATCCAAGATAGTCTAATTAATCATACCAAACAATAAATTAAAATGTGTAATATCTTATATTTCGTTAAAACATCAAAATGAATCAGTTTGAAAAGCAAGTCCCTTAAATTAAATGATTTAAGGGCAAATAAAATTAGGATAAAATTTCAAATAATAAAAAATAAAGATTTGAGCGTTGAATTATCTAAAAAATAAAGTCAAAGTGGTTCAATAAAAATTGTTGAAAGTACAATGGCGTTTTTGTAAATATGTGCACTTTTTGAAGAAAAAACTCACAAGAGAGCTTTTTAAACAAAAAATTTGAGATTTTTAGAGTTTCTAGAAGCCCTGAAAACCATAGTAACCCCCGAGATAGTTGAAACTCTTCTGGTGTATGATTTTGAACGATAGTTGACTCAAACTTTGACCATTTCATTCAGAAAAAATTGATTTCAAATTTAAGACGTGCCATTTGATGTTGTTTTGTTGCATTGGTATCAATGTGCTTCATGAATTATGTTTTAGTCGTGAAATTTGCTCTTATGGGTGAGATTGTATCAAAAATCCCTTGAAATAGGTGAAGTGAATCGAAAAGTTCTCAAAAATAAGTGAGACAAGGCCAAAAGTTTTAAGAATGAGTGAGACTAAGTTAAAAGTCCCTAGACCAAGGGTAATCCTACTCCAAAAATCTCAAAAATTAGGTAAGGTTAGACTAAAAGTCTATAGAATTTGTTCTTAGTTTTGTTATGTTACTATGGCATGGAAATTATGACGTTTATGTTAGATGCATATTCTTTTACATGTTTATATGCCTTGGTTACTTACTTGAATAGCTGTTTGAGCTATTGAGATTCTTTAAATCTCAACTCCTTCCTTCTTCCCTCTTCCATCTTCCCATGTCTAGGTAGAGTTCAAGAAGCAAAAAATGGGAGCCAATGAGTATGAGTGGCTATTCTTTGGCACTAGTGTAGTTTTTAATGTATTTAAATATCAAAGTTTGTATGTATATATTATTTTTGAAATATAAGCTTTTGGGCAAATATAAATACACGTAAATATGGTATATGAACCAAATTGACCTCGTTATGACATCACAATTGTCATAATCTTGAACTATATCAAAGTCTTACCAAATGAGTTAATTTTTACATGAAATTTGACATATATATAGGTCTCATCTAGAGATCTTTAGAAAACTAAAGAGCACCCAATTTGGAGCTCTAGAGATTTTTTAAAATTAGACAAAATTTGGCAAATGCATTGTTCATATAATTAACTTTGGTTCCAGGGGTCATTGTGGCTCAAATGAAATCCAATGGCTATAAAATTTTATAAAAATAAACTAGATATGATAAACTTTTTACAACACTTAAGATCACTTCATTTGGATTTATATTGAGAGAAAAATGAATTTTTGAAGTTCCAGATTAATATTAAAGACACAGCCAGACCTATGTTACTATTCTATCAGTTTTTAGGGGCTAAACACTTCTGTTGTGATCTGAAGTATTTTTAATCTCTAGTTAACATTTATAACTTTTCAGAATAGTATGGGTTTATGGGTTTTAATTTTTCTAAAATTAGTTATGAATTTTTAAAATTTATATTAATAACTTTTGATAGTAAACCTGGGCAGCTAGACCTTTAATACTATTATATTGTCAATCATGACCTAACTGATATTTTCATGATTTGGAGTGATTTTTAATCTATATTTGACATTCAAGGCTTTTCATAAAACTATCACTTATTTGATTTTGATTTTTTTAGAATTAATTATGATTTTTCAAAATTGATAACAGAAATTTATAATTTAAATCTGAGGCAAAACCCCTTTTTTTGTGTGGCTTCTTACCCGAAATTGGTGAGACATTTTATGATAACTTGTATAGATTTATTATAAGTAGAGAATGATATGGATAGGTTCATATGGCTCACGTGGCAAGAAACGAAAATTTCGAACCTTACGTAACACAAAAATATTATATGAAATATATTGTTTTCTTGCTACAATGAATAAAGCTACATACTAGAACACCTTAGGAGAGTAATGGAAAGATTTTTCCCATATACATTTCTTTCTTAATACAATAGTTATAATAAGTAAATATTCAATATTTTTCTCATTTTATAATCTTGATATAATATCCATTATGATGCATATTTTTTGAATTTAATAAAATTTTAAGACTTAATAAAAATAATGCATTATCCATAATAAAATTTGTCATTTGTGTAATAATAGTAATTCTTTCAAAGCCTACTTGATATAATATTGACATTGTTATCATCTATTATCAAATCAAAAAATATTTTTATTTTTAAGTACTATCTGCAATATATATGTTTTCACTATGAATCTTATATCTAACTAGATAATAAGAAAAATCTATATTAGTTCTTCTAGAACTAAATCATGTATATTCTATTACATGTAATTCTTTAAGAACTAACACACTATATTTTCATATATATTATTACTATACATTTTTACTACTTATTAACAATATGTTTCAATATTGTCACTATAGGAATACATTGAAAATATAAAATATAGAGTAATTAATTCTATTCATACATATTTTCATAATATTTCTTTGTAGAAAAAATAATAACTTCTAATGTATATATTATTCATTCAAATTATTACAAAAGACTATGGGTCCATTTATAGAATATCCTATGTTTAATTATTTATGGAATTAGCTAAAAATAAAGATAAATACTTTACATGTTTTACACAAATGCTTGATTTTCTTCCTTTAAAATATTTTCTACATTGATAATAATAAAATGAATTCAATATCAAATACTTATAATAAGCATTTTTCTCATAAATAAATTAGTTACAATAAATTCATGAAAATACATTATTTTCTTTATTCAAATTTACATGTATATAAGATTTTTGTTCTTCAAATAATATATATACATATACATACATATATATATGTATAAAGAATTTAATTGTAGGTAGAAAATAAAAATTAAAATATAAAATGTATATATATATATATATATATATATTGTACTCTATCATAATAAAGGTGATGATCATATATAAAAAGAAATTACAATTGGTTTTCTTTTTTAAAAACTTAAACTTTGCATATAAATTTTTTCAATAAAATATATTACTATCATAATATAATTATTCAACATTTTATAGTCTTGTAGGTTTTATGGCAACTTTTGAAGTTTTCAAGTTTAATGAATTTATAACCAGTTGTTTTTATGGCTTCTAATCATATTATTGTCATTACTTATAATTTTATTTTAATAATTATGGTTAGTCATCATTAATCTTTAACAATTAATTTATGTATAAATCATGAATATTTATTAACTTGATTGTTAAATTTTAAAAGTTTTCAAAACTCTTTGATAATATAAAATCCATAAATTATTAGTTTGTAGAGTTATAATAACAAAATTTTTATAACCATCAAATTATCATAATATATCACAAATTATATATATATATATATATATATATATGTTTTACTCATTTAGATAATGAAGTTATTAGTTATAAGATAATTAAAAGCACAAGTGATGTAGTTGCTGATTATTTAATAATGTTTGGCTTTTTATTTTTTAAGACATTTGTCAATATCAAATTAATAATTATATTATAAAAATAAATAAGTATTAGATTTATGAATAATATAAAATATTAAATATATGAATCACATAAAGTAAAAATTAAATTTTTTTATACTTTAATACGATGAACACTAAACTCTGAAAATTTACCCTTTATACTAATTTGTTGAAAATTTAAGAAATATAATAAGTGTAAAAGAAAAAATTGATTATTTTAATATAATTATTTTAATAATTAAAGATTATATGATTGAGTATTTCAAAAATTACTTGTATGTTATATTTTCACGAGAGAATTTGATAACAAAAACATAACAAATTGTTTTTAAATCTAGTCTTTTTTTTTTTAAATACCAAATGCTATTTACTTTGCAAAGTCAATTGAAAATACTTTCCCTTAAATTATAAATTTTGAGCATGAAAAAATTTCAACTTTAGATATAATTATATAACCAGGTAAGTTAATTAAACAGGACAAAAATATTAGGGAAAAACTCAATATATTATTACATTATATTACATTATAATGCTATTAATTTGTTATCTAATATATTATTACATTATTCAACAATCCGGATTTAAAAAAAAAAAACCCAAGTATAGAACCGTGAATTTGGTTAATAATTAAAACTAGCATAGACATAAAAATGAAATCTAAGATGAGTAACGAAAAGAAATAACAAGAAATTGGGCATTAGTTTCTTTTTTAAGAGTAATTATATTAATGTTCTTTAAGATTAGGCTAAATTATATTTATATTTTTTAATTTAAAAATTAAGCATAACTCTATTTTAATTTTTTTTGTTAATAAAGTTAACCTTTTTACCCAATATATATATTTTTTAAGAATAAAAATATTTAATTTTATTATCATATTAAAAATAAAATCACAATATCATATTAGAATTTAATATCAACTCAACTGTTTTTGTTATATTAATAATAAAACCATAATTTTATATTATATAAAATGTTGACTATTTTAACAAAAATAAATTAAAATTTTTTTACAATATACATCAAAATATTTAGAAAGTAGAGTATAATTTTTGAAAGAAGAGGTACAAAATTTAATTTAACCAAATTTAAAAACTTTAGCGCCATTTATTTATTTTTAACATGTTAGCACTCAACAGTGAAAGTAACAAACTTGAAAAATTTACCGTGATAAAAAATAGAGTTTAGGATAGTAGTTAACAATAAGACTGGATTTATATATAATTATTTTTATTTTTATTAATTTTTTAAATAAAAATACGATATTTATGAAAAATATTATTTCAAAGATTCAATTATATTATTCTTAATATACACTTGTTATATTTTTATTAAAACTAAATAAAAATAAAAAAATATATCTTAATTAAAAAAAAAAGGAGCAAAGGAAGGTGGCATTGACGTAGTTTGACACAGAAAATGGAGGTTATTTAGAATGAGGGGCGGAAATTGGTGTCTTCTGTGGGATTTGCGTATGGGACTTGGGGTCTCTTGCAATTGTAGCAACAGAACCAATCGAATTTATTTCTGAAACAAAATATATAAAAGAGAAAAGATCGGTTTTCCTCATTCCCTGGTTTTTTTTCTTCCTCACCCCACCACCCCCTTCTCTCTGAAAACCCTAATTATCATTGTCGTTTTTTTATCTTCGTCTCCCATTCAGACTACATAAGAAGATCAGGTACTTATGGACCTTTTTTCTTGTCAATGGTTATAACTCTAAAACTCCGTTTTGATCTCACTCGGTGTTCCAATTTTCGGGTTTGAATTCCCATTGATATGCATAATTTTGTTGAATCGAGATTTTAGCTGTTTGGGTTGCTATTAATTTGTATTCATTGCTATGTAATTGCTTGAAATAGTTTCGGGAAATTGGCGGTATGAAACTATGCTATGCATGAGCTTGGTGTCTGAATTTCTGAATTAATGCTCCGTTCTGTCTTCGACCTTTGATTCTGTTGCTGAATTATGTATCCTTGATGCTCTGTTTGGTGCCAACAATACTGGGGTTAGACGAAGAATGAAACTTGACGTTTCCTGCTGTTCTGTTTTATTTTCATGGATAAACTAGATTCATAGTTCTTTTTTTTTCTATGCCAGATTTAGTTGACTTTGATTTTTTTTTTTAATCCCTCCTTTCTGAATAGGGAACCAGAGCAGTGGAAGAATATGGTGAATATTAGTCCAATTCCTTTTTCTCATGGAGGGGTTCTTAAAAACCGAAAAAAGCAGCACCTTCGCTGTTGCTCAAATTGGTCTTAGTTTTGCACACGGTTTGTAAAGGATCTTAATTTTTCAGATTCTTCATTTCATTTCAGATGTGGAGTTGGGTATGTGGATTAGATCGTGATAGGTGTGATCAATATGGGGATGCTATGATCGTCAATGGAGTGGCAATTTTGTTCACGTGCAGATTTATTTAAAATCTCTCTATAATAAGATTTATTAGAGGAGGATGAAAAACGTATGTGATGTCAATCACTTGGATGCTGACGTTCTCTTGCCTCCTCGGAAGCGTCTTCTTGCTGGATTGAAAAAACAGAGTTCGGATGGTGATGCTGCTGCGGCCTCTCCATCTCCAGTTGCTGCTTCTTTTGTTACGGCATCTGAGGTTGCTTCCCCTTCTTCCTCTTCGTTTTCAAGTGAATTTGAAGCCCGTCTTAAGCATTTATTGTGTTGTCACTCAAATAACCCTAACCTTACACCTGAGGAAATCGTGGAGGCCTCAAAAACAGCAGCAGTCGCTGCAACTGAGGCTGCAGAGGCTGCAAGAGCTGCAGCTGAAGAAAAAGCTTCAAAGGCAGCAAAGGCAGTTGCTGCAGCCAAGAGTGCTTTAGATTTGGTTGCATCTTTTAATGAAGAGGCAGTCGGTAAGGAAAGAAATCTGAAAAAGAACAGGTTAAAGAAGCATCTCCCAGTTCAGCTGTTGTACAAAAAATACCAACCAATTGAAAATTGTGGGACAGATGAAGAATTTGCCCGGAAGTTACATCGAGCCATAAATAGCTCTCCGAGAATATCAAAGAGTTCTCCAAATTCAGACTCAAAGGGCAATAAACACAAGAAGCCTAGAAGCTCTTCAAGTTTAGAAATAACTGAAGGTTCTGACACCGGTATGGCATTGGGACAAGATTGCTTATCTTTAAACAATGGGCATGCAGTAGTTGGGAAGATTGATTCTGAAGGCTCCATCCAAGAGGTCTGCTCAGGTAAAGAAGATAAGAGGGTAGGCAGATATGGTAAATCTAGTCAAATGGAGATAGATAATGGGGAAGCAGAGTCAAGCCAGTCAAAGGAGAAATACTCTGAAGATTTTTCTCTCAGCAGTAAGAAGAGAGGAAGGGTGAAGCTAAAAAAGTTGCCCTTAAGCATTTTCACGTCCAAAGATAAGGCACAGCCAAGGGAAGAGACAAAAGTTAAAAGCTCTCAGTCAACTGAAATGAATTCAGGTAATCATCCTGTTCGCAACATACCTGTGCTTCGAGTGGAGCCTTCCACTGATACGGTGATACCAGTTGAACCTACATCAACGTGGAAATGCCAGGAGTTTAAAGCATCGGCATGTATTAAACAGAATAAAGTTGTGCAGTCATAATATTCACATTACATTGGGATGACTGGGTGCTACCGTGATAGAAGTTGATAGCTAAGGTAGGAACCATGATGTTATTTATTTTTTTCCCTTTTTTTTAAAATTTAACATAAATGGCATTTATCTTTTAGTTCTTTGGTTTTGTAATGAATTTGCACTGACTAAATGTAAATTTAGGTAGTTAGTTGCTTGCTTTACTTCTTTCAGTACGAAGTTGTGTGTCATTGTAATTGACTGCAAAACTTGAGTTTACATAGGAAGATGCAATCAATTGAACGGTATTTTCTTCTACTCAAATTTCTGTAAATGCTGATGGTGCTTTTTGCTCCTTTAATAACCTCAGGGTAGTAAAAAACGGCATTATGTCAACTAATAATAAAATTACTCTCCTGGCAAAAAATAGGCTAGCTATGAAAATAAATGTTACAACAATTCTTTTTCCAGTTAATAGTAGGAAGGATCACATGGCAGTCTTGATTAATGAACCTTTTTTGTTCGAGTTTCTTTTTTGGTAAAAAAAAAAAGTTTGAGAGTTATTTGAGAGTCAGAATAATACTACACAGATAAAGTGCAAAGCCCATTTTCATTAGTTGTGGCTTCGGCTCTGCTATATGATGGTGGGTAACGCACTTTTCTTCATTGATGGAATAGTTTCATGCATTACGATTTCTAATATTCATGTCAACACAGATTCCATGGCAGCCATATTCATTCCATCCCTCGAGGGGGAAATGGTTTGGAGTTGTAGAAAATAATTTTAGTGACAAACTATAATATTTATTAATATAATTGTATTTATATGTAATAAAAATATTTAACTGGAGTTATTTAATTTTTGATATAGTCACCTTAATTGTTACTAAAATTTTATGACATCAAAATTTATAGTGGTACTTTTACCCAAAAAAAAATTTAAATAGTATTATTATTAAATAATAATAATTAATTATATATAAGTCTTATATACACTGATATATGATATAAATAATTTTGATAATAATAATTATTTAAACAGTATTATTCCATTCTAAAGAAAAAGGGGGGGGGGGGGATTCTACATCTTTGTTTCCGAGCCTTAACTGAAAATACAGATAAATCATTTCCAGTATTTGTAACCAAAACTTCAGTAGTTAATCTTAGTAAAATTAAAATCCCATAATGAGTGAACTTCATGAATTAAAAAATCATGATTATTTATTATTACTCTAGCACGGTTCATATTTGGAGAAAGAGACGAGGAATAGTGTATGTTGACAAAACAGTAAAAGGAATGAGGGTGAGTTGCCGCCAGAATAAAAAAACAACACATTCTTCAATGGGCTTGTTAGCTGCTGCCGAAAAATTTAAGGAGTCCAATCCAATATGTTTAATTTTTAAAATAATTTTACGATAAGACTTGGTATATGTACAAGCAATCATTTTTTTTTTTAAAAAAAAAGGCATTATTATCGTTAATATCCCATTAAATAGACTCGATATACATACATTTAATAAAATCCATCACTAAATCCTTCACATGTCTTAGATGTGTATTTATCATTCATTCACTTGGTGTACATACAACTACACCAAGCCTAGCTTAACATTTTTCTACTAACAATTTCTATACCATTCAAAACAGTAGTCATATCGGCATCAAGCTAGTCATCTTTCCCTTATCTTTGTTCCTTGGCAAATTCGATGTGTGCTGTGACAACTTCATTTAGAAGAATGTCAAAATGAATTAAATTACGCGGAGAATAAACACATTCTTGTGTCAGTAATCTCTGGATGATGTCATTTTCTTCACAAAATTCTTTACATCTTTGTAGTTAATCCAATAGAAAAAATAAATCTTATTAAAGCAAAAAACAAAAAACTTGAACAAGCAAGACAAATATAAACCACAACCAAAAATCATTCATGTGGAACGATGGACTTTAAAAGTGCTGTGATAGTGACACACCCTTCGCCCCTTCACTTTCCCACCTTGATTTTAAGGTTGCTCATCCCGACATTAACCTTTTCCACACTAGATCCATTTCTCTTCTCATTCGGAGTTGAATCCTTGCCATTAAGCCATGGGTGTTGCAAGCACTGCTGTGCAGTGGGCCGGTTCTCCGGTGCAAAATCAAGATGAGGTAGAAGAAAGTCTGAGAACTCCTTTGCGTCATTCTCGGAAAATTTGTATCGATCGATCAACAATTTATCAAGTGACCAGAATTTTAGCCTCCGAATCCGTTTTAGATCCCCATGTCTGTCAAAGTAATCTTTGGATCGTGCTCCGGAGATAGCAACCTGCAACTTAGCATTAGATATGCTAGAATAGCTTTTCAAGAACTTGCCAGGACAATAGGAATGTACTCACCTTCCGAGGCATTTTTCCAAGAAGTTCCATCATCATGGCAAGGTGATCCTGAAATCACAATGCAAAGTTCTGTTATTCTAACATACTATCCGAAGGGTTTGAAACTTACTTTTGCCAGGTTCACATTGACAACTGATGTT
Organism: Erythrophleum ivorense; assembly: GCA_026724425.1. Lineage (NCBI taxonomy): Eukaryota > Viridiplantae > Streptophyta > Magnoliopsida > Fabales > Fabaceae > Erythrophleum > Erythrophleum ivorense. The sequence goes on from JAIUCV010000278.1 coordinate 518,144, forward strand.
TATTGTACCAGGTCCATGAAAAATCAAAGAATATTTCCTCTCTCTTTTTTTTTTTCCACCCCCACTTCTCTCTTTTGGCTGAAAGAGCTAAATAATATTCAAATGCTCGCCTAGCTAGAAATGCAATTGCATCTACAAAAGCACCATGATAGCGTGAAACTCATAATGCAAACATCTATATCTAGAATTTCTGTCCACTATGATGATCGAAAACAGAGTTACAAATTGAAACCATAATTCAATAGCCTACTTACTTACGACTATTTCAAGCAAGTTTCTATATTGATTTATGTGTAAAAATGAAAAATACCATTCTATCATGATGGAAACTCATATTCAGAATCAGGGGATTTAGACAGTTTGTTAGAGATCTTAGGTTCAATTCTCAGTATTGCCACGTACCAAACGGAAAGTCCAGACTGAAGTTGCCAATAACACATTTTTATAGTTTTTTTTTTCATCAGAGTTGTAATTTATAAATGTACTAGCGTTATCCACTTCATCCAAAAGAACATGAATTCAAATATCTAAATTTCTATATCCTGTAGGTATGCAAATATGTCTGTTCATGTTTAATTTGTATCTTAAATGTTTATCATCTGTCACAGTTGTAGTTATCTTCTTCTTACCACACTTGTATACAAATAAACAGTATGCCAATGAAAGATATCTTCTCCAATCCATTACCATGTCAATTATCTTCAGTAAACGGTTCATAGATAGATAGAACCATGTAATTAAATGTATTATCAATTTTGTAAAATATGACCATCTTCCCATCCAGGTATAATATCTTACTGAGTTTGGTCATAAGGAGCCAGGAACCAGTAACGGGACATTTAAAAAATGCCAGGTACATGAGACGGATTATTAAACAACCAAGCTTTACTCTGACACAAGTAACTCTAATTGTCTCCAAGGTACCTTTTTATATTTTTTGCTCACCATAATCTGATCAACTCCACTCATATTCACAATATAAGTGATAATTATTAGTACATTTATCTTAATTATAAATATAAAAGACAAACATTTTTTTTTTGGGCCAACAAAAGGACAAACATTAAAGTAATTGAATTTGCCCTTTTGTCTTTTTTAAAAAAGAAAAAGCTCTAATCTAATATCATCTTTAACAAATTTTCAGACAATGTTTCCATAAGGTTCCTCTAGCTTGTAGACAGCTCATAACTATTTTTAATTCATCCATAAGTTTTATCTTTGCATGAATATTATGTGCATATAACTTCTAAATAAGTCTCGAGGATTCAAGTTAACCCCGTTATTAAATATATAACAGACAATTCCTGTATTTTTAATCTTGCAGTAATGTCAAGGACATCTACAATATTCAGTGTACGCTGAAACAATTATCATAATTTTTTCCCACATAAACTACAGGACAGAATTTAACCATAATATTGTTCAAGCAAAATCATCATACCTCATCCTCACTAAAGCCTTGTCCACCTTTAGGGGTAAACATCATATCACCAGTGGCAAGCTCAAAAGCAATGCAAGCAAAAGACCAAATGTCAACAGAGAAAGCATAACCAGCCTGCAATATTACTTCAGGAGCTCTGTACTGCCTTGTCTGAATTTCTTCAGCAACTTGCTTACCAGCCCAACATGCATTTCCAAAATCTACTATCTTGCATCTCAGATCAATCCCTTCAACATTTCTTTCAGACTTCCGAGTTTCTCCTGCTCCTCCCATTGAATCACGTTTTTCAGATATCTTAGCAACTGCCCTCCTTGCCCTCCTTTTTAACCTTTTCTCAATAAGACTAGTAACTCCACTGGTCGGATTTCCCTCTGGCCTCTCTAGGATTGGGGAAAGTCCAGATCTAACAGGGTCTTTGGAAGCATCAATTGAAGAAAAGAGAAGAATATTTTCAGGTTTTAGATCAGTGTGGATTATACCAAGTTCTCTATGCAAGTAATCCAGACCAATCAAAATGCATTTGCAAATCTCCCTAACTTTATTTAATGGAAGGCCTTTGTAACGGTTATATCTGATCAGACGAAGCAAACTATCACCAAGAAACTCAAGGACCATACAAAGGTGCTGCCCATTTGGACCTGCGTGCTTGAAGTGGTCAATCAAGTGGACAACACACTTTGAATTTGAAGGGTCACCATCAGCGATGGAGGAAAGAACATTGATCTCATGAAGGGCGGCCTGAGCAAACTGGGCTGCACTCTTCTGGATCTTAAGAGCAACATATGTCTGAAAACCAGAAATACAAAGTCAGAAAAGAATTGGAAAGAAAATACCGGTCCACCCAAAATAAAGAGGCAAATTCAATAACAATATATGCATAAATATTTTTCTTCTATATAAGATTTTTCAATTGAACAGACACAAGGAAGCAGATGAGTAGAGTGTATGTTATCTTTCCTTCGAGCCTATTTTTTGTCCACCCCCCCCCCCCTCCCAAACAAAAAAAAAATTTGAAGCACTAAGCAACCTTTAACATATTGATTTATGGAAGCATAAGACGGGGGTTGTGAATGCAGGAAGATGGTGATTGTACAATTACATATAAAGACCAACAACATCAGAATTGAGAATGTCATTGTTTCCATATATAGCTCACTGAATGCGCAATCCAAGAAGAATTACATACTTGATAGATACAAAAGATAGCAAGCATTGTTATTAAATAGAAGCATAACATACACAAATTCCAAATAAAAATAAAAAAACTAACTGAAGAGGCACATTTATTGCTTCTCCGCATACGGACAAACCCTATGCAAACAAGGACGTCACATTTTTTATGATCATTCACCTTTATTGCTATTTCAACATGGAAGGTTTATCAATTTGGTACACATGTTGAAAAACACAACTGTGAAGAAAAGACAGGGTAGTAGTAGCAACGGAAGAAAACGAGATTGTTCAGTTATACATATATATCTAAACTCGATTCCTTCTATGGAAGTACACCTATAGGATAGAAAAAGACAACAGAAATACAAAGAGATACAGCAAGCCGTTGTTAAAAACAAGAAAACCAGGGGAAGGAGAGCGAACCACAAAAAATAAATTAATTGATAAATAAAACTACACATTCTGAAATATGAATCAAGGTGGTGTCAGCGGAAGGAAAGGAGAATCGATGATCTTGGAACCTTCGCGTTGTCAAAAGCAGAAAATTGTCAATTAAGAAATACACACAAATAATTAAGATATTCGTAGCTGCATTACTCCTATAGATTTAAAGAGGGAAAATTTTCAAAAAATTCTTACATCTAGGATACAAATCACACGCGAAATCAATCCAAAAATGTGGAAGAAACTCAAAACAGTCTGTTTCTAGAAAAAAGATAAATAAATAAATAAATTCACAGAGAAGCAATAGAAGAGTAAGGATCAACGTACAGAGGTGCGAGTATCGTAAGCAAGCCACACAGTTGAGAACTGACCCCAACCGAGCTTCCTCTGTGCTATGTACCTGCCGCCGGCGAACTGATCGCCGACCCGAACGGCATGGTAGCCTCCTTTCCTATAGGACTCGAAGCCCTCATCATCTTCCTCCGACCCTGACGACGACGAGCACGACATCGTTTCCTCTTCTCTTCTCACCCCTCTGATCTAATCAGAAAAGGAAATGTTTTTGCCTTTTGCTTCAAATTGCTATGATCCCCTTGTCTCTTTTCTCAGCCAAAGTTGGTTTTTTTTCTTTTTTATTTTTTTTTTCCTTTGCGCTGAGAAATGGCTTCGACGTGGGATTTGAAGGCTTTGTTTAGGAGATGGGAAGGAATAAAGAAGGAGGAGACTGTTAAAATTTGTGGTATATAACCTTTACAACACACAAGACTCTTCAACCCTCCACTTTTTTCTCTGCCCTCTCTCTCTTTCTTTCCTTGCTTCCTTCTAATGTCTATGCGAAATGTGGGTCTTCCGCCTTTCAACTTTGATGCATGATCCAAGTCTATTCTCAGAGCCCCCCTTGTTTGATTACTTTTTTATCCTTAGCCCTCCCACTTTGGATTGTATGGTGAGACTGACCGATTTGGGAATTTTGATAATTGGAAAATTTATTAGGTGATGTGGTGTAATCAGATTCTTCGTAGGCGTTGAGAGTTGCTGCCCTTTCCTGCGTCAGCCACCTGCCTCCTCCTAAGCTTTCTTGTTTTGCTTTTTCTTTTTCCTCCCACTTCCCTTCCTGGCCCAGCCTTCCACACAAGCTTCTTTTTGGTATATATCTGGAGCCCAGCGCAATTACATCAAAATTGTTATCAAGACCCACGTTTACCAAAACCCTGTGGTTAAAATGAAATAGCAAATGCTCACGTTGCTCTAATCTAAGTGGTCAATTCCTTCAATTTTTTTGGTTTTGATTAAGTAATGTTAGGTCCACCTTGTGTATATTTCGATCAATTTGTCTCTTCCATTAATTTAAAAAAATTTTACCACCCCATCTTAGGAAATTCATATAGCTAAAAGATTTAATAACCATTTTAGTATCTTAATGTATTTATTTATTATAACTTGATCATTATTTTTTATTTTATTTTAATTTTTTTTATTTTTTTGCATCATATTCAATTTTTTATTATATCCATTAAAAACTAATATTTTAAAAATCAAATCCATTGTTGAATTAACGAAGGTACTGATTTATAATTTATTAGTTGAATTGTAATTAAACTACAGTTAAATCGATAATAATTAAATATATATTTTTTAAAAAAGTATATATTAAAATTTTAATATAATAAAAAATATTAGTAAATTTTAAATATTTAATTACAAATTTAATATTTCTTAAGATATTATAAAAATTATTTTTTAATTAAAAATAAAACTATCTATAATTAAAAATTAAGAATATTTAATATTAAATTTTTAGAATTTTCAAATTATATTAAGATTTCACTTATTATTAAAAAATTAAAATTAAAATTAAATAATAATTTTGGCTAAACACATTAATATTTAAGATAAATGTTATTAGGATATAAGACATAATAGAGAGTAAGTATAAAAAAATAGCTAAGTATATACATTTTATTTTCCTTATATTCTCTTATTTTTTTAAAAAAATATTCTTTATATTTCAACTTTCTCTTTTTTTTATATCTTTTATTTTTAATTTTTCAAATTTATTTAGAATAAATTATTCTATTATATAAAAAAATTTAAAAAGAAAAATGTTACTGACCAATTCAAACTGATTTTTTACCCGTTCATTTTTTAGCGATTTAATCAATTTTTTACTGATTTTTTGGATAACTGAGTTTTTGATTTAACCAAACCAAACTTGAAACTAGTTCCCAGTCACATCAATCGAATTGGTTGATTTGGTTCGATTTTTAAAATCATGTTAAAAATTATTTGAAAATTACTAAAAAAATTGAAAAAAGTTTTTAGCACATTAAAAAGTTAATGAATTATCATAAAATGATAAATAAAATTAAAAAACATAAATATTGTAAACATTGGAACAATTTAATAAATATATAAACTAAAATTTGAACATATCATAGTGCTCTATTTGAAAAAATAAATAAATAAAACAAGTTGTATTTAATTTTCAAAAGGTAATTTAATGGTTTGTTTGGATGGGGTGAAAAATAAAGGGAGAGAAAAGTTGAGAAAAAAAGATGAGAAAAAATGAATTTTACTTCGTTTATATGCAAGAGAAAAATTAGAAGGAAAGAAAAGTTGAGATGAAAATTGAGGTGGGTTTCATCAAAAAGTTTTCTCCCAAAAAAATGAAGAGATTTTAAGAGAAAAACTCCTCATGTAATGTGATTTGGAATTCTAACTACATTGTAGTCAGCAACAAATATGTTGAAAAATTTTCGACTACATTATAGTCGGAAGAGTATTTTCTAACTACAATGCAGAGGGAAATAAAAAAGGCTTAATTTTGCTTAATTAACTAATTAATTAATTAACATTATAATTATTTATTTAAAAGTTCATTACAAAATTAATTAATAATAAATATATTTTACAAAATAATAATACATTTTTAATATTAAAATCAATAAATTATTTATAATATATATATAAAAGATCACCTAGTTTACGATCAAATGATAGTCGAAAAAAATATTAGACCAACTGCCATTTGGTCAGTATATATATATATATATATATTATTTTTTAATTTATAATATTTATATATTATTATATATAATATTATAATATATTATATATAATATATAAATATAATTACAACTATTTATTATATTTATATATATTATATTTAAATCAATTAACATATATTAAAATAATATTTATAAAATTTTAAAGTAAATAATCATATTTATTGTATTAAAATAATAATTTATAAATATTTTTTTAAAAAATAAAAATATAATTAATTTAAAAATTATTTTTTAAAATAATTTTTAATTTTAACTATTTTTTCTGTTAATAAGAAATCTTTTTAATCTTATTAAAAAAGAATTTTTTTTCTATTATTTAAACTTTTTTTGAAATTGGTACTCTTTTTTTATTTCATTATTTGGCTAATTTTTTTAATCGAAATGTAGTTTTCATAAATTTATATTTTTTTTAAATTCATTATTCTTATTTCTTTTTAAAAAAATATATGTATAAATTCAAAATAGTTAATTTAGATTTAAAACATAATTTTCTTTTAAATGTAAAAGTTATTAATATTAGACAATAAAGACATAATTTACATTATAAATTAACATGTTTTCTTTTCTCTACATTTTTTATCTATTCACTTTTCTCCTCTCCTATCTAAACACATCTTAAAGTAGAACGTAACCTTCAAGCCTTCTGGGTCAGCTTCAAATTTAGTGAGGGATAGAGAAAAATACACCATGCTTGCCCATCATTGCCTCTAGTTGACGAGCCTAGCCCTATGAATAATTGGTGAAGTATTTATTAATCTCAAAATAATATCAAATGTGGATTATGATTTGTGGTAGAGGGAGGCAGAGTAACCTATAAATAACCAGTTGAGTCTCTGTTCATTTGAGGGGTTTGCTACTCTAAATAAAAATCAGCATAATTTTAATCACCTTGAATCCTTTACTTTTTTTTCCTTACTTATTTATTTCTCATTTTAATTTAATTTATTCAGATCAAATTTAAATAATTTAAATTTAATATTTTTAATTTTTATATTTTGATATTTTTTAATCTAAAAAATATAAACTAAAATAATATTCTAATTGTTAATTTTAAAAATAATAGTTTAAATTAAAAAAATTAAAAAAATAAATATCAAATCTGGATGGTCCAAATCAAATTTGGACAATCTAAATTTAAAAAGCACCCAAGGGATCCAGATTTCTTTGAAATCTACTAATTAAAACTAACCTTTTATATTTCAACCACTCAACTACCAAATTATTTAATGCCAAATATGGGCTATTTCATACTTTATTGAGAGGTTTAATATACAAAATATTAAATATAAGAATATAAATAAAATAAGTAAAAAATAATCTTTGCATTTTTATTTAAAATAATAAAAAAATAAATATTATTGAGCAATAATGTTTATTGTTCTTCTTCTTCTTTTCTTTTTTTTCCCCTTAATTGTGGATTCAAGAACTATATAACTACTTGTTGCATGCTTTATAATTAAATACTTCACTAAATATTTAATGGTGCCTTATTTTAAATCTCATTTGGTATATTATACAATATTTGTTTATATAAACTAATATAATACATTATGAATTTATCATCTGTTTGATACATATAATGTATTGTATAAGTTTATGTGTCAAAATCCTCATATACGTTAAAATAATATATAATCTAATCAAACATTTGGGAGTAGGATTAGGCCAAAACTTTATCAATACTTTTTTATTCTAACTCTTATTTACAGGGTGTTCATGAGTTAGATCAAGTTTTAACTTAATCAAATAAAGATAACCAATTTAATCTAATATTGGGGATAGGTCTTGTTGGTTTCTTAAGCTTATCAAGCCAATTTTTAAAAAATAATTGGAAAAAATTACAAATTACCTTAAAAAAATAAAATATTTATATAAATTATTGTAAAATTACATTTTATCTATAAAAATATATTATTTTTATATAGGTCCCTATAAGTTTTGTTTTTCCTAAAATTAATAAGACCGAGCTAAAATGGGCTAAACTAGCTGACATAGCTGGCTTAATGCTCAACTTGACTCAATCACGTAATTTGGTCCAATATGACCACTTTTCATGATTAGGTGAGATTAAGCTAGCCAAGTTGTCTGATACCATGATCACCCCTATAACTTGGTATCTAGCCTAATTTTGTAATAAGTTTTTTTTTTTTAGGCCTAATGCCCAAACTTGACTTAATTGGTTTAGTATTAGAGCGAATTTGACTTGTTTCTCAAAGTAATTGAGTTTTTTTTTTGTAACATTTGTAAAAAAAAGTATAACATGATCCTAAAAAGATAAAATTTTCACGTAAATCCTTGTTAAATTGTATTTTATCCCAAGAAAAATTAAATTTTTATATAACTTCTTATAAATTAGTTTTTTTTCGTAAATTCATATAATTAAGTTGGGTTAAGTCAAACTGACTAACATAACTTATCCAATGCCCAACCCTATCAAAGTGGCCTAACTTGATCTATCTAAATTTTTCCTTGGCCTAATCTAATGTCATTAGATAGAATTGGGCTAGCGGAGCTCATATGCAACTTTATTCATTTGTATTTAAAAAAAAAAATTAATATAACATAATAAATTTAGATAAATATAATATATTTTTTTAAAATATATTTTTATTAAAAACATTAATTTTTATTATATTTAATATTATATAATACACCACCAAATATAGAATTATATTATCTTTTATAATATATTATTTTATATAATATTACACCAAATGTTGTATAATTTTAAATTTTTATTAAATTTTATTCTATGAAATTTTATCCTATATTGCACAGACCCTTAGTTATGAATTTTCATGTTCTCTCCATATACGAGTCAAGCTTCGGGTCATTGAATAGCTGCATACATACTCACTACAAATTGCAGTTGATCCTTGGACGGGGACGGCAACGTGCGAGTCTATAATTGTGTCAATTGGACAATAAGTATCGTACCCGGCAAGCGAAAAAGATAAACGTTGGAAGGTTTCTTTGATCACCCTATCTGCAAAAGCATCCCAAAAGCAAATACAGGACCAATCTAGATCTCTTCAATCACGGGATCCGACGTACTGCTCCATTAAGCATGGTTGGATGGCTCAAGTCTTATGTTCTTTTATTATTTTCTTTAATTTTAATTATTATTTTTTACACTTATAATTAAAAAATTATTTTCATCTTATATTTTATTTCTTTAAAAATATAAAATGTAAATTATACAAATTAATCTAAATTTAATCGGAGTAACCAACAGCATTCAACTGAGTATTGCACTAGATCTTGCAATTGATGGGGTGTAAGATAAGAGGAAAAAACGAAGTACCAGCAATACAAGATGACGGTTTTTCAAGCCAGAAAATTTAGGTACATCTAATAACCTTTTTTTTTTTTTTAAACATTTTTCTTATTGTCATTGCTAAGAGAGTAGAGCTGAAATATAAAGAAAGGAATGAAACGCTATAACAACAACAAAGAATAGGTTGGTTTATTGTGGATCTTAATTATAGATCTCTGCAAACACAACACTGGTGACGTATCATGGCTTGTATATTTCCAAACAAGAGGTTTGCTGTTCAAGCAGGTCTTAGGGTACGTTTGAATTGAAAATAATGAAGGAGGAAAAAAAAAACAGTTTTTGATTCAGGCGAAAGGTCTAATTTAAACCTTTCTTTTCCTTCTCTTAATATTCTCCTCAATTCAAAGATAATCTTATTCTCCTCAATTCAAACATAATCTTAGGGAAGACCAGGTTCTGCTGACTGCAACAAATAACCCCAGAACCATGATTGCCCCATCAGAAACCTCAACTTCATCCGACACAACATTGTGAGACAGCACCAAATCTAATTGATGACAAAGGACATGGTTTTCTGCTCAATCAGGTTCAGGCCTTAGGGGCAAGAATCTCCATTAAGGAAGACCAGGTTCCAGTGACTGCGACAATGAACCCAAAAACCACAATTGCTCCATCTGAAAGAATACAGCTCCAACCCAACTCTTCCTTGAACACCAGACAGTGAAACAAAGCAGGCAACACGAAGCTTAGGACAACACAGATGCTGCTTCCTACTAGGGACAGAAAATCTGCAAAATTAGGCACTGCGAGGGCTACCACGCTTACCCCCAATACCATCAACCACCTCACCCACAAGCAGTACCTGGAGTCACAGAAACGTCTCTCTACCACCTCATAAACAGGGTTCATCATCAATGGAAAAGTGATGAAAAGGTTTATACAGAGACCTAACTGTACCAGAGTGCTCACTAGACTTTGTCCTAGATTGGTAGTGATAATATCTTTGGTTTCTTCGCCAAAAGCAAAATAACCCAGAGCTCCAAACGCTCCAAACAACAGAGAAATGACAGTCATGCCCAAGGCCAAGACACTACCAAATTTCTCTTTGTCTTTAGCCTCTGATTCCAATGGGAAAATCATTCCAATTCCTTCAAAGGCATAGACAGCCACACCTAGACCATAGAATAGTACAGAGAAGCCCCCGAATAACTCCAAGGCAGGTCTATTCTTCATAAAGGTAAACACATCCTCCACCATTACCGCACTCTTGGCTGCAATATCAACCGCATCAGCGACAATGCTCAAAGGAGCCAAATGGGTCAAAGTTGGAATCGAATTCAACCCCAATTGAAAAGGAAAACATCCCCATAGAAACAAGACCTTCGGCGTTAAACCCAAAATTGGGACTGTGGCTATATTACTAACAAGATATCCTAAGGTATTGGCTATAAAAATAAGGTAGCTCACACAAAACCCAGCTTGAGAAAGGAAGATCATGGCGTCGACGGAGAATCTCCCAACGGGGCCACAGATGGCAAACCCCAGATCGCCAAAAGAATTGATTTTAGAGAAACCCATAATGGAATCAAGCTTACGGCGAGTGTAGACCAGGAGCATCATGCAGTGGTATGTGAGAATCGCGACCGTCAAGAGCATGAATAAGCCTAAGATCCAGCCAGTTCTCTTGAAGCAATAAGGGAGACCCAGGACACCAGCGCCAACAATGGAGATGAAGATGTTTGCGAAGGTCTTGAATTTGGAGGAGAGAGGGGGTCCTTTGGCGACAAGAGGGGTGTCCTCGCGAGGGTATGGTGGTAAGGAATAAGAAGATGAGCTTGCTTCCTTCTCAAACCCCATTGAATTGCCTTTTTCCCCCCCCTCTTTTTTGCTTCTTAATCTACTGAAAAATGGTAATCCAGAAAGAGCAAATTGAATCTGCAGCAGCAGCAGCAGCAATGCAGAGAGTCAAGATTGCCGAGGGAGACGAAAGGCGAACGCCAAACTATGAAATGGAAGCGGAGGGGGCAACCGTACGGCGACGACCTTAAAGGTTATAATAAAGAAATTGAGAAAGGAAGAAATAGAGAGAAATGCCTTTGCTAAAATCATTTATTATTAATTTGATCTTCTGAAAGACTCAACCTTAGCCTCTAAATTTGGTCGTGTAAATATTTTTCTCTGATTAAAATAGTGTTTTTTGTTAAGTAAAAATGATATTAATATGGTCTTCAACTCTAAAATGAGCAGAGCTAAATTTTAGTATATCAAAAAGTTACGAATATCTTTTAAAGATGCTATTTTAATTAAAAAATACCTGAGAATAAAATTAAAAAATTTAGTTTTGAAAAATTAAATTAAAAAATCATTATTCTTTTTTAAAAACTAAATTCAGAAAATTTATTTTTAAAAAATCAAATTAAGAGGAAGATAGTTTCTTATAAACTCATTCATTAATTTACTAAAAATAAAAATGCAAACAACTCGCTTGCTGAAATGTCAAGGAACCCAGATAGGAATTGCGAAATCGGCAACATCCTCCATATATAATTGAAAAATCTATTTGACTCGAAAAGAATGAGGCTTGAATATCTTCACAGAGGAAAAGCATTACTTTTTAAATATTGATCAGCAGATTGCCAAAAGTAAAAAATAAAAAATCAGCAACATGGTCATATAACCCCCCTGCACCAATTAACCAAGTCATATTTTTCACCGAAACTTCAAATTGAAAATTGTAAGGCAAAGAAAATTAAATTGAAATCATAGCACTTCTCAATAAAGAAATACGGGATACTATGATAAAATGTCATTCACTTGCCCAGTAACATATTATGTATCATTCCCCTTAAATGCCGTTTAATATGCAGGAATAATTTTTATTAGAACAGAAATTGAGAGTAAAGAAAAAAATAGAATAGAATTTTATAGGTCTTTGATATAATAAAGAAAGAAATAAAAAATATTATTTTAATTTATTGTTTAGTTGTATGAAAATAACATAAGAACAGAAAACAAAATTTAACAAATGATTACTTTGGTTCTAAAAAGGAATAATTTTTTTTTTGAAAAAAAAATTAAAATATGAATTTTTTTTTTTCTAATTTTTGTCTCGCTGCTAAAACCGAACGCACAGCCCCATTCGTCCTCCATCTTCTTTCAGCTTCATCTTTTGCTTCATCGTCGACTGTTCTGGGTACAGATTTGTATAGGAAGGAGAAGCTATTCCACAAAAGTCCTGAAAAAATCGCATTACAGTGCACAAAGCACGGTGAATAATATAAGAAATTAAAAGGATTGCCAATTGCTAACAAAAAAATTCATTCTCTATACCGTTCGGTAGTTAATAAGAACAATGGCATATCTCTAAACCCCGCTCTTCATCCCGGACCAAAAATTTGCCCTCACAGGAATGCAGCTCAAAAACTAAAAAATTCAAGCAAAAGGTGACTTTGAAAGAGCATATAGTCGATGACAAACTACATAAACCAAAGTTTCCACAATTATTCCCAAAGAAATACATCAACAGAAACATTCATAGACAGGAAAAACAGCGCTATGAAATTTTAGTTTCAAGCTTGTACCGAAACCAAAAATAGATTAAATAGCATCCACCCAAACTATCTAAACAATATAAATAATCCATACGCTATGAATAATGTGTACCGAAACCAATAATGGTACCTGATTCGAAGAAGGATGGGGAACGACAGAGGCAGACGCTGATGGCAGTGTGGCAAGGGTTTAGATCAACGATGGAGGCAGACGCTGATGACGGCGTGGGAGACGATGAAGAAGAGAGGAAGCGGGAGGGAAATACAAATCTCACCACCGATTTTGGAGCTCCTTTGACCCTATGACCCACGCGACAACGGATCTGGCTCTTCATGGTGGCCAGAGGTGGAGGAGGCTGCGAGGGGGACCCAGTGGATTATGCAGATGTGTGGTGTTGTGGAAGACCATGAGCAGGAGAGACACAATGGGTTCCCCTCTCTCCCGCGTGATTATCGGGAGACGAAGTTGCCGGTGGCGAAATGGTCGGGGTCATTTTCTTCGCCAAGTAGGAAAGCGTATTTGAGAATGGTTGTAATGCCCCGAGTTGTCCTGGTTGGTCCGGCTTTTCCCGTTTTGTTTTTTCTTTTTTTTTTTTTTGAAAAAGAAAAAGTTTTTATTTGTATATATTTGCATAAAATCCTTGGAAACCTAAAGAAAATAAGGACAAACACTATCTGTTTTTTTATGGACTTTCATTTTATTTTTTTTTAAGGTGAATCAACGGGGCCAATAGCTTAAAGGCAAAATAATAATAATAATAATAATAATAATAATAATAATAAATTAAGGGAAATAAGCAAAGAGATGTATCCACAGCATTGTCTTTGAAACGAAAAGCAACTAATCCTTTCAAATGGACATGTAAGTAATGATAACCATAACTGAGACTTAAACTAAAATTAGCTAATTAATCTGCATATGAGTTGCCTTCTCTATAACTATAGACTATAAGGAAATGCTAGTCTTGATTTTGAAATCTTTTAATACGATATAAGATGTATTTGTAAGTTTCTCCTCCTATAAATAAGACTTTTAATATATAAATAACTGTTTGAGAATCATTCTTAATTATGAACTTCTTGATACCCAACCTTTTAATCAACTTTAAAGTTGATAAGACACCCTAATGCTCAACTCTCATAGAAGTACGAATTCTTAGGTTATTACAGAACCCTCAAAGTCATCTCCTATCATCTCCCCTAACCAGCATATTTTAGTTGCCCTTTAGCCGTCTCATTAATATTTAGTTTTGTCCAACCTGAAAGAGGGGTACACCAACTCATTCCAATTATTCTCAAGGAAGAAGATAGATTAACTCTAGTCGTTGTATCCTTTATGATTTCATTGGCATAGCCCAAAATAAGCATTTCCGAACAACCAAGCCTCTAAAGTTCTCTGTCAAAGAGGAACTTAATTGCACCATTTCCGAAGATACCAACAAGTGACCCCAAAGATAATGGGCTACCTAAATAGCAAAGTGTTACTTCAAGGAGCAGCAAGGTTCTTTACGAACCAATCACGTTGTGGCAGTGAGAAGAAGAAAGATAACTAGCTTGGCTTTAAGAGGCTACACCAAACCAAATATGCCACTTGACAATCCCTCAAAACATGCATTGTGTTTTCTTCCCGTTGATTACGAATCCTGCATAAGGAGGACTCTCCTGTCCACTTGTTGCATCTTGCTAAGATTAGGAGTCTTCCCCTAGCAGCTTGCCAGATGAAAACTTGCATCAGTTGAGGCCCTTTCACCCCCATATTAGACCCCAGATCTTGTCTTTAAATTTTCAGTCAACATCTATTAGTTTGCTGTACATTGACGCAATAGTAAACATGCCATCATCTTCAAGCCTCCATTTGATGGTGTCTTGTCTGTCCTCATGAGAAGGAGTAATTCGCACTCGTAGTCTTAGAACCTTTAAAGGAGGGAGCATCCACTCTAATTTATAAAAGTTTTAGTTTCCTTCAGCATTGACCCACTCTTTGAACACTCTAAAGCCTTTCTTTTCTTCAGATAGAGGTTTCAAGCTTCACTCACATAACATGTTATCATTTTCCCACCATGTATCAGTCCAAAAACCCGGACCCACTCCATTCCTCACTTCTCAAGATCCTCACTTTCTATGAATGAATAGAGAGTAACTCATATAATTAATTTCTATCTTAATTAATAGTTGATTCCCTAATATATGTGTAATTCTCTACCAAGATAAGACACATGTATCTATACTAATCCTACATCTATTTTCATGATCATAAACTTTGACACAAACCTCTTGAATTCAATAGAATTCAATGTATACTAGCATGTAGTAGCTTGGCATGAATGTAAGTTATAATCCACCTAAGCAAGATTACTTTTTGTAAAAAAGTCTAAACCTACTTCTATTATTTAAGTGATCCCTTATAACAATTTGCCTTTTAATATATTTTACTATTGATCAAATTTTATAATAAGTGACTAGTAAATTATAAAAGAAAATATAACTAAATAATAAATTAATTAGATAAAAAGTCATTACTTGAGTATCTTAGATTCAATCATATTTAATATATAGATCCATCTAAATCCCATATGTAAAGAGTTTAGTTACTCATGATAAAAAAACATAAACCCAACATAAAAACTAAATGAATTCAAAGTAGACAAAAAGTAAAATATAAAACAAAGAAAGAAAAACAATGAGTGATGGCTATAGTCTTGGGTAAGAATTTTTTATCTGGATATTACAACCATATTTTAGAGCTCTATTCTCTTAATGAAATGTGTTTCCATTGATTCCCTTTATTTTCTTATTTATACTCTCTTGTTAGAGTTTTTTTAATCTTTGCCATAATTCTTGATGTGAAAAAAACTTTCTTATTTTGTTTTTCTTATAACTTTAAAATACTTATTTTTTTATTGCAAAAATTTTTTTATTTTGATTTCTTCATTTTCAAGTTAAATTTAAACACCATATACAAGATGAATTAAGCCTTCAACTAGATGTATAGACTTGGTCTTTTTTACATTTTCCTTCTCTTATTAGTATTCATCATATTCCTATTAACAAAGATATAAAATTAGTACAATAAATCTTAATAACTTGATCACTAATTAAGATTAAAATTTAATTAATATATAAGAAATGCATTACATCAATTATCTTTTAAAATTGCTTTTATTTTTACTTGAGGGCAAAAATAAAAAACCATGACAATTTAATATGAGAGGCATTGCTCTAAAATATAACTCATAAGTGGGAAAACTCAATATATGTAAATTTTACAGTTAAATAATCATATTTTTAATGTGAAACTGAAGTCAATTACAATGGGCTATAACTGGGAAGTCTATTTCTATAATGCTTCATTTTTACTCATATCTCCACGCTCATTTGCACTAGAGTGCCTGACCAGGCAACGAGCCATGATTTATTTTGTCCATCAAGTATGAATGTCAATGGTTTCATCCATAGTGTAACAACACTGAATTTTGCAATCAAATATTACAATAGTATGAGTGAAAATACCATTGGAAACAAATCTAAGTCTCCATAATCCGCCGGAGAAGGTGATCTAAATTGAACATATTCTTATCTTTGAAATATTTTTCTTGAATAATACAAAGTAGCAGTGAATTCCAAATGAAATGGTCAGGAAGGATGCCCTTATCTATCATTTCTATAAGGAGGGGCAAGGCTTTCTGAAGTTCCCCCTTCTTACAGAAGGCATCAATCAGAAGACTGTGAGTTTCTCTGTCAGGTACACATCCTCTTGTAACGATGTCTTCCATGAACTTCAAGGCACTATCAGCTTTTCCTTGTCTGCAAAACCCGGTGATGATAGAATTGAATGTGGATGGAACTGGAAAGCAATTATTAGCAATCATTTCATTCATCAACTCGATTGCTTCACGTACACAACCTTCTTGGGAAAATCCACGAACAAGGCAGTCATAAACGAGAATACTTGGAAGCCCACCTTCTCTTATCATTTGGTGATAAACCTTCTTTGCATCCTCAATGGCCCCCTCCTTACAGCGTCCTAAAATCTCCAAGCTTCTATCAACAGCTCTAGGAAACAACTTTCCCATCATTCTTAGAAATTCAACTGCCTCATTTAAACGATTGTGCTTGAATAGACCATATATTATGCTATTATAAGGACTGATACGCCAACTAGAGCCCTCTTTGCTGTCTTCCATTAGTTCCAAAATCGTAATACCATCTTCAATTCTTCCTTCAGAACACAACCCTCTAATCATTGTGTCAAATGTAATGAAGTTCCATTTAATCCCATCTGTTTTCATATCGTTAAAAAGATTGAAAGCTATATCTAACATCCTAGACTCACAGAAACCAGATATCATAATATTATAGGTGTCTACATTTGGAAGACAACCTTTATTCTCCATCTCGTTCAAGAAATGAAGCCCAACTTTTGCTTTTCCCACCTTGCAAAAGCCCTTTATTAGAGTGTTATAAGCAACTGCGTCCACTGGACCTCCCATGCTCTCAACTCTCTCTAAAACCTCAACAGCCTCTGTTACACGCCCAACATTGCATAGAATTTCCACAACCTTAGTTACTGTAACAACATCAGGCACAAAACCCATACCAAAGCTCTTCTCTAGTAGCACAAGAGCTTGAACTAGATTCTCTTCTTTACAATACCCAGCTATCAGTATGTTATATGTGACATCATTGGGCTCCTCCATTTCATTCATCAAGCTTCTAGCTCTCCCAACTTTCCCATTCCTGCAAAGGGCATGGACTAATGTGTTGTAAATCACAGTGTTCGGTATAATACCCTGAGACTTCATCAACTGCAATAACTTAAAACCCTCACCGATTCTATTTGTCCAGCAAAGTCCTTTCATTAAAATCCCGAAAGTATAATAATCGCCTTCAATACCACTTCCCATCATATTCTTCCGATAAAACTCCCTAGCTATGTCAATATCCTCCTTAACGAGAACATCCAATATTGAATTGAAAATCTTCAAAGATGGCTTGTTATAGAACCTATAAACCAAATCAATAACTTTGATTACCTGCCGAATCATCCTTGCTCGCCCAAGCCCACGAATAATGGTGATGAATATATCGTCACCTGGGGGAGAACCAATCGAGCGAGGCATTTCATCGAGCAGCTGCTTGACGGTATCGAAACGACGGAAAGTGCAGAGCTTGTGGATCAAGGCACGATATGTGGATTGAGAGTGGGCAAAGTTAGGGAGTGTAGTGGCCCATTTGAAAGTCTGCAGAGCTTGGGATGCAGATTTTTGCTCCAGTATAAGATGAGAAACATGGTCGTGGGTTGGGACAAGGGAAGAAGAAGATGAAGACGATGAAAATGAAAGGGTATTATTCACTAGGAAGATGAGACGAGACCTCGGATAGGCACGGCGGGTTAAGAAGGATGTATAAGATGCAAAGGCGTTGCAGAATTTGAGCATCAAATGGAGTGGCGTTGCTTTTTTCCGTTTCATTCGATTAACTTTTGTCGCCAATGGCCTTCACCGGAATGCGCAAGGTTTCGTAACGTTGATTTGTTCTGAAACTCCCTTGTAGATAATAATTTAGGTTTTTTTTAATAATTATTATTATCATTATGGTTACATTGTTTATAGTAGTACTTAGGATTTTAATCTTAAAATATTTATTAAAAAAATAAAATACAGATTGTTAAGGAAATGGTATTTCTTTACATTAACTGAGTTACATTCTTTTTTTATTAGGGTCAAAGTCAAAGTCTGTTCAAACTTCAACTGGGTTATTTTTAATTTAGGCAATTTTAAGAGCACACATTTAATATTTTAATTTCAAAGAACTTTTCAAAAGAATTGAATCTAAATTATTAAAAAGAAATATTATCTCTGAATTAAATTTTTTTTTGGGGGTCATTACGATCATGGCATTCTCAGACTTTGACTTAGAGATTCTTATTCTTGACTAAATCATTTTAAAAGTGCGCTTCTCTACCCTGTATTTTATCAATAGAAATAAAAACGCTTGTACAAATAGTCGTTGTAAATTTGTGTACTAGTGATGACAAACACAACCAATAATAGCTGCTTCCTACACAAACGTAACCCTGTATATGTAAGTCTATGCCACTTAAAAAACTAGTGTTTACGTGGGGCAGTCATTTACAAAGGATAAAAGTTTCTTGCATAATTTTAATTGAAGTTTAATTAAGTCCAATATAGATCTAATTACACTCACGATGTGCTAGATATTAAAAAGAAAATGAATTTATGAGCGAGCAATAGATATAATTCTTTACAAATTAATGATTCTTGTAGCATTTGATTAGGTGATATAAAAAAAAAATTAGAATATAAAAAGTAGATAGATAGAAATAAGTAAGATAAAATATAACATATATTTTTAAAAATAAAAATATAATTTGATGATTAAAATAATAACTTCATAAATGGAGCAATATAATAAGCATTATGTAAATTATATAAAAAAATACATTCGCCAAATGATGATCCAAAATTAGTTTCTCAGATGGTAAAAGAAGACAGCCCATCGCAACAAACAAGAAAAATAAGACTACGGTACCTCACAAATATACATCGGCTCAAAGAAAAATGAAATAAATAACTGGTGATAAATTCAAAAGTACAGAAGATTTACTCCATTCTTTTTCACTGTTACTGGAAGTCATCGTTTATGTTCTTGCATCTGTGTCGCTTCTTGGCACACCAACTGGGGAAATCAGCTGAACCAGACTAGATCCATTTGATAAGTTTGGCCTCTTGAGCTGAAGCTTGTTGATGCTGCTGGTTGAAATAACCAAACATTACGAGTTAAGAAGGCTCTGATTGATGCTACCAAGTTCAAATCGTTACAATTAGTGTTCCATTATGTTTGACATTTAAGCAATTACAAACAGCAATCTTCAAAGGCAGAAGGGGTAGCAGTTAGCCAGAAAAATCTCCCACCAATTTGTATTAATTGCCAATTCAATCTGTACACAGTCACTAACAGCTTAAGACACCCTTGAGAAGATCCAGGCCTTCAGCTGATATACTCCTCCTCTTATGATTTCTGGGAATTTCAATTTTGGGAGGAGGATCTTTGGAGAAACACACCACCACAACTGTCAGATTATCACATGAGTTGCGTTGGAGTGCCTCAGTCACAAGCTCCTTTGCGCACTTTGCAGGATCATTATGCTGCATGAGCTCCTTCCTCACCATTGTCACAGCACACTGGCTGCTCATCACATCCCATATGCCATCACAGCCCATTATCAAGAACTCATCTTCTTCTGTCAGGGCAATCTCCTCCAGCTCAGGCTCAGAGCTTAAGGGACTTTTAGAACCTTTAGAACCCTTCATGTGCCAGTCTCCCAGAGCACGTGCTACAGATAGTTGGCCATTGAGGTATCCATCATAGATGACACCCCCCAGTTTCTCGATTCTTAGTCTTTCAGAAGTGCAGTTTGGTTTGTGATCTTTAGAAAGTTCAATAGCTCTGCCCCGTTTGCCCAATACAGCACGAGAATCCCCTGCATTGGCAATTAGCATGATCCTGCAAAATCACAACATCAATAATGCCTGTGACAAACAGAAAGTATGTTATTACTTTACATAAGCCTATTTACCAGCATCAGTGAACATAAAAACCTAAATGCAAGTAGCAATGATGGGTAGGCCTGGATTGATAATACTACAGTCCTCACCTTCCCAGCATGAGGGCTGTCAAAACAGTGGTACCAGATGATTTATCTAGGGCACTAGCATCGGCAAATGCATGATCAGCCTTTGAAAAGGCACTCTTTACAGCCTTTTTTATGCCAGTTGGGAAATTGGAATCTTCCATGATACACTTTAGGATGTTCTTTCTTATAAATGATGCTGCATCAACACCACCATGTCCATCGAATACCTATAGATATTAACAATAGACAACCTCTGTGAGTATCTACAAGGTGCAAATGGCAATCTCATGTCAGAATATTGACCGGTCCATTTAGTCCACCAAATAGTTACAACAAAATGGAGTTCAAATAGCAATCATTGTATGCAATTTGGGCTCAATTAGTGATCAGACTGTTTAGTTATATGGCCTCAAAATAATTATCATTGACACTATCATGTTGAATTCGGTAACTAAATAGTTGAGCTGATCCAACGTAACATGTAGTCACATACCCCGTAAAATGCCCCTGGAGAAGGGAAGTTAGCTCTTGGACTAACATATTCATGGAGATTATCAACACACATGTACTCATCCTCCATGTACTGCTTTGGACCTTTCTCAGAACAGCTTCCAGATCGAAATATAGGAGAAAACTCTGATTTTTCTGCTGGGGAAGATTTGGACCCCATAATCCCGAAATCTAATTCCTAGAAAGAAGAATAGGGGACAAATAATTAATTAAGAGTTATATACAAATCATTACGGGTTAAAAAAGTAGAACCACAAGTAAATGCCAAGAACAAATGAGCAACCCATTTTCTTCCTATGCAACTAAAGATGCATGTCTCCGTCTATGCCTTTGACAAACATAATCACTTTAATTGAAGCAAACAAATCAAAGCAGAGATATTAACCAATGAACACAGGCGTTTGCTCCAAAAGTATAACAGCAGAACATCATGGTAAAGAGTTCCAAGGAACACAGAAGTTTCTGTAATCATCCATTCAGAATAATCCTCTACAAGAATCCAAGCCTCATTCATGATACTACATTTCGCAGGACAATGGCTATTTGCTTCATAAAAACAAGAATTAGGGAAAGGCAATGTGCTAAGGTTTACAACAGAATTCACTTTCGTGGATGCAATATGTTGAACTTAACCTTGATCAATTTATTGATCCTAAACAACGATAAAGTCTGATCCACATTCCATAACAAGCGCGAAGAGAGGAAGAAAAAATGGGATTTCCATTGTACTAACCGATTCCGCTAACCACGTAGAGCTGCTGCAATAGCGCAATGCCGAATGGTCTCTAGGAGGTTTCCCGCACAACTGATTCAAAGTTCCCACTGTATCACTGTTTCGATCTTCCATGGCCGATACGCTGTTACCCTTGAGGCCCCCTCCAGTCAACGTAGTTGTCGAAGGCGAATAATCAGTCTCCTGAGCCATTCTTTTCCCATAGCATAGCACAAACCAACCAATTATCCAGAACCAAACAAGAGCTAGAAAACTTGTCCTTAGCTGGATTCCAGATGTTTTCCGAAAGAAAGATGTTGAAACAACAGCGACAGCCAGAGACAACTCATTTTTAGGATGACCCAAATGATTATACAGGCAAATACAGCCGTCCCAATGTGGGTTTTTTTTTCTCCGGGCACTTGATGCAATGATGAAAACTCAGATCAACCGCGAACAAAGACGATAAACAGATCAGAAGAAGCAGTTTTTTTTTTTTCTGCGACCAAGAAAACTGGAGCGTTTCTTATCTTGGACTTTCCAGAGAGACCAAATACATGTTTATTAGCCAAGGTCTGAGCTTTGTAGCATTAGGGATCAAACCCAGATGCCGAGGAGAAGGTAGTAGGAAAGGGAGGGACCGTTGAGAAGAAAGAGAAGGAGGTAACATACTGGGAATTGCAGGCTTTGCGGAAGCCATTGTGGCGGTGGGAAAGAGAGATCGGGGGAGTGACACGTGGATCGCTTGTGGTGCGATTTGCATATAACAAGTTGACCGGATGACCTTTGTGGCAGTGGTAAGCCTTTGATTCTCTGAACCTGTGAGGCAACCCTTGGATTGCAATTTACCCTCTTAATTCAATTCACTCGTTAGTCCCTTTATTAGGAACTCATCTACGTAGACAACATTTGTGACTTTCTGCCCTTTTTTTTTTTTGGTTTAAAAGAATCTCATCAATGGGAAGCGGAGAAAGAAAAAAAAAAGATGTTGGGTATATAAAGAAAAATAAATTACTTTTTTAATCTACTAAAAATAAAATATGAAATATTTATTATATACTTTTTAACTCATGTATTCCAGTATAAAAAATAAATAACAAAAACGTTTAATTGTTAAAATTGATTATATATATTTTTTTAATAGAAACCTGGGAGGGTATCTCTCCATGTTCCAACTAATCTTTTTTTTAATAAAAATAAGGTTTGAACATAAAATAAGATGATTTGCATTCAATATATATATTTTTTAAAAAATTATATAACATCTCGCATTTTAACTAACTTAATTTGGTGATTGGCCAAAAAAAAAACCTAACTTAATTTTCTTTTATTAGGGGGGGAAGAAAGTGGGGGATGAAGTGACGAGAGAACGAGGCGAACAGATTCTCTACTTGGCATGTTGCAAAGCAGTCTATGTTTGGAGACAAAACGATATTGTTTTGAATTGTGAAAAGATGATCTCAGCCGCTCATTTGAAAATGTCATCTAGTCGTTCATTCTATTTCCCTTAGATGCATGTCTGGAGCAGCGGGCTCCAAGCTTCCATCGTGTCTTCTTCAACTGCACTTGAGCTTCTTTCAATGGACAAACCAATAAGGCGTCTCTAACCAACACTGGATTGAGATCAATTGCGGAGATCAATAGTCTTCTTCTTCAAGATCAAAGATTCACAGCGTTTCTTTCAAATTCAAGTTTTTCATTGAAACCCAAGTCAAGCATCCTAATTTAATTTTTTCCCCTTCTTCTTTCATTTCAATTTGTAGCTTCAATATTTAAATTCAACCTAAAAAATTCAATTTCCTAAGTGAATATTCAAACGTGGATTCAATTTCAGTTATGAAGCTACCATAAGGGAATTGAAGTGGTCGATGTTATGTTAGAATTTTTGGCTTTTTAACCCTGGCACAATGGGAGAAATTATAAATTCTCCCCATGCACAGCCGCAATTCTTTATTCTTGGGATGCATCACATAATTTTTTTATAAATAAGAAGATAAAAGAACCATGACCCATATAAATTATTTTTTAAAAAAATTTATTCAACGGGTGGTTATAAATTAGAAATTCTCAAGTGTACATAATGTAATGAAACAATAAAAATTTATAAAATTAAATATTTTAAGTAATAAAATATACTAGCACACCCACTACTCTAATGAATTTCTTAGAGGATAGAGAAGAGCAAGGAGTATAGAATAATTCGCTTATCACAATTTAGGAAAATGACAAAACTTGATGTATTTTTATATATTTGCTATCAAATTTATTATGACAAATAAATATTTTTTATAACTTAATATTACATAATTAGATATTTCAAATTTTTCTTCACATGCCATCCTTTTATTAAAGAAGCTAATATCAACTTTCGGGATTTTGACTGAAAAATATTAGGGCAAATTTTAAATTCCCTCCATACACAACCATACATTTTATTTCCTCATATACATTAAGTTGATTTTTTTTAAAAAAATGGGGGTCACAGTCCCATATTTTTTTAAATAAAAAATAAAAAGCGTACATGGTTGCCCGTATTATTAAAAAAAAAAGTATGGAGTTCTCAATATCAGACTTCTTCATATCAGTGGACGCATAAAAAGTTTGGCTATATTCATTGTCACTTGGCTACATTCATGCGGGTCACTGTTGCACAAGATTTTAAAAGATGATATCAATGGGTTTCAAAATTACCGCTTCTTAGTAATGCTATATTCCTTTTTTTTTGTATCTTTTGTATGTACATTATGAACAATGTTTTAATTAACTTATATATTGATTAAGATTAAATTTTTTTAACAATTTTAAGGATGCATCCTATATTCACTATATTTAGGAATATGAGTTTTTCTAAATGTTATTGATTATACTAAAATTTGAAGTTGAAGTAAAAATTATAATTTATGATCTTAATTAAAAATATTTATATTAAAAAATTTTAAAATTATTTTATGAGATTCAAAGATTAACTGGATAAAAAATTATAATTCAAACTCTAAATTAAATTTTTTTATTTTTTGAATACTTAGCTTGAAAAGAAACTTTTTTTTGAGTTGAACTTTCCTTTCCTTTTCTGCAGTCTGCAAATAATACTACCACACTGGGTCTAGTTGTGTTAAGAAACTTTGATGTTTTCCCTGAAAGGAGATGGTATTGGATAGTTGTAGGAGCACTTGTGGGTTTCACAATTCTTTACAATGTTCTATTCACCTTTGCACTTATTTACCTTAATCGTAAGAACTCATATTGATCGCAACCAATCTTCCAAATACAATTACTTCTATCATTTGTTATTTGGTCTTAACAAAATGTGTCTTTTGTTGTTTGATGTTGTAGCAATTGGAGGGAAACAAGCGATTATATCTGAAGAAACAGCAAGTGAAATGGAAGATGGAAGAGATTTTAGGGAACAGCCTGGACTTTGAAGGCCTGCGTCGTAAAATAAAAATTTAATTTAGAGTTTGAATTATAATTTTTTATCCAGTTAATCTTTGAATCTCATAAAATAATTTTAAAATTTAAAACTTTTTAATATAAATATTTTTAATTAAGATCATAAATTATAGTTTTTACTTCAACTTCAAATTTTAGTATAATCAGTAACATTTAGAAAAACTTATATTCTTAAATATAGTGAATATAGGATGCATCCTTAAAACTGTTAAAAAAATTTAATCTCAATCAATATATAAGTTAATTAAAAAACTATTCATAACGTACATACAAAAGATACCAAAAAAAAAAAAAAGGAATATAACATTACTAAGAAGCGATAATTTTAAAACCCATTGACATCATCTTTTAAAATCTTGTGCAACTGTAACCCGCATGAATATAGCTAAGTGACAATGAATATAGCCAAACTTTTTCGCATCCACTAATATGAAGAAGTCTGATATTGAGAACTCCACACTTTGTTTTTTTTTTTTAATTAATACGGACAAGGTTGCAAAGCAACCGTGTCCGTTTTTTATTTTTTATTTAAAAAAAACGACTGTGACCCCCATTTAAAAAAAACCAACTTAATGTATATGAAGAAATAAGATGTATTGTCGTGTATGGAGGGAATTTAAAATTTACCCCAATATTTTTCAGTCAAAATCCCATCAACTTTCTAGTTTTCTCCTTAATGCAAAGCCATGTAGAAGCAACAATACACGGATTGTTATTTCGCACCAAACAAGGGAACTAATAGCCATAAACCAAAATAAGAACTTACAAGGTGTATTTATGAAAATATTGTAAAAAAAAAATAGCACAAAAGAATTAAAGTTGTGTAAAGAAAATATTGTAAATAGTATAACATGTGGAAAATAAGGAAAATAATAATATTATAAAAAAATAATTATTAAATTATTTTATGATAGTGGAAAATATTTTAATATTGAAAAAAAAGTTAAAAAATCATGAAATTATAATATAGAAAAGATAAAGATGTTTAAAATAAATAGTAGGAAAAAGTATTATGAAAAAAATAGAAAAAGGAATTAAAAAATTGTAAAAAAATATTATAAGAATTATAATATGGGGAAATGACAAAATGCATAATATTATAAAAATAGAATAATGAAATAAATTTTTTAATATTGGATAATATTATAACAAAATATATTATAATAATAAAAAAAGAATTAAACAATTATAAAAATATTATAATATTTTATATTATAATAATATAATTATAATATTTTTATGATATTTTGTCCAATATTATAATATTATCCAATATTAAAAAATTTATTTCATTATTCTATTTTTATAATATTATACTTTTTGTCATTTTCCCCATATTATAATTTTTACAATACATTTTTTACAATTGTTTAATTCTTTTTCTAATATTTTTTTCCACAATACTTTTTCCTACTATTTATTTTAAACATCTTTATCTTTTCCATATTATATTTTCATAATCTTTTTAACTTTTTTTCAATGTTAAAATATTTTCCACTATCATAAAATAATTTAATAATTCTATTTTTATAATATTATTCTTTTCCTTGTTTTTCACATATTATACTATTTACAACATTTTTTTACACAACTTTAATTTTTTTTTTTGCTATTTTTTTACAATATTTTAATAAATGCACCTTGTAAGTTCTTGTTTTGGTTTATGGCTATCAGTTCCTATATTTGATGTGAAAGAACAACTCGTGTATTGTTGCCTCTACATGGAAGGAGAAAACTAAAAAGTTGATATAAGCTTCTCTAATGAAATGATGGCATGTGAAGAAAATTTTGAAATATCTAATTATGTAATATTAAGTTGTAAAAAATATGTATTTGTTATAACAAATTTGATAGCAAACATATAAAAATACATCAAGTTTTGTCCTTTTCCCAAAATTGTGATAAGTGAATTATTCTATACTCCTTGTTCTTATGAGAAATTCATCAGTATTATTTCATTACATTATGTACACTTGAGAATTTTTGATTTATAACCACCCGTTGAATAATTTTTTTAAAAATAATTTATATAGGTCACCCATTGAAATTTTATTTAAAAACTAACTTATATAGTTCACGATTCTTTTAGACTCGTGACCCTCTTATTTATTAAAACAAAATTACATGATATATCTCGAAAATAAAGAATTGTGACTGTGCATAGGGGAAATTTATAATTTTCCCTATTGTGCCAGGGTCAAAAAGCCTAGAATTTTTTCTTTGGTTTTCCTTAAAATTATAATAAAGAGATGGATGTGATGTGTCTATTCCCTTACATGTTACAGATGAAGCACTTGTATAGAGACATAACAATACTGCACTGCATATTTCTTCTTGCAAACAATAGGTAATTTCTATATAATTGCAGCTAACTGCTAACTGTCTCTACACTGGTGCTTGCATGTTGAACGTGTATATTAGACTGTTTCTTAATTGAATTAGGCAGCTCAATTAATTAGTTAATTAAGTTAAATTAGTTGAATTGCATCAATTATTAATGGCAATATAGGGATTGAATGACTTTGTATAATTGCAACTAACAATCTTTGCATTATAACTTGTATCCTAAACATGTATATTGGACTATTTGCAAATCGAATTGGATAATCTTGAATTGAATTGGACTGTACTTATAAAACAATATTGACCAATTGTTGCCTATATATTGCTGCATTTGATGATTTCATGGCGAGGTGTTAATAATTCCTCGGAAAAGTATGGTAATAGAAAGAAAAACTTTCCCTAGTTTAATGCTCTAGCATTATGGACTCTATAGGTGTAAACTCAACCTAGATGATGAAGCTAATGCCATAGAAGTTATTAATTTGTAACTATTATTCATTTTAAGTAATATTAGGAGAGTATATTTCCTTTCCAAAAGTAAAATTTGTCAATCTTTTAGATAGATTCTTTGAAAATATGAGACAAAAATATGTTATTAGATCACAAATTTTAGATATTGAAAGAGCTTAATAATTATTATTGTTTCTATAAAATGTGCTCTAACATGTTGCTATCATTTGTTTTGAAAGCATATACTAAGCACAAATTCAAAACTTTCATTGCGTTGAAATGCCATTATATGACAAATGCATATGAATCTGTTGCAAGAAGCTCAGTGGTTGAAAACTAAGTATGTCCCATTAGTTGATGACTATATGGCAAATGCATATGAATTTGTTGCCTTAGGACCAATAGTACTTTCGGCATTCCAACTAGTATGGTTGAAGAAACAAGGAAGTGAATAGGTTTTTGTAACGATGTTGTATCTTGAACTTGTGACAAAATATACAAAGTATCCATTTAATTTTTTTTGTAGTTCTCTTTCATAATTTAATGCATGGAAAATTGTCATAAATGACATATAACTTTCATTTAGGTCAATGCAGGGCTGCTTGTGCTTTCCTAATGCATCAATATTGTGGAAGTACATGTACAATTGGATATAAAATAACAATTGCATATACAATTGTAACCAAAAGAACAACTGAACAGTTAATAGCGCATGAAGCCAACTCTTATGGAAGTGCATGTCCTGTGATAGTGCTTATTTTTGCATTAAATTGTTGGACGCTCCTATGGTGTTGATATGAGCCTAACCATGACTTGTTTGTCCTGCCATAAAGCTTGTTGAACCTACATTTGCATAGAAGACAGACAAGTAATGTTGCATGAGGACAATTGTGCAAGAAGACAATTGTTCTTTACTAAGATGTATTCTAAATGAAAACAAAAAGTTATAATAAGGACATGTTATATATCTTAGTAATTTTTTTTAAATTGTAACATTCCACTGTGATGAAGAATTTTTTGTGATGATCATTTGTTTCAATAAAGTTGAATAATTTGCATTGGGTCTATCAAAGATATGATTACTTAAAATTCTTTTATTATTATACACCTCTTAAGATATCTTCATCAAACTCCAAAGCGGTGGTGGCATAGGACAATTCGGTGGTGCCTACAAAGCAAATGAATATATATCATATCATTGACACTAAATATACAACATAACTATTTAATTTTTAAAAAATGTGATTTACACTAACCATCAACATTTGAGTAAAAGTAAATTCACTTAATGTTGGAGGTGCAAAAGTCATTATTCTATATTACATTATATGTGTGGTATTATAGGTACTTGCTTGCATTTGATCATCTTAAAAGAAAAAGTTTCATTAATATTGCTTGAACACTGGTCATAAAATGGATATGAATGTATATGTCCATACTGTGGCTGGGTGATTTTCTAAATTATCAACTATGGAAGCTAGTCTTCTTTTTAATGGTTTCTCTGGCCAACTCTTTGGTCGAGTCTTTCTTTTAATGCTATCTCTCTTCTTAAATCCCTTTGGTTGTGCAACACCCTTTGCTGGAAGTGTTGTTCCCACATTGCCAAGGTTATTTGAACTCTTTAGGCTAGAGCGAAGTTCCTCCACTTATTTGCTTAATTCTATCATGCCCTTATGCACTAATGAAAATATTTATGGATAATTAGATGCCTCATAAGCTAATCTAATCACATTGGGACATATTTACTTATATCGTTGCGTGCTTTTATGCTAGGATCCGCTTGTATCTCATTTTTCCTAATATCATGTATCATACTACTCCTTGCTTCTTTGGTCCATCTTTTAAGGATATATTGTTCAAGAAGTTTTTTTACATCCTTGATAGTATAGACTTTCAAAGTGTGACAGCATAATATCTCTCAAGTTTCATACTTTTGACAACTGCATAAAATTGTTTATTATATTATTATTATTAATCAATAGTATTTATTTTTTAATTTTTATTTAAGAATATGAGTATCATTTGTCATCTATTTTTTTATTTTCTTTCTTTTTTTATGTTTAATATTTTTTATACAAAACAGTTCCTAATAAATAAATTCTACTAACCTTCTCTAACATTTTGATAAATTATATTTGATAATTTTTATTTTAAAAATTTTATTTAACTTCATTTCAATTTATTTTTTTGCCAATAAAATCAACTTTTTGCATCATATGTGATTTCTCTAAAAATAAAATTATTTAATTAATTGTTTTTATTACTATATTAAGAATAAAATTATTGCCTTAACATTTAACTTAGTTATATTTATTATTATATTAATAATAAAATTATAATTTTATGTTGTGCAGAAATATAAATTTTTTTAATAAAAAATAAATTGGAATGAGTGTTACTAGAAGGTCTTTTGTCCAAATAATGAAATATATATATATGCCAGATGTAATTTAGCTAAATTTTAAGAGAAATTAACATAATTTATTAAAATAAATGATATAAATGGAATCTAGGATTCTCATGTTCAATATAATTGTTAATAGGGTTAATCATTTCTTACTTTTTTAAAGTTGTTTAAATTATTATATCATCTTTTTAGTTTTAAAAAATTACACTATTCTCCTCCAAAATCAAAAGACATGCTACAAATATTTTCTTTGCAACAAAAGATTAAGTTATAATTACACTCATTTTGACTAAAAATACATTTGTATTTTTTACTTATATAATGTACCAAATATTAATTCATATTTAATTATAAAATAGTCACCTTTTAAAATTTAGTAATTATAAAATTATTTGATAATAAATAAAAAATTATTAAAATAGAAAAATATTTATTCCCCAAAAAATAACAAATTAATTTAAGCTCATTATTCTAAAAAAATACATTATGAGTATTTAACCTCATTATTCTAAAAAAGAAAGAACACATTTATAAAATATATATTTTTTTTATTTTCAACAATAATACTTGTATTTAATATACCAAAAAAACATAAGCATTTTGATAAATTCAATAACTATTCAAATAAATTAATTTGTGATTTTTAACATAAATAAATAATATTAAAATAAATGTTTAAAAATGTTTTTCAATAAATTATTTTTATGCAAAGGTTAATATTATTATTAAAGATATTTCAATTACATTTTAATTTCAGAAAATACTTGCCTATATTTTGAAAACAAAAATGAGAGCTATGTAATATGGACAACTTTTAAAGGGATGGAGAATAATTTACTCTTTTTACTATTTATTATATATTATGAACACAATGTAGTGATGATTGAATAAATAGACCCTCATTAAAATTAGAGTAAATTATGCAAATTTATTTTTATGGTTTGATTAAATTATATACGATATTTTTCTTATTTCAAAAATTGCTCCTAACTCTAATAACATTTTGATATATATTAGAAAAACCTCCTTTTCAATTTATTTTCAATAAAAGAAATTAACATTTTGTAGAACATGAAATTATAATTTTATTTTTAATATAACAATAAAAGTAGTTAAATTTATATTAAATTTTAACATAAGACAGTAATTTGATTCTTAATTTAACAGTGATGACAATGCAATGATTTTATTTTTGAAAAAAAAAACATATATTATGTAAGAAAAATTAATTTCATTGACAAAAATTTAATTTAATGGGATTCGAATATAACTTGTAACATGAGAGGAGTATTAAATATAATGTAACTAAATTTTAAGAAAATTTAATTTAATATACTTTTAATAATATATAGACACTTTAAGTTCCAAAGTCGAGGTGACTTGGAGGTGTTAAGATTGGTCCAAACATCATATAATGGTGAATAATAATGCACCAGCAACTTAGATATTATGGATTTAGGCATGTGTCCTAAGCACTATGGTCGTTGTCGCCTAACCACTGGTTATTACCAAGGAGATGGAAGCCTCATGATGAAGAAAATATAGACTTTTGTTCATCTGGAGTGAAAAAGCTTTCTTGATTGAAATTTGGAAGTCATTGGTGAGTTTAATGATATCTTTCTTTTATAATAAAAATTGACATCGATAATGTGTTGACCAAGATCAAGATCAGATGCAATTAGTTCACAGATATGTGACATAATTGGATGTTCATTTCTTCACTCCATTGATGGTGTTTTCAAGTTAGACACACAAACTACGCCTAAAGCATAATAAAATGTACAAAACTAGTTTCGCCCAATCAGAAGAGCAACTAGTACATGTGAAGAAGGGCAAAACGTGAAACACCTTTTTCATTTTTATTTTTTTTTTCGGCCAAACGTGAAACACTATTTTGACTTACTGTGTTTATGGTGGTTTTACTTCTATTTCCGTATGCCACTGCTCCTTGGTAAGTGACAAAACATTATTGCCCACTAATGAAGTGCTAATAAAACTGCACTATCTTCTGAAGAATATCACTTTGTATATATATTGCTGAAAAATAATATCTACATGATTTTTTTAATTTAAAACTTACCCCAATTAATGGATGACTGTCTTTTAAATTAATTAAGATTGAATCTGAGTGAAATTAATTTTAACAAATTTAATTATTTTTTAATTGATGTACAATTTTTACAGAAAATAAATTTGTATAAGTTTTAGATATGTATCAAAATTATCCATAAAACTTTTTCTAGTTCTTAAACTTTAAGAAAAATTAATTCTCAATATTAAAACTTTCATGATCAAACGAGTCTTGTAGATACTTTTGAATTAAATTGATTCTTGACATGAATAATATTACTCCAGAATAATATGGTAAACTATACAAACTGTCAATGTGTACACCTGGAACTAATTTGATGTGTCTTAGGAAAAATTTTTACAGAACAAACATAAAAGACAATTATTTCCATCTTGTCATGTTTTACTATTACTCTATTTATTTCTAATATAAGTCATCAATATCTATCTCACAGGTATTAAGAAAATTAATTAAAAGTAGTTTAACTAATTGAATTTGTATCAAAGCACAATTTTTTCTATATTTGCTTCTAATTAAAGAATTTGCCTCCATCTTTAGTAAATTATATTAATTTTAATGACTTCCTATTTAATTAAGAATATTTAAAAAAAATCATTATAAAGATAACTTACAAAATACAATCTTTTAATAAGTGGTTTATACTGAATACTGGAGAGAGTATTATTTTTTCCTCCCCCCCCCCCCCCCCCCTTCTTTTGCAACCACGAAACAAATCATGACCCTCAGCTATATAAGGGGATTCCAAGCCATGGCAAAATTTGAAACCGACAAAAGCATGCCTGACATAATCGACAAGTACCTCTTTCAGTGCGAAGTGTGAGGAGACCGTGTTGTATTCTTCAATTTCATAATTTTTACCTACAACCCCGTTAAAGAAAAACTCAAAAAAGTAAGTCATTTAGTCCGAGTACATTCATTTATTCAAGTAGATGAGCTATCGAAATTTTAGACAAGGTTGTATTGACATGTTACAAGGTTATGTTTTTTGTTATGTTTGCAGTAGAAAACATCATGAACAAAGTTTGGCTTCTTGTACTTGTGATCTTCTTCAGTGGCTTCCCTTCAAACGGAAACGATAACTTCTCTTCTACCAGAGCCAGTGTTGTTAACATTGGGGCAGTTATATCTTTCAATTCCACCATTGGCAAAGTGGCAAAAGTTGCAATAGAAGCAGCAGTTGATGATATAAACTCCAATACAAAGGTTCTCAGTGGAACTAGGCTTAATATTTCCATGAAGGACACAAACGTCTCCAGTGGATTTCAGGGAATCATTGATTGTAAGTTCTCATTAAATATCTGTTTCCTGCACTTCTTCATTCAGATTGTTCCATACTCACTAATGAAGAATGTTGGTTTCTATAATTAACAGCTCTACTGTTGATGGAGAAAGACACAGCGGCCATTATTGGCCCTCAGTACTCAGTCATGGCTCATGTGATTTCTCATATAGCAAATGAGCTGCAAGTGCCTTTACTTTCATTTGCAGCGACAGACCCTTCTCTGTCTTCACTTCAGTTCCCATATTTTGTAAGGACAACACACAGTGATCTGTTTCAGATGGAAGCTGTGGCAGAAATTGTGAACTACTATCAGTGGAGAGATGTCATAGCAATCTTCATTGATGATGATCATGGAAGAAATGGGGTAGCTGCGTTAGGGGATACCCTAGCCGAGAAACGGCGTAAAATCTCATATAGGGCACCCCTTAAACCTGATAATATAAACCCGCAAGAAATAAAAAGTGCCTTACTTAAGGTAGCTTTAATGCAGTCAAGGGTTATAGTCCTCCACGTATACCCTAGTTTTGGTCTGGAAGTACTTCATGTGGCTAAGTCTCTAGGAATGATGGGAAATGGGTATGTGTGGATAGCCACTGATTGGCTTTCAACTATTCTAGATACAGACCCAGTTCTGACCTTCTCTTCATCCATGAATGAAATCCAAGGAGTTCTTGCCTTGCGCATGTACATCCCAGATTCAGGAACCAAAAGGGATTTTGTTTCTAGGTGGATCAACCTAACAAGAGCAAAAGCTACTAATCAAACTCCTTTTGGGCTGAACGTTTATGGTCTATATGCCTATGACACAATTTTTGTTCTTGCATATGCACTTGATGCATATTTTAGCAACGGGGGAACGTTGTCATTTCCAAGTAATTCAAGTCTAAACATGTTAAAAGGGAATAATACCTTGCATCTTGACACCATAGGGATCTTTTCTAATGGTAGTGGGTTGCTTCAAAACATTTTACAGGTCAATAGAACTGGTTTAACAGGCCAATTGATGTTTGGTTCGGATGAGAACTTCATGCATCCTGCATATGAAATCATCAATGTGATTAACACTGGGATTAAAAGGATTGGTTTTTGGTCAAATTCCTATGGCCTCCACACTGGGGAAGAACCAAACCATTGCAACTCCAATGAAGGACTATATAATGTCACATGGCCCGGTCAAGTAAATCATCAAACACCTCGTGGGTGGGTTTTTGCCAGCAATGGAAGGCCTCTAAGAGTTGGGGTGCCACTCAGAATCAGCTACCATGAATTTGTCTCAAGAATTGAAGGCTCTGAAATGTTTGGTGGATACTGCGTAGATGTGTTCACAGCTGCCCTGAAGCTTTTGCCTTATTCAGTGCCATACAAGTTTATCCCATTTGGAGATGGCAGAAGCAACCCATTGAACTCAGAGCTTCTGGACAAGATCACAACTGGTGTGAGTATATGTAATTATAATAATATATATATATATATATATATGTTGGTTTGTTTTATCAGTTTTGTGCATTATAATTAAGTTGTTGGATTGTGATGTAGGAGTTTGATGCTGTGGTCGGAGACATTACCATAACCACAAACAGAACAAAGATAGTGGATTTCACACAGCCATATATAGAGTCAGGGCTTGTGGTTGTGGCTCCTATCAGGAAGTCGTACTCTAGTGCTTGGGCTTTCCTGAGACCATTTACTCCGTGGATGTGGTTTGTGACTGGCCTCTCTTTCTTTGTTGTGGGTGCTGTTGTGTGGATTCTAGAGCGTCGCATAAACGATGACTTTAGGGGCTCTCCTAGAAGGCAGCTTGCCACCATTATATGGTAAGTGTGCTCAGGGAGACGTAGTTTAAGTCAAATCTTAACATTATTGACTTACTATGCTTGCATATCTTTTTATAGTTTATTTATATTATTTATTTCTTGTGCAGTTTACCGGAGAATGTTTTTTTGGATCTGATTTGTAAAAGACTAAAAGAATGTTTGGTTTACTATCATTTTAATCTTAGTATTTTAGATGCCAAACAACATTTAAGATATTTGAATTTAAGATATTAACACTCAATATCTAATATCTTTTAAAATACTATGGTGTCATAGAATGACATAATTTTAAAAAGTATCTCATATCATATAAAAAAATTATATTACATTACTTTTAATTTTGTTAACTTTTATAAAATAATACTTATATTCTTCTATGACAACTTTTAATTATAACGTGAGAATATTAAATAACATGATATCTTGTGCCATGGTATTCAATGTACCATAACAAAAGTGTAAGTAGCATTGTAGCAAACACCTCCTAACTCTTGGCGTCACACTTTAGTATTGCTGACGTCTGAAATTTCTGTCTGTCCAGGTTTAGCTTTTCAACCCTGTTTTTTTCGCACAGTAAGTGACAGAGGAAACTAAACTTCTTAATTTGATGTTTTATTTTGCTTCTTGGCTCAGCCAATCCAAAGCAAACTAACAATTTCTAAGAAAGACCCTTATTTATGTTTCTTTGCAGAAGAGAAAACTGCTAGCACCCTTGGTCGCTTAGTGCTAATAATATGGCTATTTGTGGTTCTAATAGTCAACTCCAGCTATACTGCAAGCCTAACCTCCATTCTCACAGTAGAACAGCTCTCTTCTCCAGTGAAGGGAATTGAAAGCTTAGTGACAAGCAACGATCGTATAGGTTACCTGAGGGGTTCATTTGCTGTGAATTATCTAAACGAGGAGCTCAACATACAGAAATCAAGACTTGTTCCTTTAAATTCACCCTCAGAATTTGAAAAGGCCTTAAAGGATGGCCCTGCTAATGGTGGTGTTGCTGCAGTAATAGATGAACGTGGCTATATGGAACTCTTTTTATCAACCAGATGTGAATTTGGTATTGTTGGTCGAGAGTTCACCAAAATGGGATGGGGCTTTGTAAGTGCCTTTATCCATTTCTTTTCTGCATAAATTCAGTGCGATTTGTGCAGGTCATGAACTGCTTTGCCCTCTTATAGATCGATTTTTTATTGCTGAAATTAATGCTTCACTTAATAAAGCAAATACGCTAAAAGAAGGAGCTCTGAAGATGCGTTCGATGGTCGGATTAGACATAACTCATATGTAGATATTTAAGCTTTTGTTGTATTGCAGTAGAGAAATAGATTTTTCTTAAATAGGCATTTTTATCTATATTATTCCTAGGCATAACCAATTATTAAACGCCAACATATTGAATTAGCAATAAAGGTTAGAGTGCAGGGATTACGTAAATCATGACACTCATTTAATTATTAATTTGTTTATATAATCATTATTTGTTCAAAAATGTCTCGTAGAAACATTCTTAGATAAATTTGTTTCAAAAAGAATCAATAAATACTTACATGTTTATTTATTAATTATTCTGCTATATTTTATTTTTATATATGATTTCTATACCGCAGGCTTTTCCAAGGGACTCTCCGCTAGCAATGGAGATATCAACAGCCATCCTAACACTATCAGAGAGTGGAGATTTGCAGAAAATCCATGACAAATGGCTCACAAGAACAGCTTGCAGCTCAGAAGGTGCAAAGGAAGGCATACGCAGACTTGAGCTGAAGAGCTTTTGGGGCCTATTCCTATTAAGTGGCATTGCGTGTTTCATTTCTCTGCTTTGTTGTGTTATAAGAATGGCTTACCGTTTCAGCAGACACTACAATAATCTGAACCTTGAGGGCTCATCATTCTCGGCACGCCTCAGTTCATTCCTTTCCTTTGTGAATGAGAAAGAAGAAGACAAAAACAGGCCAAAGAGAAGGAGAAAGGAAAGGGGAAATCGTAGAAGGGTAGTGCATGAAGATGGATCAATCGATGGCTCGATCGTTGGTGTCCATATTCAAAATGAAAACCAAGGCTAACTAGTTCCTATGCTAGGCCCTTATGTAATGAATATATTAATATTTTTTGTTTTAAAAATTATATTGGTTATTAAATAAGATAAAAATAATTTATAATTTAATTATGGTTAAATTGAAGTCTAATCATTTTTAAAAAATATATATCAAAAAAGGTACAAATAAATATAATATTTTATAATTAGATTAATACATATATTGTAAAATAATATTTAAAATAAATATAAATATTTAAAAATATAAAAACTAGTTAACATATTTTACATATTACAATAAATTTATATAAAATGAATTAAATAAATTTTAATGAATATTATAAATTTCTATCATAAAATATTAAAATTTTCATTTAAATAAAAAAAAAAGACCGATTCAATGTCAAATCACTTAATCTTTTACCTATTTTTTGCTCACTTAATTTTTAAAGTCAATCCTATCAAAACTATAATTAATTCATTGATTTTTTTGTTTGACCAACCAATTTAATTTAATTTTTTGAATTATGATTAATATATTATGATAGATAATACAGTTACTAACAATTTCCAATTGCCTCTAAATTCCACTTACGTACTCAATATGTGAAATTTTTGTTTTTATGCAAGTTTAGTCTATTAAAAGTAATCAGATTATATATATACACACACATATAAATTAAAGTTAAAATAATTTTTTTATTTATGTAATTTCACATAAATTTTTATTTAGCCCTTACAAATTTAAAAATATGTAATTGAATCTTTAAGGTTTTAAGCATTTTTAATTTAGTTCTTAAATTTTTGTAAATGTTTCATTAAATTTATTATAAAAGATTTTATGAATGAAAAAGAATTTAATAATAAATGCTTTGCTTGGTTAATAAAAGTAATACACAATGAAATAAATTTTGAAAATTTTCAGAAATCACTTGTACCTTCACCGCCAGATCAGATGGGTGAAGTTAAAAGGCATTTCAACATTTAGGACATAGGAACCTGTCTCCGCTGATTACGTGGACGGGCGCGAGAAATCAGCAATGCAATGAGAATCTAGACATGGAGCCTCTGAAGTAAAGATCCATGGAGTGCCTTTCAATTGTGAGGTCTCAAGAATAGTTTTATTATTAAAAAATTAATATTAAAATAAATAAATAAAATAAAATAAAAAATGTGAAAGATTTCAAGGATACTTTATCATTCGTCATTTTAGAGGGTCCAACTCCCAAGAATCTTATACTCCCAAAAAAAAAAGGAAAAAGAAGTTAGAAAGTGGAAAAAGAAGGTTGTTAAATCCATGAAATTAGATAAATTCATAATAAATTTGTAAAAATTTATATTTATTAATAATTATATAAAAAATATAATATATAAAAAATTTTATTTAAATATAATTTAAATTATACTAATTTTAAAAAAGTTATTTATATTTTATAATTCATATTTCTCAACATAAAAATTTTAATCAAATTTATTTATAAATAGTCATCTAGTATATATAAATTTTAAAGATATAAATAAAAATTCAATAAAGATTTTTAAAAATTTAAGTATTATCATTTTCATCTATCACATCACTATTGTTATCATTAAAATCATCATCATTATCTTATTTTTTAATGTCATCATCCAAAATTATATTTAAAGCATCACCATTTATATTATTAACATTCATATTACTGACTAAATATTATGATTAGTAATATTCTTATTAATTTGAATAGGTTAAAGAATTTTATCATCTTCATCCTTCACATCATCTCCATTTCTCCTACTTTCAATTATCCATTATTCATCATCACAATGAATATTGTCAAAGTCATAAATATGAGTTATATTATTTTATATTTTTAAATTTAATTTGACTCAATTATATGATAATTTGTCAAACTCAATTCAAAAAATACTGAATTAACCAAATTTATATAAGTCAAATGTAAGTTAAATTGAATTTGTATTAAATTTAAATTTACAAACGAGTTAATATGATTTTTTAAGTAAAAACTTAAACGTGATAAATTTGATGAGTCAACTCATGAGTTTAATAATAATAAAAATAAATAATTTGACAAGATATATACCTCTTTTCAATTTAGGATAATATATATATATATATATATAGAGGTAAACTTTTTTGAGTAAATATATTCAGGTAGGTTTAGGCAAAATAATGATAATAAGATAAAATTTTATTTTTACCCTCCAAAAGTTTTGTATGATTACTTTAATGATTAATTATGTGATTTATTTTAATTTTACTCTTTTTATCTACTTACTATTTATGCTATTTTAATATTATAAATGCTAAAAAATATAACCAAATTATAATCTTGAATATAGTTAGACTATATTGTGAGAATCAAAATAGATTTTTTGGTAATAATAACGATATTCTTTTTGTTCCACGGTAATAATAATGATATTCTACCCACCGTGAAGATATACTAAAAGAGTCATACTTTATTTTATTTTACATCAACCAGGAACGGACCTACATGTTCTGATTAAATACAATTGCCAAAAAAAATTAAAATAAATTTTGTATAATGCTACCCAAAGTATAATCGAAAAGAAAAAAAATTTTAATATTAAAAAATTTTCTCTCCAAATTTTAAGGTGATAAATTACTTGGCTCTATATTTCTAAATCTATTTTTATCCAATTGCTCGCCGCATAATTCACTTTATAAATGTAAAGAATATCTAGATTAAAAAATGCTGAAACGTGGAATCATGTAGATAGTTACAGCACATTTCACCTCTCAAAAGATGATACAGCAGACTTCGCCAATTCTAATTTTTTCTAATTTTGTCCCCGAGATCAATTTGTACTATTTTACAATAGTAGATGATAAGGAATTTTTGTCTCTCCTTATTGTCGCACTTGTTTATATTTTACATAATTTCTGCCTTGATGGCATTGATTTATCATAAAAAATCCTAAATATATAATTCTTTGTCATCATACTTGTTCAATTATATAATCAGATCATAAAGTCGTGTGCAAGTTTGCAGTAGACTGGTTCTGATGCACAAAGGATGCAGCCCTTGTCATATAGTTTTTTCCAAATTTGTTCTAGTCATATGCTCAAATAAAAAAGCATACAACACATTATTTTTCTTTTTTAGAAATCATGAACCATTAAGTTAATGTAAATGTACATAATGGTATTACAGAAGTACATGAAATACATGGATAGCTACCTTATCATGTGAACCATTAATATATATATATATATATATATATATATATATGTATTGTTTCGCAGTTAGCACCTACTTATGGGTCGAAAAGTCCATCCGGTCCGAAAAAAATAAATATGAGCCCCAAAAAAATAGTTTGATTAAAAATGAGTTCATTTTTTAAAAATTTGAATATAAAATGAATTGGATTTAGACTTTTTTAAAAGCTCGGCTTGAGTCTAAGCTCACCCATATTATAATTATTTTTTATATATTATTAATAAATAATATTATTAAAAAATTTATTTATAACTATAGATATAAGTAAAAAAGAATTATATAACATATATGATCATTATACTTTTTTACTCTTACTTGTTGTATAATATATTATTAAGAATAAATTATAATTCAAATAAAATAAATAATTAATCAATAATATTATTAGACAAATTATTATTTTGAGAAATTTTACTATCTTTTATATATATATATATATATATATTTCAAGTTATTTAAATTTTTTACAATATTTTTTGAGCTATTTAATATTTAAAATAAGAAAAAAAATAAGCATAACAAGTAATGAAATAAATATATTTAATATTTAAAATTTTAAAATTTTTAAAATTTTTTAAAAAATACTTTTTAAAAAATAGACTAGGTCAAGCTTGACTTGTTTTTAATCGGGCTTAAGCCTAACCTATGACTGTTCAAACAATACTAGACCTAGACATAAAAAAATTATAAATTTTTTTATGAGCCTGACTTGTTTTTAAATGAGTTTGACCCATGATCAAGTCAAAGCAAGTCCTTACTTTTAATGAAAAATTTATGATATAGATTATGACTATGACTTTTACTTAATAGAATAGTCTAGGCCCAGACTTAAAAAATTTGTAAAATTTTTTGAGTTTGATCCATTTTTAAATGAGCCCGTCCTATGACCAGATCAAAACAAGTCCCTGCTTTTAATGGAAAATTTATGATATAAATCATGACTATGACCTTTACTTAAAGGCTGCGAAGAAATTCTTGCTATACTAGGTATATATGTACATGATTTGATTTGTACATATTGAACTCACTATATGAATAAAATTTTGATTGTTGAATATACATGTATCTAGTAAATGCAAAAAAAAATTTGTAAGTAATATTTTGATGCACAAAATACACATAAGATGCTTTATAATTATTTAATCGATACTTGATAATACTACTTAAATAAAATTTGAAA
Source organism: Erythrophleum ivorense (assembly GCA_026724425.1). Lineage (NCBI taxonomy): Eukaryota > Viridiplantae > Streptophyta > Magnoliopsida > Fabales > Fabaceae > Erythrophleum > Erythrophleum ivorense. Next base: position 560,272 of record JAIUCV010000278.1, read on the forward strand.
TTTTTTTTAAGTAGATTCATTCAAAATAAAATAAATAGAGTAATTATAGACATGTTATGTATATATATTAAACAAAATTTTTTTAATAAAATTCATCTATAACATATTTACACATATATTTACAATAAACATAATTAATATCATTAATAAATTTTGCTTACTTAAAAATCTCTCGGAACAATTGGTTTAGACATTGAGGGAAAATAATATTCAAACTCTTTAGCAGGCAACTTAATTCATCTTTTCGAAATTCAATCAAAGACACAATATTTATGTCAAAAAAAAAAACCTCCTTGCCACCTTAACTAAAATTTAATACATGAAAGGTACTGTTGAAGGAAAAATTATGTTTAAGGATCAAGAAGTGAATAAATTTATTTTTAAGGACCTGTTACCACTAAATTCAACTGTTTGTTGCTAAATTCAGTAGTAATCATCCTAAAACAAGTGGTAATATGTTTTTAAAAATATTTTTTTTTCATGTTTTGGTCCTTTATTATAATTCTCCCTAAATTTTTTGGAGTAACTTAGGTGTGCAATTTGGTTAAATTGTATTTTCATATTTTTTTTATTTTAAAAATGTTATCAGGCTTTATTAATATTTAATATATATTAAAAATATTATTTAATATATTTTTAACTAATACAATTAAATTTATATATAATATATGTATGTTCTAAAATAAAATTATCTAAGTGTTATTATTGTCATATTAATAATAACATAGAGTATCATATTGAAGCTTAATATTAATTAATTATTTTTATTATAATATTAAAAATAAAATCATGATCTTATATTGTGTATAAAATTAATTTTATAAGCTGAAAATAAATAAAAAATAATTTTTATAATATATATTAAATATCAATTGAATCAAATAATTTTTTTAAAAAATAGTAAAAATAATATATAACTTGAAAGAATTTAACATGATTCATTCAAATTTTTACACACTGAAAGCTTCTTTTTTATTTCAAAATAAAAAGGGCAAGTGAGTTTTTTTTTTAAATGACAGTTAAAAATTTTAAATTAAAGATATTTATATAAAAAAATTATATTTTAAAAGATGTAAAAATTAAAAATTTAAATTATATAAAAATTTATATTTAAAAATATAAATTAATATTTTTTAAAAAAATTAAACACAAAAACCTAAACTTTATAAACATTATAATAAGAGATCTTAAAAATTAAAATTATTTTTAAAATGCTAAAAACCTAATTTTAGTACTAGAAAGACAGAAATCTCCTTATTCCTAGTGAATCAAAAAGCAAAGCAAATGCCTTATACTTTTTTCTATTTACGGTTTTTCCTTCTTTTCCACCTCGACATCCTTAACGCTCCATTTGTCTAATACCCTTGCTCCTATTGATGCTTCTTTCCATTGATGGTTTCTCTCTCACTTCGACCTATTCATTAACAGTTCTCTTAGTATGCTTTGCAAATCCCTTTGACTACATTCGCTCTTTACCACCATTATAGTTGAGTCCATTTATTGTAGCATTGTCTTGTACTGTAGTAATCAATGATGAGCAGAACCACTACACCTTGATCAAATTACCATTGTCGCCAATATCAAAAGGGCATATTGCCTCCTCGTTCATAGATTCACAATTTCCTTTGTACTAGAGTATTAAGAATTCACATACTTTCACTTCATATTCCAAATGTGTTTGACTTTTGTTAGTCTAAAAAATTTGGATAGTGAAAAGCCATAATCAAAAGTATAAATTACAGAGACTTAGGATTTAAAATTCTAAATATCAAATTCCTAACTTCCAACTTTGGGTAATTGTTATTGTGTTTTAGATTTTTGTTCACTTGTCTAAAACCTTCATACTTATACCTAATTTGAGATAAGTTTATTTACTTCCAATTATAATGGTTTATCATTTAATATTGTTTAGAAGTTATTGATATACCTTCTAGAACATTAGTCAAATTATACTTGTGTTGGACGGAATTCTGAATGAGTTTGATTTATTTTTTAAAGTTGGAAAAAAGAGTAAAAATATATGGTCGAATAAATCCACTGAAGTTGCAACATATCAATGTTACTTTTATATTTTAACCTTAATATAAGGGGTCATAAATTTTTATTATTGTAGAACTTACGCCCTTAACATAACTCAAATTATGTCAATGCCTTATTGATATCCTAATCCATTACATATGAAAAGCGTTATTAAGTGCACCTTAACTTTTATGTTTGATCATAGGGTCTCTAATACAATCTTGATAAGATAATTGGAAGACCATTGTGTTATCTGATCAACAAATATAAAACACTATTAACTTAAATCAATAAAATATGTCTCCTTCCAACGTATTGAAGGAAATGGATTTTATAATAACGTGTCCATTGATAATATGTCTCCCTTTAATAACATGTCATTCTTAGCAAAACCTATATATAAGATTAGAAAAATACCTTCATGATTTTGTGTTTAAAAATAATGAAGGATGAATCAAAGTTCATGGAAGCGTTGCCATTCAAGATATATTATCAATATCCAATTGCAAGAAATGTAGGCATCAATGTAAGTCTAACTCTTGTAGGTATTAGAATATTATTGGAGTGCGAAGGATTTAAAAAAAGCGAAATTAGGACAATATTAATTATAAAATTATGTATATATTTTTTACACTCTAAAGTTTTTAAGAATGAAATAAAAAACATTGATTATGCATACTTGAGACAAGAAAATAAGGAATAATTTATCCTTAAAACTAATTTGTATACTTAATAGGTTATACTCATAAGGGCAATTAGAATGCTCCTTATTATTAACTTTGTTGAAAATTATATCCAGAAGTGGTGCATAAGTTTATCTTGCCATTTAAAGAAAATAAACTTTTAAGGCATTATCTGATATTAAATATTAATGCAAGTTGGATCAAAAAGTCCCATAACTCAAAAACAAGCATGCATACTATGGGACACAATTATATGAATGCTAGATTGGTCATCTTTTAAGCAAGATTGAACTAAATCTTTATCGTCAAGCCTTAAAAGTTCTCTATGCAATTAGAATCCCAATATTAAGCCGGAAGCTATATGCTTAGAAATAAATGAGTAAACTATTAGTTAAGCGTGAATATAGAAACTATAATAATCTTGATGTCCTAATTTTATGCAACCTATACAATAAGCATAATGCAATTCCAAATCTTGTTCGTAGATTGTGGGTAATACAAATTATAAGATGTAATATTGTCTGTAGCTGTAACTAAGTGCTTTGCAATTCCCTATAATATAGAAGTAACTTTTTCTAAAATTATAGTAGTAAAATAGAAATAATCCTAAAACCCAATAGTAAATTTCTTAAAAGTTTCTTATAAGTATCTAAGTACCTAAAATATATAGATAACTCATTTATTATTAACACCCTCCCTTTTTGCATTTTTGTCTTATTTGCCCATTTTTTTAAAATTAAATTTTTGGATTACTTTTACTTGGCATCTCTCTTTTTATTTTTAGTTACAATTAGATATAAAGAATCTTGTTCATTTTCAGTTTTGTATGTTTTTATCACGAAGCAATTTTCATTGTTATGAATTCAAAAAAATCATTGGTGAAATATAGAAAGATATTATTAGTGTTTTTGTTGGTTGTTTGTGATTATGGTTATATGGTTTTAATTTTGTAACTATTAGGTTGCTTCATCCTGAGCAATTTTGCTAAAAGCTCATTGTAATTTCCCTAGAATATAGAAGTAAAACTTGCCTGAAAGCACCTTATAGCTTCAAAAGTCAAAGGTCTTTTTCTTTTTCTTATATGACTTGTGTATTATCCCACTAGAATTAATCAAAATCTCAAGTTAAGGTTAGTGTATATTTTTGGACTTCAAAGGTGATTGTTTAACTTCCTTGCTAAATTAATTAAGATAATTTTCTTGTTGTATAAATAGAATAAGTATTATGAAAGATAAGGATTAAGTCTCATACAAATATAGATTAGGACTGCATAAGTTCAAGTGATAATTTTTGTCTAGTTACTGACATAGTTGTAATTTATGATAATTTAATTAAGAGTTAATCTTGTGTATGTTTTCATTTATAGGGATGAATTTTACAAAAAAACAAATGAAAGTTTCATAATGTTAAAAAGGTATCTAATATACTTGTTGTAAAGCAAGTAAGGTCTAAAATATGGTATGGAGAAATGAAATCTTGTTTGTTGTAACATCCGATCCTTTTGTAAACATGAGAAATGCAATGTTCGGTTTCTCTGTAAACGTCATAAATGGTTAAATATAAAAGGAAGTCTTCAAAATAGAAGGAATTGGGGCCAACTAAAATTATGATAAAATTTTAAATATTAGAAAATGAGGATTTGAGGTTTAAGATGCACAAAAACCAAAGTCAAAAGAGCTCAAAAAATTTGTCAAAGGAAGTAGGGTTATTTTTATAATTTTTAAAAAATCTAGAAAACTCATATGAGGGCTTTTTAAACAAAAAATTTTAGTTTTTCGGGATTTTCAGAGGCCATGAATACCATGGAAACCCCTAAAGCAGTTGAAACCCTTCAGGTGAGTGAGTTTGGCAAAAGTTAACAAAAACTTTGACCAAATAGTTCGGAATTGTTTTAGATCCTTTTTGAGTGATTCCAAAGGCAATTCTTATGATTAAGAGCCTAAGGAATATGATGGAAAAGACAGATTTCAAAAAGGAGTTGATATGAGCCTAAAATGAAAAAGCCAAGAAAAAAGACTAAAATGTAAAAGTAAAAAGTTACATAAAGTGACTTTCAACTTCTTCTTATCCATGTTCTAGCAGCTCTTCTGACTAAAATGCTCTGTTTCTGCCCAGAAAACAGAGAGAGAGAGAGTGGCGCACAAGAGCAAAATCAAAGGAAGAAGAAAAGCCAAGAGAAAGGTATGAATTCATGGAAACTTTTGCTCTTCCCTTTAGAAAACTTCTTCCCCTCCTTTCCTCCTCTCTTCCTATGGATTTAATGAGGTGTTTGGTTTTGTTTTGAGCCCAGAACAGAGGGGGAAAGTTCAAAATTCAAGGAGATAGTTGAAGCAAGGAAGAGAGCTCTTGAGATAAGCTTGGAATCAAGGTGATTTTTCTATCTTGGTTGATTCCTTTTTCTTGCCCTTTGTGTGTGGAGTTCTGCCAAAATAAAACCATCTTGGGGGGGGGGGGAGGATTCTTGTCCAGAAATAAGAAAGAATTGTGGGTTTTAGACCATGAGGAGTTAGTAGATGCAAGGAAATTGGAAGAAAAGCTAATGAAAATCAAGTTATGAAAGTGTAGAGTTCTTAGACACTTTGTAAAAACTGATTTAATCCATGAATTTTTTTGCATGTGTAAATGTTTAATTGAGCTTCTAAGACTTCTAGGAAGCCTCCCAAGTGACTCTCCCATCAAGAAAAAATTAGAAACCCCTTGAACCCCAAATGCTTCCATAATGTCGGCCTAGGCTAGAAAGAGTACCAAGGGGAAGTTTTAATTTATTTCAAGCTTATTTTTGAGTCATGTAGGATGGAAGAGGATGAGAGAAAGTCTTAAAAAAATTTTAGAAGTCATTGATAGTGAGATGAAAGTATATGTTCCATAATGTAGCATAATAAAGTAACTCCTAGTTAGGATCTTTAAAATAATTGTGTGATGACTCCAAGGAGTCTAAATGGAGTCAAGAATCATAGATTAAAGGAGAGAAAGGAGCCAAGATCATGAATTCTTGAAGTTGCTTCATTAAGTGCCTTATGGAAGCATAATGGAGTCATAAACTAAAGTAGCATTATGTAAAGTATGTATAATGTCAAGACTTGTTCCCATGAGTAATTCATGTTTCTTTTAGTGTGTCTAGGCCAAGAGAAATGGTCTCCACCTTCTTGGGTGTGTGAAGTCAAGGGAGAGGAGTCAAGACTTAAAGAAAAAATGTGTAAATGTAAGTAAGGTAGTTCTCTCCATTTTCTCTTATGCATGGATGTGTATTTAGCTTGTCTTAAAATATGTGTATGTGTATTTTCAAGCCATGAAAAGTATGCTAGCATGATCTTATTTGCCATGATTTTATGATGTCATGTTATGTTTTTAAGTGAATGTATGATGTTTCTTGAGTTTGCTTGAGTGTGGATAGGTCAAAAACTCTTCACTATAGTGAAGATGAGTTAAGAATCCTTGAGTTTGGTTGAGACAAAGTAAAGAATCTTACAAAAATAAAGTGGGCTCCCAAGAGTATGGTTGAGTCCAAAGTGCTCAAAGAATGGGTGAGGCAAGTCCAAAATTTATGAGAAGAAGTGTGAGGCTAATCCAAAGACTTGGTGAGCTATTGAATGATTTGTATGGTTTATTCACATGCTAAGCTTGATTCTTGAATACTTATGATTTGTATTATGTCCATCCATATATTTTTAAGGCTTGCTCTACATATATTATATATGATTGAATGGGAGATGAGCTATTTTGAATCTCATCCTCTCATCTCCAATGATCTAACATGCTAGGTGGACCAAGTAGCTATGGCAATGGGAGCCAACAACAATGACGAAGGGAGATTGACAAGCTTATGTTTTGTTTTGTCCATTTTAGAGCTATAATAATGGTTCATGATGTATATGATGTTGTAAATGTGTTATGAACCTTGAGACATGTATAAATATGCAATTATATGATGTTTATAACTATGGATATAATGTATGAGTTCTAGAATACAATTTGAGTATATAATACCAAATTATGCAATTTGAAAGTTCGATGTAAATGTGCATAAGTGTGGGTGAGAAGACTAAAATGAGATGCATGAGGTTTGGGACTATTTGGGCAGCTCACACAAGTTTTAAATGTACTTTTAGACTTGCCCAAAAGGTGCCAAGATCAAGGGAAATCCATTTGGCAACTTTGGCACCCTATAAGGAGCCAAAATTGACTATTATGGAATTCTATATCACTTTTTGGCCAAATGAGTTAGTCTTGATCTGAGATTTAGCATGTAATTAAATCTCACTAAAAGATTTTTTGGAAGTTAAAGATCATAATTTTCGGAGGTCTACAAAATATTTGATGATTTTTTAAAGTTGGTAAAATTTATGGAAATGGTCTGATGCACTGTTACAATGGTCTGAAATTGTTTTCTGTCACATGAGGCTCAAATGATGTCCAATTGTCATGAAATTTTATACAGAGAAACTAGGAAGTCACAGTGACTCGTTCCAACTAAAAGCACCTCATTTGGAGGTTTAGAGAGAAATATATGAATTTTTGAAATTTATGTCTAGTATCAGTAACCTTTCCCAACTAGAAGTACTGTTCTATCGAATTCTGAAGTCTGGGCTTGATGAACTAATTTGGAGATATTTTTTCTCTCTATTTGACATCTACAAATTTTCATATTGATATCATTTACATGGATTAAATTTTTTTAGAATTAATTGGACATTTTTGAAATTCATATCAGTAAACTATGACAGCATCAAGACCCAGTCCGACCTCCAAACCATTTTATGTGTCAAACATTCAGTGTGTGGGATGTTATGATTTGTACCTATTTTTATCATGAAGTATATATACCAAGCTTTCCAGAATAACCAAGATTGCATGATTTCGATTTTTCTAAATTTAGTTATAATTTTTCAAAGTTTGGTCAAAAAGTGGAGCAATTTTAGCCGAGAATGAATCTCTATATTCCACACTCTATTTCGGTTTTAATGAGTTATAGATATGATTTTGTGATGCAAATGACTTATTTTGATATAATTAAATATAAAGATATATAGTATGAGCTCACAGGGTCCACATAACACTGATTGTAAATTTTTAAATATAGCGTAATGCGAAAAAATCCATGATTTTCATCTCCTTTTTCATATGTTCTTGTGGAATTGATGAAATAAAACTTATGAATGGCATGAAATGAGTTAGAATTTATGGTGTTACACTTGTCATCTTTTTTATAGGGGAATGTTACACTATTAAAAGAGTGGTGAAAATTAGAACCTATTGAGAAAAAAGATATATAATGATAAAGCTTACAAAAAGCAAATGATGCACAAAGAGGAGCATCTTTCAAGAAGTTCAAGTGTAAGGAAACAATATTCATAGTTCTACATACTTTTATGCCCTATTTCAGTGAGTTCATTTAGTATAAATAATTGATTTATATTTTATAGGTATCATTTGTTATAAGGTACTCTCCCTATTAGTTCAAGAAGTTGTAGAATTCATAAAAAATAACCATGTACTTAATAAGTTAGTAGAAGAAATAGGATTTGAAAATTTGATTAATTTGGTATTTTACACCCTGTCAAAGGAATTATGCATCAAGCTTGTTAAAGTCTTTGACATTCAAACTAAATCTTTATCAATTAGAGGTAAATAAGTGCCAATAAAAGCCTAGGATGTCCATGGCATAATGGACATTCCATTTGGTGGCCAACCTATACCTGACAATTCAGGGGAAGAAGCTATAATTGCAATTAAAAGAAAGTTCAAAGAAAAACAAATGAAAGATCTCAAACAAATAATACTAGTAGGGAAGGCTAGTAGAGACTTTAAAAGGGCCTTTGTACTTTTTGCCCTAATAACATTGCTATGCTCAACATTTAGTTTTTATATCAATGATAAACTACTTCCTACTATTGTTAACATCGATTACACAACTTTATATGACTAGTCAGAGTTTGTGTCATCCATCCTTGTTAAGGAAGTGACGAGCTTCAAATTAGCTTCAAGTAAAGGCACGAAAAAGAAAAGCACTAGGGGATGCCTTCCTTTCCTAATGGCATGGTCTTAAACCTATATGTTTATATGATCTATAATTTGCAACATGTAACAAGTTCATTTTTTGTTAGTTATTTTTTTCCAACATCACTTCCTTAACAAGAGTCATAAACAAAATTACCAAGTATTTACTTTTGCATCATTAGAGTAAAGATAGATTGGAATTTTTGCACCTACCCCAATTATAGCCGATCTTCTCGCAACTAGAACACTGGTATTAAACCTTGTTTTAAAATTGACACTCTCATCTTTTTTTTTCCTATACCCTCATAGTAGGACGAGTCATGATGAGGGGTTGTAGGAAAGTATTACTAATATAATCATCAATAAAAAAATTGTTCAAATTTGGCATATCATGAATCTCTATAAGGATCATTGTATTTATATAAATTTTTTACTGAGAGCTTAATAAGTAGCATTCTTTAACGTAAAAGTACACATTCCCATGCAACTTCTTTATTACTGCACATGTATGAAGGTATAAGATTCCATATATTTGTCAAGCTTGATAAGTACACTCTCTTAATGCTACATTAACCTTTAAATAAGTGTTTTTCATTCAAACTAATATCTAATTAATCCTATAATGCTTTGCTATAATATTTTATACCCTAACAACATTCTCCTGAAGTATTGTCTTAATCGTTGGACCTATTCTATTTGTCCATTTAGCTAAAGCTTTCTTATTAGCATATAGCTTTTTAGCAAGCTTCTCTTAATACTTGTTGATTAAAACACAAATACTATTTTTCCTCTCATTTACAATCTATGCATTAAAAGATTTTGTAAAGTTAGTTATGATATTATCCCATCATCGGTATGGAAATTTAGACAATATCCATCTAACAACATCACTCTATGTTTCCACCTATCTAACCAACTTAGGAGATAATGACCTTAAATTTTTCAATACTTTCATATAGTCCAAGTCTAACTGAGCATATGCAATGTCATTTAACAATTTTAATACATCATCATTACATGTTCTTCTTTGTCCCTTGCAAATTTTAGAAAACTCACTATTGAAGTTCTCTTTCATGTGGCAATAGCGTAATGCATACCTTTTCACACCAAACACTTCTCTTACTATATTGATTATGACATTGCAACGATATAAAACTAGACTAATTTCTATACAATTAATCAAGTCTTTAACATTTTGAAAGAACTACACCCAATTATTATATATTTTTGCACCTATGATTGTATAAACAAGTAGATACAAGTTATTGTTTGTGTCATATGCAGATGTAGCTAAGAAAGTCCCCTAATATGGCCCATTGAGATAGCAACTATCAATGTATAATATTAGTCTTAGACCAAGCATGAAGCCAGTTATACAACATTCATACGCAATGAACAACCTCTTAAAATGGTTGTTTGTAGATAACATCCACCTTGCAACAGTTTCTAGATCTATTTATATTAAACGATTATACAACTAAATGTTTAGTATGTATGATTAGTTTACTAATCTATTAATGTTAGCTAAAACTTTCTTCTTGTCCCTTTATAGTTGATGGTAACTTAATACTAATTTATATTCTCTGAACAACTCACTGCAGATATCATTAGGTATTTTATCTTTACTTGACTTTATATTGTTAACTATTATAGATGCCACTAAGTTAGCCTTTAACTTGTGATATATTATCAAGTTATCTTGTGCCAAGTGTACATATTTATTGCAAAATGTTTGCACACTTAAGAAAAGTGTGCTTTTATCTACTGCATAAGCTGTTAGCTTTCACTTGTATCCATCTATATTGTATCTGACAATCATTTTGTGGGGGTTGTTTTTCACGAAGGCATATCTAAATTTGTGGACAATGCTATACTTATATCGTGCCTACCTGAATTAGATAGCATTATAAAAAATTTGTCAAAATCCAATAATCAAATCTATTTGGCATAATTTAACTCAAGCATTGGTGCAGTAGAACTCTGTATTACATATGGAACAAGTACAAGTTATTGGTTAAAGAGAGACCCAACACTTGAATAAATTGAATTTGAATTCATTCTATATTTTTATTCAATTAAAATTTTGTTAGACTAGCAAGTAACACTAAAGTATAAAGATTATAATGCATAATGGATATTCATTAGACAAGTTATAAAAGTTTAATTCCTTACATTGTTATGGATTAAGATGGTGATGCTCTAATTTATTCCCCATTTATTATATATGCAAATACACATTAATCATTGTACTTGATTAGTTAAGCTTAAAGGCATCAAATTTCAATGTGTATTTTAATTATATTTCATTAATATCACAATCTATGCATGATCTTATTACTTTCATTAGTTCCCATAATGACACTTCTTCCTTAATTAGTCTTCCAGTTGTTCAACTCCTTTCATAGTGGAGCCTTCTGCTTAAATCTCTTAAAATCTGTTCACCTATATGAAAATAACAAAATATCTCAATTGATGGTTGATTTTCTATTTTGTGATTATTACATATTTTAAGCATGTTAATCATATTTTGAACCAAAACAATATTATTATACAAAAGGTGGTAATAAAGCTAAAATCAAGTAATAGTATTCCTAAAACTAAGTAATAACATTTCTAACAGTAATTAACTTACATTGTTTCACATAATTATGGTAACAAACTACAAAGTTAAATAATGATAGTAAAAGTATTAAAAGTTCTTATAACTCTAAGCCAAATACAATATATGATGATTCTACAAAGAACCGTTAACAAGAACAAGAATATGAAGACATTAACTATTAAGCATGGGAATTCAAAATGAATGCAAGATCATAAATTACTACTTACTAAATCATACATTATCTTTAACAATAGTATATCAATAACTAGAAAATGAAGTCTTTGCAGGCCCTTACCATACTAAGTTTTGCTCATGACATCTATCTTTTCTTTCATGCAAAAGCTTAGGATGCGTGATTATGAGGAGATAAAAATGAGGAGACTAGAGGGACAAATGGCGGGATAAGAAGAGGAAGAACTATAAGGTCAAAGAAATGGGAGGATGAAGGATGAAGAAATGAAGGAAAGAAGGATAGAGAAACAAGGGGATGAAGGGCAAGAAGGAAGGCAAAAATGGTAAAGGACAAAAATGACAAATGAAGAAGAAAACAAATCAAGAAATGGCGAGAGCAAGTAGCGCTGAAGAATGAAAAATTGAGTTGGTTATATAATAGAGAAACAAAAGTATTTTTGTTTATAAATTGTTAAAATTTGTTCTTTAGGTTAATGATATCAATTTTTAAGATTCCTATTATAATTTTTAAAAAATTTAATTCCTTCTAAATAATTTTTTAATTTTTTATTCTTATATCTTTTAAAATAATTCAAAATTTTAAAATCTTTCTATAAATATTTCCAATTAAATCCTGAGTACCTTTTGCCTTCCTTTATCCTTCAAGAAGGAGAGTCCAAGACGAATTGATCTACATATTTGTCAACTTATACTTTTTCCCCACAAATCCTCGAGAAGGTCGTGCTTGAGGGAAAGTTTATACGAATGTCAAAGAGGAAGCCCCTGCATCAAATGGAAGAAGTGGGCCCGTTTGCATTTTTGCACGCGAAAAAATGTGGCCAACGACTGTACTCTCATCATATTTTTTTCATTTCATTTTCATTTTGTGGGTCCCTGGGTATGGAATTTCGAATAGTGCGCCTTCTATTGGACCCAATACAACCCATTTTCTTTCCCATAATACTCTCTCTCGCTGAAATTCCACGTCTATCTTCACACCCAATTGTCTCTCTCTGTTCTGGTGTGTTTCTTCCCTTGTGCATGGCCCAGAGACTGGAGGTTTCTGTATAGTGACAATTATATTAGAGTGAACCAATATATTTTTCCATATGAGGCTGCTTTGCAAAATCCAAGCTTTTGGTGCCGAGAGTAACTTTTGGCCATATAAAAAGGATAAGGAGAATATAATCTCCAGGCGGTTTGCATTTTTATATACGGATAACATCCTGAGCATTATTAACACTGCCTTTAAGATTTGTTCTTGTTTCTCATATTTTCTCTTTTTTCTTCATTACCCATGCTCCCCAAACTGTTTGCAATCTTGTTCTGCTTCTCTTCTCGGTCCTCTCTTCCAATGGAACTGATGGCCTCTGGTTAAAGTTGATCTTTGTATTTTGTGAATCCACAGGCATCTCCCCTTTTCCAGAAAACCTATCTTCGGCAATAAAACCATGTTCTTTACATGTTACTGTTTTCATGAGTTAACTTCTCGACCAATCTGCTACTTCTTGCTTCAATGACAGGTACTTTTGGCGCTATACAATTCCCCCATCTTTCTCGTGCATTTGATATGTTATTTGCGCCCCTTGTTTTCTTTTGCTTTTCGGGTATGTTAGTACCTTTATGCTCATAGTTTCTGGTATACAAGTATTCAACTTATGACTTTCTATATAGTTCTTTAAAAAATGACGATGTTGATTTTCTTTTATTAGGAGCAGAGTGAATATTAGTTGCTTTAGGCAACTTCAACCATGAGAGTTTGGCTTATGGTGTTAATGGTTCTCTGGAATGGGTTCTCTTCAACTGGGGCTGGCTTGAATCATTCTACAGGACCCGATGCTGTTAATATTGGGGTTCTTTACTCTTTCAACACCACCGTTGGTAGAATTGTAAAAATTGCAATAGAAGCTGCAGTTGAAGATGTAAATTCTGATCCATCTATTCTTGGTAAAACTAAGCTTAAAGTCTCAATGCAAGAGGATTCCAAATACAGAGGTTTTCTGAGCATTGCTGAGGGTAGGTCCTTCACAAACTTCCTTTTTTTTTTTTTTTGAAGTTCTTTCAGTTCAAAACTCAACTTTTTTAATTATAGAAGAAGTTAATGAATTTGACAGATTATAATTCTTTGTCCTTTAAATAAATTACCAATGTACAAACAGCCTTGCATCTCACGGCGAGACACACTGTGGCTATAATTGGCCCTCAAACCTCTATCACAGCTCATGTCATATCTCACATTGCAAACGAGCTCCAAGTTCCTCTACTATCATTTTCTGCAACGGACCCCACACTCTCTTCCCTTCAATTCCCATTCTTTGTTAGAACTTCTCATAACGATCTTTATCAGATGACTGCAATAGCGGAGCTTGTTGACTACTATGGGTGGAGAGAGGTTATTGCAATCTATGTTGACGATGATCATGGAAGAAATGGGATTGGTGCATTAGGGGATAAGCTTGCTGAGAGACGTTGTAAGATCTCTTATAAAGCTCCTATGAGCCCTGAAGCAACTAGGGAGGAGATTACTGATGTGCTTGTTCAGGTGGCTTTGGCAGAATCTAGGATTATAGTTCTACACACTAATGCTGCTTGGGGGCCAAAGGTGTTTAGTGTGGCAAGGTATCTTGAAATGATGGGATCTGGCTATGTTTGGATAGCCACTAATTTTCTCTCCACTCTCCTGGATACAAATGGTCCACTCCCTCAAGATACAATGGATATGATTCAAGGGGTTCTTACACTGCGTATCTACACACCAGATTCAGAGCTCAAAAGAAGATTTGTTTCACGGTGGAAAAACTTGACTAGTGGGAAGACTGATAATAGTAATGTTCACCTTGGATTGAGTACTTTTGGCCTTTATGCATATGATACTGTTTATGTGCTTGCTCGTGCGCTTGATAGTTTTTTCAAACAAGGGAACCGAATTACATTCTCGTATGATTCAAATTTGTCTGAGCTACGCGGGGACAGTTTGAATCTTGATTCTGTGAACATCTTTGATCAAGGAAACCTGTTGAGAAAAAGTATCTACGAGGTTAATATGATTGGCGTAACAGGTACTATCAAGTATACATCTGATGGAGACCTTGTTAATCCAGCATATGAAATCCTCAATGTGATTGGGACAGGATCTAGGAGGATTGGTTATTGGACTAACTACACTGGATTATCAGTTGTTCCTCCTGAAGAACTTTATTCAAAACCACCCAATCGATCTGCGGCGAATCAAAAGCTACAACCTGTGATTTGGCCTGGGGACAAAGACCAGAAGCCTCGTGGTTGGGTTTTTCCAAATAATGGGAAGCTCTTAAAAATCGGAGTACCAAGAAGAGTTAGTTACCGTCAATTTGTCTCACAAGTACAGGGCACTGACATGTTCAAGGGCTTCTGCATTGATGTATTTCTTTCTGCAGTGAACTTGCTGCCTTATGGTGTCCCTTATAAGTTTATTCCATTTGGGGATGGTCACAGCAATCCTAGTAACACCGAGCTTGCTCGTTTGATCACAGCGGGTGTAAGTATCAAGCTAACAAATGTCTGTGGGGTTTGGATGTTTAATGATGCCCTTTTGAGACTCTAGTTTTCTTCTTCCCTTACAGGTCTTTGATGGAGCAGTAGGTGACATTACAATTACTACAGACAGAACAAAGATGGTGGATTTTACTCAGCCATTTATTGGGTCTGGTCTAGTGGTTGTAGCACCAGTTAGGAAGTCAGATTCTAGTGCTTGGGCCTTTTTGAGGCCGTTTAGTCCAATGATGTGGGGTGTCACAGCTATCTTTTTCCTTGCCGTTGGAGCAGTTGTTTGGATTTTGGAGCATAGATTGAATGATGAGTTCCGGGGACCTCCCAGAAAACAAGTAGTTACAGTTTTGTGGTGAGGAAATCTGTTATTTTCCTTTTTCTTTTCCACCTTTTCCTTAGGGTATGTTTGGATGGCGGAGAAGAGAAGGAAATGAAAGATTTGATTTAGATTTAAATCAAGGGAAAGTTTTAAACCTAGTGTTCCCTTCCTCTTACTTCTCCATTTTCCTCAATCTAAACATACCCTTAGAGTCTACCTTATTGAACCGTTTCTGAACCCAACCTATGTCACTAATGCATGCAATAATTCCAACTATAGTTACTCATAGTTCTACTTCTGAATCTATCCCTAACATATTTGTGCTCTATTTGGCAGGTTCAGTTTTTCAACTATGTTTTTTGCCCACAGTAAGTGTCAATTCTTTGTCTTTTGTAACATATGTGGTCTAAGTTGTAGCTTTCCTTTGAGTTAATCAAGTTGCTATTTTCTATTTCATATGTAGGGGAAAACACAGTGAGCACTCTTGGTCGGTTTGTGCTACTTATATGGTTATTTGTAGTTCTTATAATTAACTCAAGTTACACGGCAAGCCTGACCTCAATCCTCACAGTGCAGCAGCTTTCTTCCCCCATTAAAGGCATTGAAACTTTAGTTACTAGCAAAGAGCCTATTGGCTACTTACAGGGTTCTTTCACTAGAAACTATCTAATTGAAGAAGTTGGTATTGATGAATCCAGACTTGTTCCTCTAAGGACACCAGAAGACTCCGCTAAAGCATTAGAAGATGGTCCCAAAAAGGGTGGTGTTGCTGCGTATGTTGATGAACGTGCTTATATTGAGCTCTTCCTTTCAAGCCGATGTGAGTTTACCATAGTTGGTCAAGAGTTTACGAGAAACGGTTGGGGATTTGTAAGTATCTCTTTGCCAATGATCCTAATTTTGTTTCTGCTACTTTCTTCTTAGAATTTCTTTTGTATAGATACATTTTTGTCTCTCAACTCAACTATTCTGGCTTACACTTCTTTCTGCATCTCATGGGTATGGTGATTCGGCCATATTGAAACCAAAATAGAACAATACAGCCAAATCATAGCATGCCAGAGGCTACACGGTTCCCAATATTACAGCCAGCAAACCGATCAAAATGTTCATAGAACACAACTAGAACAATCAAGAAAAACATCAGTAAATCATTAACTCCTATCTTAAATAACTAGTAAATAATCTTCCAGATCTCCCAAGAAGGTAGAATCTGAGCTTTATCAGAAATGCTGCATGGCCACCAAGTTCATGCTTGAAACAAACATCCTGCGTAATAATACAATGACATTCTTGTAGCAGTCTCTGACTTTATATAAATTCTTGAGTTACTCCCTGGCATATATGATAATACAGAACAACTCTTCCTAGCCAACTCAAGAATCCAACAGAACATTTTTTTGGTATGCATATAGATTATATTATAGAATGTTATAACCATGAAGCCTCATTTGCCCTAGGTTATACAAAGATAGCATGCAAAACTTAGATAAATTTTTAGCCTTGGTTAATTATCTCCAGAGCATATTCTTAACTCTGTATACTACTGAAACATGCTCAAGTTGTTATTCTAAAGGAGGGGGTAAGATTTGGGACGGCATTACCGTCCATGTATATGTCAGCTTATGGTTATATGTTTTGTCCTTCACTTTTATTCAGGCTTTTCCACGAGACTCGCCTTTGGCGGTTGACTTGTCGACTGCTATATTGGAATTGGCAGAGAATGGGGATTTACAAAAGATCCATGACAAATGGCTTCTGAATATTGCTTGCTTAACACAGAATGCGAAGTTTGAAGTGGACAGACTTCGTCTTAAAAGCTTCTGGGGACTCTATCTAATCTGTGGGTTCGCTTGCGTGCTTGCTTTGTTGATATATCTTATACTGATAATGAGGCAGTACAAGAAGCACTACGTAGAGGAGGTTGAATCTTCTACTGGCCAAAGCTCAGGATCTTCTTCACATATTCGGACTTTCCTCTCATTTGCAGACCAAAAGGAATCTGAAGTTAAAAGCCGATCCAAGAGAAGGCAAATGGAGAGGCTCTCTCACAGAAGCACAAATGCAGGTGAATCAGTCATTAACTCTAATAAACAATATACTCAATCATCTTCAAACAGGAGCATTGATTGTGCCGGTGAAGCCTGACCTCTGTTATTCTTCAACAAGAATTTGTGCTCCTTTTAGATGGATTTTTAGTATACCTCCTCTTGTTAAATAGTAGACCAAGTCAATCATAAAGACATATTAAAAAGTATGATTAAGATGCTTATATGTTCTTTTATAACTGGATTGGTTTGCTTGTTTATTATAAAATGTAACTAAAAGTTCTGGAAAAATTACATTTTACATATGAACCTCTAAACTTAATTACGTGTTTGGTGATGGAGTTTAAAATGTAACACTTAAGTTTTCTAAGTTATACAAAAAGTGAAAATATTAAATTAACATCTGAAAAGCATGTGATGCCAACAATTTTCACATGCAAGGGGGAAATTTTGGAAAGGTGACGGGGATATATAATATGTGACAATCACATGTCTTTCAAATCTTCGTTTTAACTTATATGTAATGTTCTAATATTTTTTGATAGTTTTATGAGATAAAATGTTATACTTTATTGTTTATGTCAGAGTTGTAGTTAGTTTATCCTTCGAAGAGGTTATATGTAGTTCTTTTAAATAAAAAAATAATAGAATTTGTGATGGTTGCTTATATTTTTCTTTTTTCTTTTAATTTTTTCATACATACTTGTATAAAATATCAATTTGTATCTGATTCTGATCACGATGCAGCACGTCCCCACTCAGAAACAGAGTCACGTGGTTTTTCAGTTTTGTTCCTTTTTACTGGTTTTCGTAGAACACATAAATATATAGAACCGCCTCAGATGAAAAATAAATTACTGGGTGTTTGGGATTTCAAGGTCATCTCTCCTTTTGGTTATTAAAAATTGTGAGCTTGCATCTATGGCTTGTATCAAACCGATACAACAGCTGATGCTAAGACTTCCTTTTGGCTGATGTCAGGAAAGTCTTCATGATTTATTAGACATCACAGTTTAATCCATTCTAGTTTAGCATTCTACCGTCGGGGCTTTATTTATTTTGACATTATATGTCTTGCTATTTTAAAAAATTAGAACGGAGTATGAAAAGCAGAATTTCTACTCTCTTGTCCCCTACAGAATCCATTACAATAATTTGCTGCATCATTTGAACTATTTTATATCAGTATTATTCATGAATATATTCAAAAGTTGACTTCAATACAAGTATTAATTTGATCTCAAAGTATTTTTTTCAATTTAATAAAATCAAAAGTAATACTGATTTATACAATTTACAATTCGAATCTTATAATTCATAATGAGTAACAAAGTGAATTGATAATAAATCATGCAATTCAAACTAATATAAAAGTATAGCATGACTTTGTAATTTAATAATATATATGAACGTTGAATTAACATGAGAATGTTATATTGTTATTAAGTATTGTTTATATTTTTTATTAAAAAAGGATATTATTTAATATTATTTTAAGAATTAATTACTCATAAATTATATGATTAATAAGTTTATCTATAATTTTTGTTTAAGCACCTTTCTTAACTCTTAGGATTAAATTTACTATTTTGAGTATTTTATATATATTATAAAGATATATATATATATATATATGTCATTTTTTATATTTAAAGTTATTTTTCATTTGTTATCAAATCTTAAGATTCAAAAATAATTTTTTTTTTTTAATTTGCAGTAGGAATCATGAGTTCTTTCATTCTTTGACTTTAAATCCATAATCTAACCTTTTCTACGACACCATATCTGGAAGCTTGGGTCTTGCTATAGTTGGAATGTCTGCAACCACATATCTTAGAGATCTCTTCTACAATACCTGATTGGAGTGCCTTTGGAGTTTGTTAGATCTGTTCGAAAATAGCTATAGTAGCAAAGACACTTTGGTTTAGCTAGATTCGAGAGATTATATATTTGCTGGGAAGTTCGCTTACAACTCTCTTCATGTTATTGGGCTTCTTTTTCTATACCTTAAATTTGCAAGAGTGGATTGCTATTAATTTATGTGAGAAGCTTGAGAAAGATAGGGAACATAGGTGATCTGATCTACCTTTTTCACAATAAGAACATGATAAATATGGCTTCAACATAATAGTGCGGTTTTTGAGCAAAAGCTTAGTGATGTTGGAATCTTAAGAGCAAAGTTATCAAGCCTCCAAAGAGATGGAGAGAGCTTAGTGTCTTCAACTCCTTTAATATGCAAAAAAGTTAAAAATTAAAATTAAAATTTAAAAAAAAAACTAATTTTGTGAATAAGACAAAACAATAGTGTCCTCACTTTAAAAAATTTATAAAAAAGAACCAATACTATTAAATAATAATTAAAAATATATAATATACATTTCCTAAAATTTTATCCTTTCTTTTCCCTTTCTCACCCTTACCATATAGGGGTGTAAGATCTTGACATTTGCCATGTGTCAATGGCAGAAGGCACAGCCAAAAATGCCCCGAAAAAACTTTTTTCTTTTTCTTATTTTTAGTAAGGACATTTTGGTCTTTTATTATAATATACTTTCCATTCCTTGATATATTTATTCTACCAAGCATACGAATGGAAAAGCTTTTTATTATTATTTTAAGGTAAGGGAAAAGCATTTCTTTATCTTCTCACGTCATATCAAACACAATTGATTCCATTCTATTCCATTCAACATTCTCCTATTTTCATCCAAGGAAATTTTGTAAATGAAACGAGCCCCTAAAAGCCCTAAAAATTCCTGCCAGCAAGGTTAAAATATATATATATATATATATATATATATATAAAGTCATACTAGCATTGGAGAAAGCTTACACCATCATAGCAAAGGACAAAAATAAATGTTATTCAGTAATTATTTCAACAAAGGTGATGTCTATGAGACAAACATTATTGTCACCATAGTATCGAAGTAACACCATATAATAATCAATCATTAGAATTATGATGAAAGGTTAACGTTGATGTGTTTAGTTTAGGATCCAATAAATAAGAAGATTCATTGTTGACAGATTATTTTAAATATTTTTTTTGGTCATTAAATATATTCTTTTGGAAATATTATCAGTGCCATTATAATTGAACATCAGAGAAATGTCCAATAAAGGTAAGGTGGATATAGGTTGTTTTAGTCAAGAAATAGTTTGAAGGGGATAAATCTATTTGTTCTAGCTCTCGGTCAACCCTACCACAGCGTAGATTTTAGAAACAATAAATAAATAAATTACTATGTGAATGCTGGTCCAAGAAAGAACCTTAATTTTTCAAGGCATTTCTCCATATTGATTCCACTTGCTCCGTATGACTTGTACCAAAGTCTCGAACACACTCATAATTGTGTCGCCGGTAATGGCCGAGGTTAGCAATGAAAGCTGGTTCCATCTTTTTATCCCATTTCTATTTTCCAATGCCTTACAAAAGGCCAGACTCAGTCTCCCTATCTTCCAGTTCCACTCTGTCACTGGCCTTGCGAAGAAAAACAAAAAAGTCTCATATCGGAATCCCCCGAATAAGGACGGTGCAATACTTCAACGCCTTGGGCCTTAGTGAAACATGGTATTATATTGTAACTTTGACCTTTTGGTTAGATTAGTATTTGACAACATCTGTATTACAGTAGTTGGAAACCTGCCATAATCTATCCTGCAGCCTTCCTTTCCCTTCAGAAATGATGCTCAACCCATCAGAACAAGGCCAAGGCACTACTATCTAACGTTTTAAAAATACCGTTGAAAACATTCCTCTGCCTTGCAATATTTGCTCATAACTTTGTACACTTCAATCAAGAGTCTCGGGAATCGACTTGCAAAGTAGTTATTGAATCCTTCTGGAAGAGGTCCTACAAGTTCCTGAAAACAAGCAAGGTAAAAAATATAAGTCATACTAGCATATAGAGAAAGCTTGTGGATCCTAACGATGACCATCAGAGACGTGCCTAATAATGCTAAGGTGGAAATAGGTTGTTTTAGTTAAGAAAAGTCTGAAGGAGAAAGATCTGTTTGTTCCAATCCTCAGTCAACCCCATCTCAACCAGTGTAGATTTAAAAAAAAAAAAAAATTAACAAAAAAATTTATCATGTGAATGCTGGTCCATGAAAGAACCTGAATTTCTTGAGGCAATTCTCTATAGTGATTCAACTTGTTTCTCATTACTCGTAACAAGTCTCGAACACTGTCATATTTATATCGCCGGTAACGACCAATGTTAGCAATGAAGACTGGTTCCATCCTTTCATCCCAGTTTCCATCCAAAGCCACTGGTGCACTACTTTCCAATGCCTTCAGAAGATCAGAATCAGTCTCCCTATCTTCGAGTTCCACTCTATCACTGGCATCGCGTAGAAAAGAAAGTCTCATCTCAGAATCCCAAAAAAAAGGATGGCGCAATACTTCAACTGCCTTGGGCCTGACAATGACAATAAATGATTCAAAATATGGCGCGACACTATAAGGGTACAAGAAATATATTTCCAGAAGACACATTGAATGAGATTCACTTACCTTAGATCAGGGTCAGGGTTTAATAAACAAGAAATAAGATCCTCAGCTTCAGGAATGAAATCCACTAAGAAAAGGTCCTTCTGATTTTTCACAATATTAACATCACGTTCAAGACGTTCTCCAAATGGATGTCTTCCCCTAGTTATGCAGAAAAATAGGACACAACCTAAACTAAATAAATCTACAGCTCGTGTTTGGCGTCCTTGAACAAGCTGTTCTGGTGCTTGCCAACCTGAACTGCCACAGCCTGCAATTAATTCATCAAAACTTGGAGTAAGAATAATAAAACAGTCAAGACCTGTAAATTAGTAGGTAGAATTAGACTGAAATCCTTGTTTGAAAAAACAGAAAAGGTCAATGAACAAGAATTATAGATCACGCTAGACATTGTTGGCATATCAAAAATCAAATGTCAAACAACACAAATAAATTCTTTTAAGGAGCACTCACCGGTACCATTATGACCGAAAGAAGACATATCTTCTGGAAGGCGTTTACTAATGCCCATATCAGAAAGCTTCGCACATAAAGATCTTTCATTGATTATCAAAATATTTTGGGGTTTCAAATCCCGATGTACTATTCCCAGTTCATGCAAATGACAAAGCCCTGAAACCACATCCCTGTGTTACAATACAAAGGTGAAAGTCAAGAAGAAGCCAATGAAATATAAATAAAAAGGTAGAAAATAAACTAAAATTGAAATGTTGACATTCTATGTAACCTATCACAAAACAAAGACAACCATTAACCTCAAACGACTGGGGTCCATTCAAAGACTTCTGAATGAAAATTAAATAGAATTATTCCTAGCTATGCTTTCTTATCCACT
This sequence comes from Erythrophleum ivorense, assembly GCA_026724425.1. NCBI lineage: Eukaryota > Viridiplantae > Streptophyta > Magnoliopsida > Fabales > Fabaceae > Erythrophleum > Erythrophleum ivorense. The sequence goes on from JAIUCV010000278.1 coordinate 582,990, forward strand.
CTTACGCTTTCCTCTGACCCTATTGATACAATATGACTCATACCACTTTTTTTGTGCCGATCATTTTAAATATCTATTTCATTATAATGCCAAGCTTATTCTACTCAATTCTCTCTCATCTTCTCTTTTTATTGAAGCTACCTCTACCATAGACTTGACATCTTCATTTATCACTAATCCTTCCTAGCGCTCCCACACATCAACCCCTTCATTTTTAAGAGTTTAATTTCTTCAATTACGACAATGTTCCATTCTGGATTTCTTTAACCTTCAATCAAACTACCCTATAAAACATTGCTATTAATCTCAACCTAAATAACTCTTCCCCAAAGCTCCTTCTATGACTCATAAGTTTAAGTGCTTGGTAGTTCTAAAAAGATATCACCCTTCTTACCCTTCTTATTTATGGCAATATAGCACTAGCACTCCTTCATGCTTCAGGTATCTCACTTATCAGCAAAATGTGTTAAAATTCTATCAACTATATAATGCCTCTTTCACCTAAGCATTTCCAGTATTTCTTATGGTCCAATGACTTTCACTAACTTCATTTTTTTTCATCTTGTCTGAGAAAGGAAAGAAAAAGTTATAATCCTACCAACAAATTTGTCTATTAATATTTCATTGAATCAAGAAGACTTCATACTAACCTCAATAGCTTCAATAATAGAGATGATGGGAAACCATTTGCTTTCCAAAGATTTTGCATATTGTGCTTTCCTATCTCTAACTGGGCCTTTAAAGCTTCGTTCTTGCTAAACACAGAGTTTTCTGATATATCAGAGTGAATCTGAGTCAAATCATCTAAGTTGCATGTACAACGCTCTAGAGCGAGGTAAACAAAATCTTGATCATATTCCACCCCATACCATCGAACAATGTTTGGGTGATAGTCAGATGCAATGAGATTCTGAATTTCCTTAAAGGCCTCATCATGATGAGCCTGAACAAGTCGTTTTACAGCAACTGTTCGGCATTCATATGTTCCCTCTAGGACAATGGTACCGTTGCTTCCCTTAGCAATTTCTTTATTTGATACAAATAGTTTACCAATCTTGCGTCCATCAGCACATTCATCAACTTTATTAACATGCAGCAAAGATTCCTTATCAGTTCTGCTATGTGCCATTACATTGTCATCTTCTGATGACAGCTGCTTATTCTTTTTGTCAACAGTTCCATTGTTCTTTCCTGACTTACGCATTTTCTTTTTCTTAGAAGTACTTCTTAAATCAAACTCACCGTTTTGGCCTTTCAATTTAAATTGCTTTTTAGCCAGCAGAAAATAGTAGCAAATCAAAAGGACCAGGAGAAAGACAATAAACAGTATCAGAGGCAATGTTGTTGACCATGCCCTCACCCTCCTCAGGTCAACTTCCGCACGTGCAGTAATCTCTGTGGGAGGCTGAGGAAGCTCATCTGTGTCATCACTATTGACATAGAAGCCCAGATCTGGCAGCAGAGGAGGCAATGAATTTGGCACAGGCATGGGAAGCATCATAATATCATCACAGCCATTTAAAAATCTATCACTATTAGGCTGTGAAGGAAGCATCAGATCTGAAGCAGGCACTGGGAGCATTTCATTATCATAATTAACCTCAGGTAATCTCTCAACCATTGAAGGTTGCAACAGAATATTTTTTGGCAGGCGGTAGACTTTTTTTTTCTCTAGACATGGATATGGCAAAGCAAAATCCACGCCACTGTCAGAAGCATACTTACCCTCTGAATCAAATAATACCCCACCAGATGGATTTTCATAATTTTGGCAATATAAGACAGCCTCAAATTCAGCTACTGTCATACTCCATACAACTTTTTCTGAATCAGGACTAACAGCTTGTAGAGAATAATCTATCCTAAATAACATGAGTAGCAACTCTGGCGTATGTAGCTTAAGAGGATCAGTCTTTACCAGCTCCTTATTTTTAGTAGTGAGAATATTTTGAACACTTTGCCTGTCATCACTCCACAGTGCAAAGGCATTATCAAAATCAGATGCAGCATAACTTCGAAAGATCCTTCCAGTTTTGGCATCAACTTCAAAAACAGTGATTCTTTTAGATCCAAGTGTAACAACTCCATCATTTGATATTTTAGGTGTAGCTCTAACAACATCTTCAATAGATGTTAGGAGCCTCTGCAGACACAATAAAGCAATCAGCAGGATCACTAAGTATTCATCAAAAAGTAACAGCACTAAGAAAAACTTAAAAAAGCTTACGTTCCTCTTACATTATTTGTAATGCAATAGCAATTTATTGGACGGAGACTTTAAAAACAACAGTAGCTACCAAGCAATAGATTAAATTACTTAAATTCAGCACAACCCATTCTTGTAATCTGCATTGTGACAAATAGTTTCATACAATACTAATTAGAACCTGTAACATGAATTCTGAAAAGCAGCAAGTCAATGGTCAGGAACACCTTAACTCCTTTTTCCATCCACGTTTATGAAACTGGATAAGTAAATTTTAAGCTACCAGTGAACCTACCATTCTTATCTACCACTAGTTGCTTGACATGCACTAAAGTTCATGTTAATATTTTTTAATTGATTTTTAAATAAAATAAAATTATTATACATTTTTATATTTTAAAAATAACAAAAAGAAGTAGTGGGAAGTTAAATAGCTTCCTACTTTCCCATATACATTTATATTCAAATTATTTTAGAATATTATTTTATCTTTTAGGTTAGTTTGAGACCAAAGAGCCCAAATCATAACAATATAGATGATCAAGGCTCGAGTCTGGAGGTACATAGTAATATGAAGCTAAATGCAACTCACAATTATCTACTAGTAAAAATGAATATAAGTTCTTCAGAATTATGAAAATATACAGGAATATAAAAGACTTCAGGTATTCCAACCAAACATAGAACTTTGCTTTGGATTTAATATTTTTAATACACAGCAATGTCGGAGGTGCCATAAATTTAAAAAGAAAAATTAAAGGCATTTATCAAAAGATTTAGAACACTCATGGGCAGCATCATAATACATCCCTATATCCTTATACATCCATAAAGATTGATGTAACAGCAAAGAACATAAGGTAATACAAGTTTTGGGTAAAGCAGCTGAAAAAGTCAGACGATCAAAGTGAGCAAGAGGGCAGAGAAAAAGTCACCAAGTGTCATTACTATCGAGTATCAACAACTTGTTCATCCAAAAGCTTGTCAATGATTTGATATATGCATAATTATTAAATCCAGGACATTTACTTACTTTTAGATAAAAATCAAGGACATTTACTTTAAACCACAATCAACATGCCTTAAGGTAACAACTACATTTTCCTGATATCTTCGCCCATACCATTTTACCAAAGGGCTTTCTTTGATATAACCTCCAATCATCTCCGACTTCAATGAACTCATTACTTAGTCCAGACACTTTTGCTTTATCGATATCCTCATTGACAGGAGCTTGATATGAACCGTAAATCGGTGATCCTGTTGGAAATGACCATATGATCCTCATGGAACCACTCTCCACCAAATGTATTGTCCCATTTCGATCTGGGGCAGCAATTAGTGCCGTACTAGGCTTACTGTCCAATGAAAAAAAAAGGTGGAATAACATAGTTAGACTGCTAATTATCAGTAGAATAAAATAATATGGCTAGATCAAAAATCGATATGAACAAGACCTCTAGCAAAATATTAGTAATTAGCACAGTAATACCGCACAATTTTTAGTTCCGTAACTGCTTCTTAATTGCTTTGCCTGCTAAAACAGCATCATGGGGAGGAAAAAGAGAGTAACCATATGTGATAACATCAAAACCCAGTCAACATCACCGTCCTTAGCACCTATTTATCCATTCAACTGCCCAGACATATATTTATAATGTATTGAAACACCACGCTTAATCATGAATTATGAACCCCAATCATGGGTAAAACTCATACAGAGATTAATAATAAAGAAGCAAATTTTCTAATAAAAAGGGAAAATGAGAACTCACGGTGGATGAGACAGAAGAAATAGGCTTGGAGGCAGAGCTAAGCCCTTGAAGTCTTCCCCGTGATCACCCACAAGAGAGACTTGGGAGCTCTCTGACTTCGAGACCGAGACATCACCGGTTAAGCTCGAACACAAGACGATTAGCAGTATGATCAGAACAAGCGATATGCCAAGAAATCGAAATTTCATCTCGGGTCTCAACGATATGCTCCAAGATAGAATCGACCGAAAAAGATACGTTCTTGTCTCGAGTAAAGAAGGAATTATGCAACCCGGTTTAGATTGCAACTAGGGTTTTAGGAGAAGGAGAGGAAGAAGGTAATGGAAGTTAAAGCAGAACAGCAATCCGCAGCGAAGAATATCCGAATCTTCTTCCCACCCTACAATGGGACCTACGAGTCTGAAAACGATCCTAATCCTGCAAGAGTTGAAGCTTCTTTTGCATGGCAACTTCTCAGGGCAATCCTGAAAGGGAAAAGAAGAATCTGTTGCTGCTGCCGTTGGACCTTTTAGCCGAACATAGCTGGTCGATTCCAATTGGATCTGAATGTCATTGATTTTTTTTTTTTTTAAGTTTAAACATTATATTTTTTAAAGTTTATAGTTAAAAATTTATTTTTATTTTATATTTTTTTAAAAAAAATTATTTTTTTAAAAAATTTAAATTTAAATTATTTAAATTAAATCTAATTTGAATGGTCTAAAATTTTGTCTTGGAAAAACCATGAGAGAGAGAGGATATGAAAGGATCTGTTTCCTAATCATCTATTTACAATTAGCCTCGGACGTCACACTCACATGGTCCAATAAAAAATAATAAAAATATTATTCACCTTTATCCAACAAAATAAAAAAGATAATATTTAATTATTGATCAATTACAAACAAATGAACCTATGATAAAATCAAATAATGGAGATAAAATCTTAAATGTTTAAAAAATATAAGAATTAATGTAAAAAACGATAAGTTAGAAATACTAAATTAAAAATTTAGATAAATTATAATGACTAAATAATTAATTTTTAAAAAAATATTTAAAGCTTGTCTTTACAAAATATAAATTTATGTTTCAAACATTAAGAGTATAACAAATCACATATATTAGTACTAATAGCTTGACTTACACTAGAACACATGTTAATTTTTTTATAATTATTTAAATAACTAACATCATTAATAATTAATATTTAAAAAAAAAATATTTAGTAGAACATTACGTAAGTTCTCACCCTCTCCTTATTTCAATAATTAATATATGATTTTAGAATTGAGACACTAAAAAGTTCCTAAACCAAATGTATTAGTATTAGTACATTGGCATGCACTAAAAAGCGTGTCAAGTTTTTTTAAAATTTATTTGTAAATGATTTCTTTCAAAATTAAATTATAATATTTTTATTTTTTTAAAATAATAGAAAGAAGTATTGAGACTCTCTCACATGTATATTAATAATTTATATTTTTATATTAAGATTTTATATTTATATTTTATTTTTATTTAAGAAAAATTAATCATTTCATCATTATAATGTACCCGAATTTTCAAGTTGGTTCTTATACATTGTGTTTTTTTTCAAATCAATCTTTATACATCCCAAATATTTAACAGTTTCAAGTTTAAGTCCCTATTGTTTGGTTTCATCATGACTTTGTTTGTTTATAGCTGATGGTGATGACCAAATTAAATGTTTGAAAAGTATAAGGACCCATTTGAAAACAAAAATAGTGGGACCAAATTGAAAATTTACATAAACTATCGGAACCAAGCTAATGAAACATGTTATTTAAATTGTTAGCTTTAATTATTTACCATTTATGTAACTTCAAATTCATGTAGAAAAACGTATAAAAGTTTAAGTGGGAGCAAATTTATATTTCTTATTATATATATTGATATTATGTTCCTAGTTACAAATGATGTTGGCTTATTATATGAGGTTAAGAATTTTTTTTTTGGTAATTTTAAAATGAAAGATCCTAAGAAAGCATCTCAAATGATTGAAGTTGAAATACTTTGTAATAGATTATGAAAATTGTTAAAATTGTCACAGAAAACATATATTAATAAAGTTTGAGTGAGATTTAAAATTGAAATGTGTGAAGCTATTTTCTTTTCCTTTTTTTCAAAAAAGAAAAAAGAGAAACATATCTTTGATATAAATATAAATAAAGGATAAATATATTTAGAAAAATCATTTTATGAAACTTGTAGGCATTATTATTCTAGACTTTACGGCTCTTTTATTTTTCAAATAATTATAATTTATAATAGACTATTTAGACTTAAAAGATAAAAATCATTCATAACTTAATGTCTATATGTAAAATTAATTATTTTGGTATATTATTTTACATTCAAAATTTAGATATATGTGATTCAATAACTTATACCTATTGTAATTGCTTAGGGAGGATTACTCATTCGGAATGAATAAAGACATAATAATCCTTATGGGTGCTACCAATTAAAGAGAAAAGTGATATTTTGATCCAATTCAATCTGGACCATCAACTTTAATATTTTCAAATGAGTCCCTTGAATATTTCAATTGGATTCTTGTGCATCTTAATTTCTTGACAATGTTGACGAAATGAGAACATTTTATAATGTAAGATGCCTTGGTGCCTTCATAAATTTTGCCTCACAAGTCACAATTGCTAGTCTTCAAGTAAAGTTTAAAATTACTCTGAGCCTTTTCAAAAAGGCATATCATACATTGGATGATTTGATAATAACACCACCACGAAGAAATACTATAGAAATTTTTACTTATATTGTGTCATTCAAAATGAATGCAAGGAATTAATAAGAATCTACTAACATTGATCACCAAAAAGAAAAAAAAAAAAAAAATCTATTGTATGCCTTCAATCAAGGTTGCCTGCTTCATATCTGTTGAAGGAAGGGCCATTAAACCCAATGATCACTCCATAGAACTAGTTTCTTTTCTGGCATGGATGATATGATATGAGAAGAAAGCAAAACCAAACTTCAATAATATCATATATCAATTTTCACTCTATAATCTTATGTGGCAGAGTCTTTCCTTCACATTTGTTTGGGTGAGCTCCTTTAAGATAAAATCCACATGAGGACTGTTGACCAAGCAGTGAGTGCAATGGCTGCAGCACTATACGTCCACAACAGGATAACCGAGCACTCTTCTTGTCCCACATCGAACAGTTGAGCCATGGTGCCTGCATATAGTATTGTTAGAGATGACACCACCCAGTTGCACGCCCCTAAGCCGTGTAATCTTGCCCTAACTAGCTGTCATTGGTTCAAACTAACATATATCAAGGGATCTTTATACACCCATTATTTTAAGGATTCCCCCCTCCCCAAATTTTTTTTGACTAAATAAAAAGAGAAAATTATGTTAATTTCTCTTGAAATTTGGATAAATTACTCTCAATATATATTACAACAAATTCCCTTTTCATTTACCATATGTCAATAAAGTTAACTTTAACGATAAAAATATTTAAGTTGATGCTAAGTTGCAATATAAAACTATAATTTTATTTTTAATATAATATTAAAAACAAACAAGTAATTTCATTTATGAACAAAAAATATATTGTACAAAACTTTACTTTATTGACAAAAGATAAATTGACAGAGAGATTTTTATAATATATATCACATGCTAAGAAAGCCAAATAATATTTTTAAAACAAAAAAGACTATTAAATATAATTTAGTTAATTTTCAAGAAAGTTCAATATAATCTACTCTTTTTATTTAATAAAAAAAAGACCCAAAGAAAAAAGGTTTTCCATTCACAGCACACATCCCCAAACCCATGTGATAATCTAACGATGATTGGTAGCAAGGAGAAAAGAAAAACAGATGGATGGAAATGAAAGTTTATTAGGAAAAGAAAAAGATAAAAAATGTCTATTATATCTCTAGTATTGTTACTTAGCAATGTTTATTTTTTTATATTATTATTTTTAAAGTAAAAACATGAATGTCATTTCCCATCTCACATGTCTTTTTTTTTTTTTTTCTTTTCATTCCCTTAATCTTCTTTCTCACATACCAAACGCAACGTAAAGACAGAATCTCAACTTTTTCCAATATCTAACTTTTCATGCACAAAGCACAATTTAAGAGAGAAAAACTAAAAAAAACTTCCAACATTAGAAGTTTTTCTGTCAAAACTCCCAACATACCACTTAATCTATCCCTTTCCAACTGTGCATAATATATTTATCCCCTAAATACTAGGGATCCGGATTGGCTTTCCACAACTCTGCCCGATTAGTAAACTATCTCTTTATTACATACTTTATGCTGCGTGATAAACAGTGTAAATACATACAAACGGGCTTTATTATATACGAGAGTCCCCCATAGCTATTGAGACAGCAAGAACTTTTGGTTAAAAGCATGCAAGGAATCACTTACTGATATTCATAGCAGGTGGCATGGCATACTGCATCACCAGCACGTACTGAAATAAAGGGTATGGTGGGAGCAAGTTAAAGTTTGCAGCAGCTTTAACAATAAGCAGTCCAATAACAGGTATCACGATATATTTGGCTACTATTATGCTTATGACGCCCGATAATTTCACACTTGATGAACGCAACCCTGTTATTATAACACACAGTTAGCCAAAGCCCATTTACTTCTTAATCAGTATAAACAAAATAATATATATATATATATATATATATATGTTAAAGGTATGGAAAGTATATTTTCTGCATATACCTTGAGTGAGGTTGCCACCAAGCAAGATGGTGATGCAAGGAATTGTCCCCTCCCTGCAAACAACTACTTCAATCAGATACTATTCATAAATACATAATCAAGTCAAATATGTAGTAGAACTCATATATATTTAACAAGCTTATAGATTTATCGATGATTGATTTGGTCAACTTATCATTCATACCCAAGTAATTCAATAGAGTTTTGGATCACTGCAAGTGGAGCATTCTCACCGATGATTAGGTTCCTCAACCAAGAAACCCCACCAAAGAGGAAACCAAAAAACTGATCATGAAAAGAGGTAAAATCTCTCAGAACCATAAGTTGCTTTCCCAATAGAATTGATGTGAATTAATGTCAAACTTCAAGGAAGAAAGGAACTCACTGTGGCTATTGTTGGAGGTGCCTTTAGTTCTTCTAGAATCTGGCCAACAGTCCCAATAAATCTATGGCAGAATGATTCGTTTGCACTGGACGAACCTTGGTCTACCATCTGCAAATTCCAATCCATTTTATAATGTGGTAAGTGGTTGAGCACCATGTCACGCACTCAGATCAAACATAACACAGTTCTTCGAGTTATACATGGAACCTTCAAATTTTATCAGAGTGTTTGTGTGGGTGTTAATGTCAACACTTGTTAGATGTTTGATTACAGTCTTACATTTTGGTTTTCAGAGTCTTCATTATAATTTGGTGGAGAAATTTGTATAGCAATATTTTGCTTGTCTGCACCCTTGAGAAGGCGAGTTTGTGGATGAGCCTCATGATCCTTGTTGGGAACCTTCAAGATCTCAGCATCCTCAAGCGCCTTAAATTTCATGGATCTGCTTCTCATTATCTGGTAAGTATAGGTCCAGATAAAGATCCCACCGAGCTGCATTTTACAAAACAGAACCAGAATATATATATATATATATATCACCCTATGAGATGAGATGACTTGAAAGTAGACTTGTAGAAGAAGAAGAAGAAGTAAGCTTTCATTACCGCCATGGAGAAAGATGAATAAGAGAGTGCATCAGAATGGCAAGCATTATGTTCACCAAAAGGGCCTCCTTTCTGATAACAGATAGCAGGGATAATCACAATAGGAAGATTTCCCAAATTTCCTGATACAAATGAGCATTCATGAAATCGGATTCTTTTGCATAAAGGGTTTCAGATTCAGAGAAGATTAAGACTGATGCCATTTGCTTGCATAGATGTACCTGATGAACAAGAAGCAATGATAAGACCTTCCAGTTTCAAGTTGGGCTTTAGGCATTTCACAATTATCCATCCTATAATCCCTCCTATTAAGAATGTAAGTCCAACGTTGACGGGCATAAACCACCTGCATATATGAGTAAACAAGACATGAAGTAATCAAATATAAATTTTCCAATTCACATATATGCATCATATAGATTGAGCTTCCTTGTCAAACTATAGTAGAAAAAACAAGCTACGTCAAGCCTAAAATGCTAGACAAGACTATAAATCAAAGTGCCAATGACATGTTTGGAATTCCAAAAGAGCAGATGAAGACCCAACCCAAGGAATTACCTCAATATTCTAATCATCAAATGGCAATTGTAGAACTTTTAATGTCTAAAAAGTATCAAATCTTGCTAAAATTACTACTCATACTTCTTAGGCTTTCCACTAGGAATCAAAAAGGGAGGAAAATGAAAAATCAATACCTACCATGATATCATATCTTCAAGGGAAACACTCTTGGCAAAACTAGCAAATACAAGTGAAGGAGTGAACACAATGAAAACCAGCTGCAGCAAAGGTTTAAAAAAAATGTTTAGAATAATGCAGAGTTTGTTTTGCATTGTAAAATTCAAATTCAGCTAATAAGATGGAGATAGCTAGTGGGATGGCTTGTGTCTATAGTATTACCTTGTTCAAGGATTTCCGAAAGTCAGGTGATAGAAGATTATTACAATACTGAGTTGCCAAGAAAGCTCCCACTGCACTCACAAGTAGGACCTGCACAATGGGAGCAGATGCCACCTCCAGTAGTTCCAAAAAACCCATCTTTCTTTCCCTCTTTTGCTAATCTTCTTCTCTTTGCTTCCTATAATATTACTGTTGGACACTTATCGTCAGTTCTATTCTAGCAAACATCTTGGAATACAGAACCTAAACAAATTACTATATCAAATAACAAATATCTAATTCTAATTCCAATGAGGAAACTCAAAAAAAGCCAGAGATGGCCACTAAACCAGAGAAGAAATTCTGGAATTCGGAGACGGAGAATTGCAAATGGAAGCAACCATGAAGGTACCACAACTAGTCGTTGAGTGGAGAAGGTCCTTTTTGTTAACTTTACCAAGCAGCTGTTTATCACATTTAGGTACGTATTTGTTTATTACCAGGCCAACAGTAGGAGTCACACTTTGTCTGGTCTTTCCACAAATCTTGGAGAGCATACACTGTTAATGCTTTTTAAATGACTCCCGCTTTCTATATAGATATCTTTCGCTATTATCTGAAATTATGATAGAATTAGACATTTTTTAAGTTTTTGAGAATATTTTTCCACGCCCTTCTTTTTTGGGGTGGGATTGTAAAGGCACGTTCCTTTAGTTAATCTTGGTCATTTAGGATATTAAATGAGCTAATCTCTTTTGATAACATTACATCACAACCAATGAAGGGTGTAAATAATTGAAGAGATCATTTTAAAATTCCATTATGTAGTTAAAAGAATAAGCGACATTGAAATTGACGGACTTGGATTCTCTCCACTAAAATATTCTCTCCATATTGTATCTCCATTAATAATGGATGGCCAAGATCGCATCTTTAAAATGAAATGTAATTGACAAATCCAACTAATTAAATTTTGGTGGAAAGGCAGAAAAAACAATATTTTGGTGGAGAGAATCCAAATACGGACCTGAACTGGTGGAGCTATGTGAATTGGTACACAGCTGAAGAGGTCCCGCAACGCCAGAGACCTGCATTCCTAACCAACCATAAAAATTTCAAACCCCGGAATGATGGGCAGTGTGTCGCTGTAATGTCTGTATCAAAAGAAGGAAAACGACATGCACTAATCGCCAAAACAGGAAAAACGCATTCCCCCCAATCTTAATTGAGGCAACCGTACCGTGAAATCTGGTTTGGATGACCAGAAGTTATGATTGGGTAATTTAAAAAAGAAATAATTTAAAAAATTATTTATAATTGTTCATTACATATATAATACTTAAAAAAATTAAAAAACTTTGATCACATAGGCCCCGAACAGAAGGAAAAATGCTGTCAAACTGGATTCTGTTCCACCAGGGTATTACAGCTAAAATCTGGAGGTATTTTTCTTGTTGACTTCAACCCAGGTAAGGCGAGTCCCACCCCAAGCCAAAAAAAGGGAAATATTTGTTATATTAATTTTTGTTTAAAATTTAAGATTTTTAAAATTAAATTTTATGATTGTATTAAAAATATATTGAATTGGGCGACTTTTAATAAAATAAAATAAAATCACATGACAAAATATAAAAGATTATAATGTTTGTCAAACTTAACTCCATGTTATATGATAAAATTAGATTTAAATATTTCTTTGTTATCAGGATTTTTAATAAAAATGTGATATATTAAAAAATTTTAAAATATCCACTCATATAATGTTAAGTTATAAAAAAACATACATTTGTCTTTAAAAAGAAAATAAAATATTTATATATAATTTTTTTATGTCTTTACTATAAGATTTTTTTTATCAAAACATAACAAGTCTATAATTTTTTTAATAATAATACAATAGATGCATACTTTATAACTGTCTGCTATTTGATTAAATTGTACGCCCATCATATTTTAATTGAAAAATATATGTTTGTTATATTTTATTTTAGAAACCTAATAAAAAAGATATAAGGAACTATATTTAAATCTAACTCTTTTAAAAAATATTTTTTTCGGCATTTTGATTAAAAATTTTAATAACAAATATACAAAAAGCTGTATATGAAATTATGATTTTATCCTTAATATTACATTCAAGATAATTAAGCAATTTTATTTTTGGACAAAATATATATATTGTGTATAAAAAGTTAATTTTATTGACTAAAAGTAAATATGAGGGAAGTCGAAAATGACTTTTAAAACAATATATATATATATATATATAATTAAACCAAAATTTAAAACATTTGTATAATTTACTTTTAATTTTATGTAAAAAAATTGTTGGGTTTTAATCTAAACCCGTTAAAACCATTTAACAAAAAAATGGAACTTATGACAAAAGTCCAAAAAAAAATTATACAATGTACATGCATTTGCATATAGACGCAAAATTGTATTATAATTATAGGAGATTACGTATATCTCTTGCCTTTTGCTTTGTATTATTGACTCTCCTCCTTTGCCGCCGCTTTTGCTTGTGATTTTATTTGAGAGAGAGATATGGTCACTGGTCAAGAAGGTCCTAATCGCAATAATTTCGGAACACCCTTCACCTTCGCCTTCACCTCTTATAATATTGCAAGGCAACAAAAATAAGATTTATAGATAAATAAAGAGTACATTAATTATTTATTCTTTTAACTTTTTTTAATTTTATCATCTAAGGATAAAAGCCTTTCTTTTTAAGATAATTATCAAAGTATAAAATCTCTCAATTTAGTTCTTAAATATTTTTTTAATTAAAATGGTCATTTCTAAAAGTATTTATGACTCTCTGATTTACTGAAATCTAATCCTAATATAAAAATGATATTGTTTTGGGGGTTAAAAATACCTAAACAAGTCTATACCATTAGTTAATGGCCATATGGAATCTCCTTTTTAATTTTCCTAATTCAGCAACCATTTTCGAGTGAAAAAAATATTTATGGGACTGATATGAAAGAATCTTTATCTTTAAAAATTAAATTGAAAGAAGAGTGATGTTTTAGAGACCAAATTAAGAGACTTTATCTTTGCAAGACTAAATGAAAAGGAAGTAATTTTTCAATGACTAAATCATTAATTTATTCATAAATAAAACAGTAAATTAAGTTTAGCTAAATTAGACTTGATATTTTTCTTATTTTAAAAATATCACTTAACTTCCTTAATACTTGGTATATATTACAAAAATTTCTCATATTATTTATTTTCTATCAAGAAATTTGTTTGTACAATATGAGGCTATATTTTTGTTTTTAATCTAACAGTAAAGACAGTCAAATTGATGTTAAATTATAACATAACACCGTGAATTTATTTTTGATATGATATTAAAAACAACTAAATAATTTTATTTTTAGAATACATTTATATTATGCAAAAAGGTAATTTTATTGACAAATAATAAATTGATAAAAGGAAATTTTTTTCGAAATATATCAAATGTCAAGAGAGTTAGATTATATTTTTGAAACAAAAAACATATTAAGTATAATTTAACTAGGCCTGAAAAAAATACATATAATTTATGCTAAATAAAAAAGAAAAACTCCAAGAACTTTCTTAGCACAGCTTTAAATAGATGCCAACAGCCAGGAAAATGACAGGGATTAGAAATTTGTAAGGGAGACAGTACTTAATACTTTAATACATACAACTAATTATAAAGAAAATTAAAATCACTAAAAAGAAGCTCGCCAAAAAGAAATTTTAGTTATACCGCTTGGCATTTATGATGAAATAATAAAAATTTATTGAAATGATTGTGTGAATAGATTTGATCACCTCGCATGTTCATTTGATTATAATCTCATTACTTCCTTACACTTTCAGATAATTTTGGATATAAAAGTTTGATTGTTCAAAAGTAACGACCGGGAACTGCAATATACATGGAGAAAAATGGATTTAAATATTTTCCTCTCCTGTAATTTTTATTCTGGCAGGTTGATTTTTTTTTTCGAGACAATTTAATGTAACGGTCTTTATTTATTACTAACGAGACTTCTTACATTGCGCAGATGAGAAGAACAAGAAATGAACATGCATGTCTAATTAGAGTTAGATATAATTTTTTATATTGTTATTATTAATTTTTTTAATTAAAATCTAATAAATTTATAGTTTAATTAGAAAATCATATATTTATTTATAAAAATAATATATTTATTGTGTTATTATTGAATAATTATATATTTATCATATTTTGATTAAGAAATCTAGTAGTAAATATATAAAGAATTGCATATAAATTTAAAGAAAAAAGTAGAAAAAATATATAAAAACTCAAACAAAAGCAAGAACATATTCTAAGTGGGATTCATCATCCCAATAGGAAAAGAACTCTCCCTAGACAATTAATATTAAAAAAGGTTATCTTAAACGAGTGGGACTCATCTAAAATAATTAATAGAAGTAACATAAAATCATTCAGAAAATAATATATGGTGCGTGAGAATGCAGAAACGAAATGAAAAAAGAAAAAAAAAACAATATAGGCAAGACAAAAATATTGATCAAAAGATCCACATAAAGATCAAGCGCACGTAAAAGAATAAAAACAGAAGTTCAGTATAATATGAGAGAGAGAGAGAGAGAGAGAGAGAGAGAGAGAGAGAGAGAGAGAGAATCAAATGCATATGGATGCCCACAATAATGTTGAAGAGAGGAAGGCATGAAAACCTGGGAATGGGAGGCTGAGCAACACAGAAATCTTCGTCAGTTCGGAGGGAGGGAGGGAGAGAGAGAGAGAGAAGTCTTGTGCATGCGCTTTGTTTGGAGTTTGGACCAATTAATCTTAAATTCTTAATCCTTTGGATAAAGTTTCCACGCTATAGCTATTCATTGTCTTCTATATATAGAGCAAGAGCAAGATGAGATGAGCGAGCATGCTTCAAAAATCTTTTGACTTTTTTCTTTTTCTTTTATTTTGACCAAAAACCAACCACACAAGAATTTTAAGATGGTTTGGATACCATGTTCCGTCTATAAATTTTTCTGCTTAATTTGATATGCTTCAAATTACCTTCTAATACACACACACACACACACACACATATCTCCTTAAACCTAAAATTATATATAAAATAGTCTTATATTCATCATATTGAGTATAGAACTGGATATGTGATACATGAAAGAGATCATGTCAAACTAGTGATGTACAACCAACATGATCCTTACCAGTTGTTGCTTAACAGTGATTTATTATTTGATTGATTTAAGAAAGAATGTGGCTTGTATTTTGCAATTTGTTTTATTATTAAACTACGACGTTGAATAATGTCACATGGGGCAAGAGAGAGAAATGTAAGTTTGAAAAAAAAAGAAAAAAAAAAACTCAAATGGCCATGTGATAATATATATATATATATATATATATATATAATTTAAAATATAATGGTTTAATAACATCAAATGCTAAAATTCTATTGATTAGATAATAAGGCCAAGTTATCACAAAATAATCGCACACTAATGAAGTATACATACATATAGACCTGGGTTACAAAAATTAGAAAAGGAAAACTTATTGAATTACCGTACGACAAAAATTAGTGTACGTAAAACAAACTCATTTTTACAAAGTGAGGAGAATAGAATATTACAGGAACACAGAACAAGGGAAAAAAAATTCTCCCATCTTCTTTATGGTCATCGACTATGGTGCATCTACCATGAAAAAAATGACAAGAATTCATTAAATAATTCAAAAGGATTTGCTTTCACACATAAGTATCCAAAATTTCCTCTCTCTCTCTCTCTCTCTCTCTCTCTCTCTCTCTCTATATATATATATATATATAGAAAGTCCTCTTGGATTTCTTTGTTGATATCCATGCCAATGGTTGGAGCCATAACACTGAAATATCTTTAACTTATTAGCCAAGGCCAATTGACATGGCTGGTCCTTATGCAAATAAGGTTGCTCAATTAATTACCACCATTACGAGAGAATAGATTAGTTGATACTTGACAGAAAAAGGACAAAGACAAGCAAGGATAAATGCAGCTTTCTCTGACCTGGAGTGCTATATTCACATGGCTATCCTTTGATTGGAAATGACATCCTACAATCCCTCAATTATATCAGTTTGATGGAGCAACATGTGACAAGCACATGTAACATGGCATAATAATGCACCTGCAGTTTGTGGCCGTAAACACAGGCCAAATCAAAGTATGTCAGACCCACTTCGCAGTAAAACTCATGTCTATCATGTTTGTAAACTAAGCATGCCTAAAAATCTCTCGCATATAATTTCATCATGAGGATTCGTTTGCAAAGGATCGATGGTGCTGTAAAGTTTCCAAGATTAAGAAAGAAAAACAAAAGCAATTAACCATTGAGTAAAATAGGTGATTACGATAAGCCAAATTCACAAGTAAAATTTCATACTTCAAT